>VXBC01010829.1:4539-111719 GCA_013399945.1 Ploceus nigricollis
TATTTCAAAAAAAAAAAAAAAAAAAGGAAGGCTACTGAGGGCTATGACAGTCCAAATGTACTTGCAATTACAACAAGTGGGGTGTAACAATGTGCGTAGGACTGACAGAATGCATTGTCCAATAAAGATGTAGTGTGGAAATCTACTCCATGAAGTAATAATGGATGTTCACATGCAGTTTCTGCTGCAGTGTCATTTAAAACACCACAACCCATTATGATTTTTTCATTTATGGAATTGCTGTTTTGTTGGGGTTTTTTGGCGGTTTTTTTTTGGTTTTTTTCCTTTCAAAGTGGACATTCTTTATATAGAAAGATTGGAACTGATTCATTATTTGATTGCTCTGTAAAACAGTAGCAAATCTATGCATGCTAAGAAGCCCTTCAAAAATATTTGGTTTGAAGAAGCCAGCCCTCATAGTATGTAGCTATCTTCAACTTCATGGGAGAGGATATTTTTTAAGAATCCTATGAGAAAAATGCAGAACAGTAGATAGACAAAAATGCTCCCAAACCATCAAAAACTTTATTCTGAGCTTGGCTTCTCCTGATACAGAGAATCAAACCCAGTCATTTAAACAAATTTGCAAGAAAACTAAGGCCAGCCCATATTTTGACACAAGCTGTAAAACCACCCACTGCTCTCATTGTACCACATCTTTGCTGCACTGAATCAGCACCATTTCTTGTCACTTTTTCAAAAAAAGTCTTGCTGCTGCAGATTTTTCAGCAGAGCAAGGTATGAGCAAGGGACAATGGGAGGAAGGCCTTTGAAGAGTTATAAAAAGCAATCTAAAACAAAAAGGAGATCCACAAAAGAAGCTAGAAGAGAATACAAAAGTGAAGGCATAGGGTAGGCTGGTGGGAAATAAAGAAAACTGCACATGGGTGGGAAATGATTAATTTTGTGACAGTTTATAAAAATAGGTTGTGAATCTGCAAAAGAATCATGATAGAGACAGCTGAGGAAAACTCATGTACTTTTATGCATGTTATTTGTGAAGGAATGTAAAGAGAAATTGCTTCATTTCAGACATTGAGGCTCCCTTAGACTGAGCTAGTCTCTCCATCTGTGTGTAGCATGTCTGTGCAAAATACTGAAAAATGCAATAGAGTTCAGGAGTAGTTATTCTCTGTCACTCTGCTACTTTACTGTGAAATGTTACTATATTAATAATTGCAACACAGATGGTAATAAGGAAAATATTTTTATAATTTTATTTTTAAGGATAGAAATATGTTAGTTTTTCATTCTTAATAAGAATTCAAAAGCAACTCATCTGAAAATGTCTGAAATTTTATCACAGAACTACTACATTAATTTGTGAAGTTTACCTTTAATTTCTCAAGTTTTCCTTGTACCAAAGACCTTAAGCTTTAAAGACATTAGGTGTCATTGTTCTCAAGTGTTGCTGGTATGTTTGATCTGTGTTCTTTTAAATTGGTTCCATATTTAATTTTCCCTGAGGAATTAAATGAGGATCCCGCATGTGCTTTGGTACCAGTAATATCAGAATCATACCTAGACACTGGATTACAGGGGACTGGGGACAGTAGGGTGAAAGAGGGATCAACTGAGCCATCATGTACAGGATTGTGTAGGATCTAGAAAGCGATGCTGCAGCATTACAGGTGAACCTGCAAAATCTGACAGAAGATAGGTGCACTTTCAGCCAGTGAGGAGCACACAAGTCTTGTCTAGATGTCTTCTTTCCTCTTGCAACCCCGAACTGATTTCCTGACAGTATTGAGCACATATCAGACCTTTATGTTATGCCAGAAGAGAGTACACCCAGGAACAAGTGGTGAAGTCCATTTCATAAAGATATCGCATCCCTAAATTATATTATGGCAAGGAGTGACCTTCATGGCTAGGATATAAAAATGGTTTTAATTTTAATACAGTGTGTTTTAAGGCATCTTAGGAACCTACTTACAGGATGCTTCAGAGTACCTTGCTTTGACAGTTTGTGTTCTTTTTTGAGTTCTAAGTTTTTCTCCTTCATCTTTCTCTAGCTTTTATTGCCACTTGTTTTATTTAAAATATGCATGTGAGAGACAATGGTGCCTTCTGAAACAGAAAGCCATACAGTACCTTCAGTTAACAATGCCACATGATCCATAGTTTGCTGTCAGTTTTTCTTCACTGTGCATATTTCATTATACCAGTTACCTTGTTCTTTACCACTAGTTCTAGCACAGGCAAGAATTTTAATAACTGCTAATTTAAGAACGTACTGAGTCCCATTTATGGCAGAATAACAAACATTTCCTTGAAACTAAGTATTTGCTAAATGCTGTTGTGAAGCTGTGTCTGAGATTGATCTCTTTGTTAGGCTTCTTTAAAATGCTACCTAGTAATTCAAAGAAAAACATGGGTTATTATGTACAGAAATTTGAGAAACTAAACTCTAACAAAAGCCAAAATGAGAGAGTATTCCTGGACAATAAGTGTATTAAAAACAAATGGGATCTACTAGAAATTATTCAGTATCTTAAATTCTTGATGCGATAGAGCACATTTTGATTAATTTTTCTGTTGAGTCTAAACAAAACTATTCGTTTCTTGAAATTCCCAGCATTACTGACATCAGATGAAGAAAAACAACATTCACAGTAACTCTAAAACAGCAATAAAACCATCATAAAGGGATGCTGGAATAATGGAACAATGAGGGGTCCCCAGGAACAGAACGAAAGTAAGAGTCTTGAGAAAGAGAATACTATAAATAGATTCAAGCAGAAACTCTAATAGAGTATAAAGTTAATTAATAACTTAGTGGTAGTTGATAGGATGAAAATTATACTTCAAGTTACCTAAGATGACTAAAAAACATATGGAGAAATTTACATATGTAAATGATAGTATAATGAACTGCAACAAGACCTCCACATGCACGTTAAGAATTTAGTTATAGAATCATGAGTAACAAACCACCTGTTTCAATATCATTCTTTGTTATCTTTTTTTTTGTGTAAAAGACTGTGCTTTTCTTTTCTAAAAGGGGTGACAGCTTTTGTTCGATGCCTGTCAGCCTATTCTGAAGAATGATAACAAAATCAAATGTCTTGAATCAGTGCATTGACTTGCTCTTGCACACTGGGTGAAAGAACACTGCTTTAGGGACAACTTTATGGGATCATAGGCATATGAGTGTTGCATATATGAATTATACAAAATAAAAGCTGAGAAAGCTTTTTTTAAAATAAAAAAGAAATCTATGGAATTCTTTTTGCATGAAAATAGTGGAATTTAAATTTGATGCATATGTGCTGAAGAATGCGCCGTCATGTTTGTATAGAACAAAAAAAGCAGGACAGCAAGTCTGTTTGTGTCATCTGTTTTGATCCTACCTATAATACAGGATCCAAATACCATTATTCCCTTCTTTTTTTTTGACTTCAAGTGGCTCACTCAGGTTTTATTAGGTATTCAATAACTTCTCTGTAAGTCAAATAATTCAGTTTTGTGGCTCTGGTTCTCCCTTTATTCATGCTGTGAACTTCCATTTATCGGTTATAGAATAGGCAATGAATCAGAAGTCATTTCATCCTTAGAAAAAATAAGACCAGTTCCTTGGATTTATTTCTGACTTCTTAGGTTTTTGAGCAAATCTTAAAGGAAGACAATTAGTGCCCTGACAGTCAAAAAGTAATTTGAACAGAGATTTTTTCCAGTCTGCTGGTTGTCTCAGAAAAGCTTAGTTACTTCATGACCTCACAAAGCAAGTGACTGTTATTAAACTATTTTTCTATAATTGTTTTTTGCTACTGTATTAGAGAAATGTCAAATTTAAAACAAAAAACTAAAATTGGAAAAAAATCTAAACCCATATAATTTAACCAACTGTAAAAATATTTTTGAATTCTTACTACAGTATTTCAGAAAGTGTACTTAATTAAGAGGAATTCATCAATAGTCTAGGTTATACTCAGCAACTCACAATGAGATGTTGATAAAAATTCTTACATTCTTTCTGTTCTTTACATATTTGGAAAGGAAGTTCTTTCATTTTTTTAACTCTGCAGAGTAAGGTTTTAATATATTGAAGCATGACCTCTCTTATTGCACAGTGGGACTGACACTACTTATCCTGTTTATTGTCTGTGAGACATACCATGGTACACAAAATTTAGTAGCAATAATATATTTTTAATTAAAACAACTTAGTCTTGCTTACTTGTATATATTTTGTATAACATTAACAGGGGACCTGAACCATTGCAAAGTGAGGTGTAAGCATCTGCTAACATAAATGTGATTCTAAGAATGTTGATGCTTTATTAAAAGGACTTGAAATCAAGAAAATTAAAATGTCACCGTTAATATGACGTCATACATAAATTTTTTGTATAATATTTCTAAACTTAGTTTAAAATCCTTATAACCACTTTTAAAGGAATTCTTGGGTCATTACAGTTCTACTCTGAATGTACTTACCAACATCCATGAACAGCAACCAAGTTCATTTCATTGGGGCACTTGCTGCTTATGCTGAAGAATTTTGCATTCAGAAAGTCAGTCATGTTCACAAAGCTCAGAAAACTCAAAATCTTTTTCCAGTCTAGCACTTGCAGACAATAGTTAAACTTTACCAATATATGGTAAGAGTCCATAAATCAGAGGTTCTGAATAGGTACATTTTGGGCTATATGTTGAGGACACTAGAAAGGAAAAACCAAAGTTACCAAATTGCCCTGTATTCAGAAGAACATATCAGTCCCATCTTCCAATGAAATGTACAAGTGTGGACCTTTTTATAGCTATAGAGCTCCCTCACACTCTGCAGAGTGCTGTCTCCTGCTTTCTCTCCTGCCAGATTGCTGAAGCATGTTGCACATGTCCTGTGCTTCAGCAGTGTGGACAAGAAGAGGTAAGTTAGGGGGAGCAGGGATGGTTTTGTGACTGTCTGACTACTGGATTATAAGGAAGTGAGCCAAATCTGTGTTTAGAGCAAGATGGGTGTATTGTGACAAAGCTGGTGGTCTATGTGAAGATTGTTGGGTGTACAGAAGTCACTTTACTTTGTGATCCTCATGGGGAGGGACAGGCGTCTGTAAGAACATTATTATTAGAAGGAAACAATTTCCAGACAGGTTGTGATAAGAGTAAGGAGAGTAGCCTGAGTTCTTAGACCATTATTAATGAAAATGATGACCTATAATTATGTCAGTTAACCTGCATATTGTTAACTTTAGAAGCCTTGGAGAAGATAGAAAATGGTTCTGAGCATGTCCCTTTTATAGAGCTAAGGAGTGTCATCTGCACTGTTCATTCTGCCAGCTGCCAGTTGCTGGTAGGGGATAGCTTTTTAACAGGCAGCTACTCCTACAGAAGCTATAAAGGTGCTCCCTGTGGAACGTGTCAGAACATGTCAGAATTCGTCATGAAGAAAAATGAAGATACGGGAATAGACAATAATCTGAGAAATGCGATGGATACTGGGGAGTAAACTGTCACACTAACATTTTGTCTCATTTGAAAACAAAGCCACAGGTGAATAACGGAGTAAAATACCCCCCTACGCATTCAGAATAAGACAGAGTTTTAGATCAAGGTAAAGCATCTCTACAAGGTAACATCTAAAGGCATAATTAAAGCATACATTCTGAATAAGACTAGACTAAACATTGTCAATGGTAAACAATGGTTTTTATTCTGGATTAAAATTTAATTCAAAAAGTATTTATTTGGAAGCTAAAAGCTGGTGAATAGTCATGCCTTATAATATGACAGAAGTTTGAATGAAAGATGGGATATGATGGACATATGCTGTGGGAGTTGCACTGTGAACAAATTCAGAAAAAACCACAGATTTCTGTCTCCTGAATCTTCCTGAGTTCATATTATTGTAGGTGAGGGAAAACCTTACCTGTCACAGAGCTACCACCCTTTCTCTTTGGGAGGAAGCTGCTTTGGCACATTATGGACTCAGAGTGAAACTCATCCATGTCTGGGCTCAGAAGCCACCATGGCTTACAGCTGTGATTGTAAACCCCTTTTGCTCCTTTGCCTCCTCGTGCCTCTTTCTCTTCCTTCTGTCAAACAGATTAGCTTTCAGAAGGAAAATTCAGTGCTTCTCTGCTGAAATACCACAATGAGAATGTGAGTTCTGAAAGCAAAACATCATTACTTACAGCCTAACAAGATTCTCCTGTAAACAATTAAACATCTTACATCCAATTCAGTTTAGAAGGATTCAAGTTTCTTTCTTTTTCAGTCCTCCAAGGTGGCTTTTTTCAATGAAAGGTGAAAGGTCAGGTAGGTTTTACTGCTCTCTTGTGTCCTTGCAGAGGTGAAGATATTGGATGTTGTGAGGAGTATTTTGTATACTGATTTTCTCATAATAATTTTTTACTATGTTTATGCTACAGTATACAGTATACAATGGTACGTACTATTGTACTCTATATTTTTCCTATGTCAGAATATATTAAATATGCATTGACCTTGGAATATCTTGAAAAATATCTATATCTTTATTTTCTCCCTAAATGTAAATCCACAGACAATTTGCAAGATGTCACCTGTGCAATCACATCTTACCAAGCAATAGTAGATATTATGTAGAAAATATTTTTAATTTCATATCCAGATGTGTTTTTATTGAAAGTACAGAAGGTAATTTGAAAAAGTTTCAGGAGTACCTGGCTTCATTTTTATAGCCATGGTTACTTTGGTAAGTTATAGATAAGATACTCAAATTTTCAAATTGCTGTTGCTTTTCTTTTTTTTTTAATTCTTCTTTCTTTTTTTTTTTTTTTTTTTAATTAATGCTATGCACAGTTATTTGTTGCATGTAAACTGAAAGATACCCTGGTACATTTTCATAACTGTATACTAAAAACAGCTACTTATATCCATGTAAACCAACTCTAGCACAACTAGTATTAGTTATGATAGTAGCAGTGAACTACAAGTACCATGCTGTTAGAAGAAAAAAATAGCAGGAGTGGTGCAAATTAACTTGTCAAGACAAAGACTACAGGACAAACTCTTTATGCTCTCCTCTGTTTCTTGTCAAATGTGTAACTAAATGAGGTTTATGACAGAAAAGCAACATTACTTAATGATATGATTTTTGGATGGATTTTTTTCTTCAGAAGGAAATGAGGTAGGGATGCAAGGGATGTGTTAATGTGCTTTGAACCATGATGCTACTGAATCTCACAGCTAAAGGTGGGCATTGAGAGACTTTCCTAGTCTTGTAATTTAGGCATAGCTGAATAAACTTGGTAGTTTCAATATTTGTTTTAGATTCTCAAAAGAATTCACAGCTGGAATTACTACTCCTATTCCTACTGAAGGAACTCTGACTTGGACTCACAACATCCACCTGGCTGAACAGGGGACCTCTTTTTACTCTTTTTACCCTGTAAGTTATCACAGATCATGTTAATTTTGGTAGGTATGCCACACATCTTACATTTAGGCTAAATGAGAGAAGGAATGAAACTGCACATGGAGTAAAAGAGTGGGAAAATCGAGCTGGAGCAAAAGATTCTCATGAGGTGTGAGAGAGAATGATTTCTGAGGAGTGATAAAGAAGAGAAATTTTAATTTTTTGACATGTTTTCCTGCATGTATGTATGAAGGAACAAAAAAAGATAAAAGAAGAAGGAAAAAGAGAAAGTAATTTGTGCTAAGAGGGAGCTAAAGAATGAGATTCCTAAAGTCACAGGCCTGTCTGGAAAAGTAGCATTGGAAACCATATCATGTTTGTTCATCTTTTTTGAGGAAGCAGAATTACATGGCCTTTTTTTTTTAGATTAATAACTGAGAGAGCACCAAAAATATACACCTTCTTTTTCTCCCCTTTCCCTACCAATTCCCATGGAGAACAATACAGCAGGATGCTGTGTGATTTCAAACTATGCTGTCAGGGTTTTGGTCTTCCTTGCATAATATTCTGGTTAATCTCTAACAGATTTTTTTTGTCCATGTTCAATATACTTTATCATTTATGTTCCATGTGAAAATGTAACTCATCAGAGAACCAGTTTGATTTAGAATATTTCAAAAGTTAATGCTCTGCTACACAATAAACTGTAATACCATTATCTTGTTAGTATTTGTAATAAATGACATTTCATTACCCTATTACGAAGCATCTGGTCTCAAGTCAAGAATTTTGTCATAATGCAAATAGAAGGACGATTAGAGCTATGTCACACACTGACAGACCAAATGTCCTCAATTTTTATGCTGTTACAGTGAAATATTAATCATCTGGGTGTCACAGAGATCCATCATCAAAATAAAAATTTGCTCAAATAATTCAGTCATAGTTTTGCCATGTACTGCATGGGAAAGATAGAGTGAGCTTGAGGGATGTGACTAGTTAGCTGGTACTTGTCTTCTTAGGCTAGAAGACTAAAAGAAGAATAGTTGTTAATAAAGGCCAGAAAAAAGATCTGGTGCTGGCTTCTGTAAAAAGTTCTGAGTTTTCTTATGATTGAAGCTAAACTAAACTACATTCCAAAACAAAAGCGATTGTGATTTTGGGTACAAAGAGCTGAAAATGTGGTCAAAAACTGCCTTGTTTGCAAGAAAATGTTAATATTTTATGGTTTGTTTGCACTACTATTTTTTTTTCTTGATTCATGACAAAAATAAAAACAGTAGGCAGGAAATGAAGTCATTTCATAGGCTGTCATGTGGATCCAGGGCAAGAAACAGACAGACTTAGATACCAGCTGTTTAGATGGAACAGAAAGGCAAATTCAAGCTTGGGGAGAATGACTGCGAATCAATGACTGCTGGAGTACGCGCTTCTCCACTACTGGAATGGTCCTGATGTGCTTGGGTTACCTAAAACTACATATATTAGGTGGTCTGATGGTAATCAGCATGAGGCTTTTAGGGAACTGATTTAATTGTGATGTTTATGAAAATTTATTTTCTTAGTTCAGGAAAAGAAACTGCTGGATGTATAAGTAGTTGGGTAACAGAGTCTGACCAATTCTTATGTGTTACACCAGAAGAGCCATTTAATTTTAACTTAATTGAAGGTTTTGTTCTCCAAAGTAATTTTGATTATGTTCAGCAAGTTATTTTTTCTGTGTCACTGGAAAGAAAATTGTATGACTTATGTTATTATTTCTAAAGTTAACAAAAAAATTCCAGTTGTTAAAATATATGTTTTGGGCAATAATAGTTATCAAGAAGAAAAGTTAAATTCTGTGGTACTTTTTCCTCTATGTAATTATTGTCACACAACTCCAGTGATGCAGTGAACATGAGGCTGTTACTGGGCTGCTTTTACAGTCCTAATCAATACACTGATTCTAGATAGCATCAGATTGATCTTCTGGCTTCATGGTTGCTTTACTAAGGGTAAATAATAATCAGCACTTGATCTGCTTTATTTTCTTGTCAAGAAGCTCTTGCAGTCATTTCTTCTTTTGCTGGTTCACAGCAAACAACCAGTTTACTGGTAACAACTATTTTTAATTTAAAAATGACAAACCATGAAAAAACTAAGATTCCATCATCAGGTCTACAGGAAAAAATTTACAAATTCAATCATGCTGATGAATCACAAGGCTGTCTAGATGATGTCTATGACTAGGAAAAGAATCATATTTTCTCCATAACAGCTTAAGAAATTGTAAAAGGGTATTAAAAACTCACCTCTTGCAGCAGTATTTACAAATACAGATTGCAGTTAAGTACTGAAAATTAGGAAATGTCATCAATCTGTGTTCTCTTGATTCTCTTGATATAGCTGAATGCTTTCTCTTAGAACACAAATTTTACATGTCCGTCATTGCATTCTCAGTTCAGATTGACTAGCACATGATTTTTCTTTCCTATTGTAGAAAATTTGTATTAAGTCAAATAACCAAAATTCTGCTAATGAAGTTTCTTTTCTTGACACCATAACTTAAAATTTTATTGCTAGTTTCTACTTTCTGTTAGTTCATTCCATTCAAACAAAAAAATGTGCACATCTTCTCTAAATTTCAATAGTTATGGATGGAGGGGATGGGAGGAATGAAAAAAGATGATGAAATAGATTTTCCTCCAACACAGACATTCAAAAAGAGAGGAAAAACCCCTCTTCCCAGCTCAGTCTTCCCAAAATGTGTGGATGATTTTTTTCATTATGCAATATTCAAAAATTAGTTTATACGATATATTCCTACCTATAACAAGTAAACTTCTCTTTAATATTATATTTTTTTTCTTGAACAGATTTTTGTAGCGTGCATCATTCATCAGAAAACCTTTTAACTAATATGTAAGCCTTTTTGTCAGGTACATTATATTGCTTGCAAAATTATTCTTTAAAATATTTTAAGTAGCTTGACTTAATAATGGAAAATAACATGTCAATATAACCTAATTTTCTCTATTATGTTTCCAAAAATCTGTGTCTGTATATTTCAGTAGTCTTATCAAATATATTATAGCTTTACTCAGTACTGATTGCTTTTGTCTTGTCAGAAAGTACACTATAAATCATCTTTGTTTTTCAAAGTTCCAGTTCAGAAGCTTTAAAAAGACTGTCTTCCAATCAACTGTATAGAAAGATAATTTCTTCCAGTATTATGTCTTCCAGATTTCAATCCTCTTGGAAGTTATTTGTACATGTAAATATCCCCCCCTTTCCAAATTGGGATGTCATCTGTTGTGTTAGATGGTGATACGTCACCAACAATGCAATTATTTATGACTTGTATATCCCAGCTGTTGTGAATATTTGTGGTGAAGCAGTCATTTCAAGAAACATGAACAAGATCAGACTGCAATGAATGTTTCTGTTATAGATAAAGAGCTGCCGTAGCTCTCCAGATCAATGTGATTGCTGAGAATGCCCTGAAACAGTGAACTGAATGGGGGGAAAATTAAAGAAAAAATCAAATTTTCCCTTCAGATTTTGTAACTGTGCTGACATATCAGGCCCTAAGCATAGCCATAGGCATAACAAGCAGTTGACTAGGTCTGTAGATAGAAGTCTAGTGTAAAATATTTCTCTAAGTGATTTTGTTAGTATAAACTGCTTCTCTTTGTTCTAGGCCCACTTTCATCTTGGGTACCTGAAGCAGAATGCTCTACCTAGAATGGGATAAACCGACTCAAACCATGTCCTCTCTATTCGCAAATCTACCAGTGATGAATGGAAAAGAGGGCATCATGTAGTTTTTGGTGTTGAAGAGTGCTGAAACCAGTTTGACTCATCAATTCTAAGGTTAAACATCCCGACAGTGAGGTGAAGATCTGGTAGAACTGCTAAAAAACCCAGAAAAGGGAACAAACAATTGATACTGCTATTAACTTATCTAAACCTGCTGAGCTGACACACATGACCTGGAGATATATGACGGATAGTCACTCAGTTTATACTACAAAGTATATATTATAAAGTTCCACTTTTTGACAGCAGGGTCTTCTACTATACCCCTTCTTGGGATGTATGTCAAGATTTCTTGCTTGAATAGGGATACCCTCTCAAGGTGTCTAAGCAAAAAAAATTTGCCCTCAGTAGTGGATATGAGTAACATCAATTTGTATTTAATAATTTTTATTGCTAGCTTTTAAACAATTGTTTTAATATAATTGCTTCAATATTACTTAGAAAGCATGTACTATACTATATTAGTAGTTATAGCTCCTATACTGTGTAGTAAATAATTTTGATTTAGATATTTTTGTTTAATCACTACCATAATAAATATTTATATTTATATAAATATATCAAGTTTGACATCCTTTGGATGGACTAGCTGTTTAAAAGTTCAATTACACCTGTATAATCCTTTAGACATAATCCTTTGGCAAAGTGTGGGGCTAAGGTTGGATCCAGCCACACCTGGGCTCCTCTCTGAGAAGGAGTTTAGAAAGCAAAGCATTGACTTATCTGAATGTTCTGCGTTTTCAGGAACAGTCTCAACTGACTATTGAGGGAGTCATATTTACCTACAGCCTAGTCTATTTTGGAACAGCAACCACCTTGGGGTAACTAGATTCTCCATTCAGATTGCTAATTGATAATTGAAGCATGCAGATAATGTTTACCAATTTGTTCAGGCACAGCATGAACTACCTGGGAGGATCTCCAAGTCCATAACAGTCCAAGGTGGACAACCTGAAAGTGGACAGGAATTCATTTAAACCTGTCTCTCAGTCAGTCCTTTGGTTCATCCGTGCAGAAGGAGGAATGGTGGAGTTCCTGGACTACGCAGGAACTCATTACTAAATCCACTGTGTGTGCACACAGGTATAGCCCTGACACTCAGCCACATTATAATTACAGGACAGCTATGAGACAACTGAATTTTTCTGTTGTGGTTGCAATATAAACCATGCAGCTTTTGTCACATGGGATTGAGTACCAGGAGATGATAGAGTGACATCCCTCCTCAGGAATTTATCATTCTTCATCTGAAAGAATTCAACTTTTCTATACCCCTGAAAATCCTGGAGGTGATTAAGAATTTGAGGATTCGCTGGGCCCCCTGGAAGCATTCAACACCTTATTTATTGTATATTTTTCTGCTATTTTTTGGTTTCTATCTTGCACCTATTATAATTCTGGTTTAAATCCTGGACTCTACATCAACATGAAGTGTTGGGACATAGCACATTAAACCAACCAACCAAACACAAACCAAAACAAAATTACAGAGTTGCCCACGTATAGAGGTAGTAGAAGAAATATTCCCCCAAAAGAATGAAACATTGTCAGTTGTCCTTAATTGAAACTGTCTATGAGACTCTGAATTGACGTAAGGGGAAAGTAATTTGTCCACCTTGTGCATAATTGAGCATTAGCATGTGTAGCTCAGAGAGATACTGTAGAATCTCTCTCCTTGGAGGTCTTTACAGCCCTACTAAACAATCAGCTCCATGCAGTGTTGACAATACTGCATAAAAGACTGGATGTGAGGATCTCTTCAAATCTCTTCCAAGCTGATTTATTCTATGATTCTTTGATTTCATGACAGCTGGAAAAATTAAACCAAAGAAGCAAGGAGATAGCCATCTGAAGATACGGAAAAATATTTTTTTATAGTTTAAATCTAACTTTTTATTCCTCCTTTTTTTTTTTTTTAATTTAAAAATGGGAGCAAACATCTGTGTTGATTTTCTGTTATAGTAAAAATTGACTATTAGCTCTAATATCATATGCAAGGCATCTTTTATATTATCCAAGACTTGGTTTAGTCCTTTTTAGAGTACATATCCATAATGTACACAATGTAATTTGCTCAAGATAAAAAATGAAAATTAAGAACATTTATCAAAAACAACAAAAAACAGCCCTAGGAAATAGGAATAATATGGTGAAAAGGTTTGACCTTTGTTTACTTCACCTTTGTAGCTGTAGGACTATGGCAGCTTTTTCACAAAGCAGTTTCCATGTAATAGAGTCACTTCTTCAGAAAATCTGGAATAATATTATGGTGAATCTAGTTCAAAAGGGACTTTTTTTATCTACTTTGCAGGACAGGATCAGGTCCATAAATCATAGCAATGCTAGTCTGAAGGGAAAAAAGATTTTTTCCAATGTCATACACATTCCTAATAGAATGAATTGCCTAAGGAAGGTATTTATGAAAACACTAACCAAAAGTGTGAGCCAGAAGAAATCTTCTGTTGAAATTAGAGTAATATATCAAAGTGACAGAAATAAGACAGTGGGGTTTCTTTTAATCAGTGAGTTCTGTGTAATTAAACGTGGAATAACCAAAGAGACTTTTACTGAAAATAAATGAAAATATAGATGTGTTTACATGTTTGCTTTCACACATCTTCAGTAAGAGTGAAAAATAGAATTACAAGGAAGACAAAAATATATGAGTTTTCTTCATGAGTGAAGCACAAGGCCACAGCTTTATTCAGTGCATGTTGTTAGAACCAGTCAATGCTCTTTAAATTAGGAATTCTCTGGTTAAAAAACAAAACAAGGTAGAGAGGCTACACATCATTTCACTTTTGAGATCGCCTAAGAGAGAAGCAGAGCCACAAAGAGCTGTGAATGTTCCCATGTATTTGATAATTATGGTGCAGTTCACAGGCAAAACTCAGCGTGGAAAATTCATGGAATATTTCACAGTTGTCCTTGAAACTCAGCAACAAATATCAAGGAAAAGTAATTTTTGGCAAAGTGTTAAAAATGCCATGCCATAATTGCCTTAAAAATGGAATAGTCATGAGAGCTAAAAGACATGGCAGGATGAAAAACACTGCAGCATGTGGGTAAAATAGATGTCTGCTATTTTATAACATTCTGTCTTGAAGCAAACACCGGATTTAAGGGTGTTTCAAATATAGTCTCTTGAACTGATATGCAGTGTAGAAAGTTGATTTATGTAATGAGTTCGATGTAATATTCAAGTGCTGCTAAAACAAATAAAACCCAGAAAAAACATTTCTATATTCAAGAAAAATTTAACTTCCATGAGGTCCTAAGATTACAAACCACCTTGACATATGCCTGGCCCTGAAATGCCATCTGATTTCAATGAATGTCTGAATATATCTCACTTCATATTCTAGTATCCTTCTAAGAATGATCATTAAACACTCTCAAAATAATTTTTGTCAAAATTCAGGACTCTGTGTCAGAGTGTAAATTCCCAAGTCAATACGTAAATAGTCTGAAGACTGGCTGCAAGATTTAACTCCTCCTGTTCTAGCTTGCTCACAGTGAAGACAGCTTTCCGCAGTGCTGCTAAATAACCTCCACCTTTCCTAAGTTTATCCTTTTGCATCTGTCTCAATTCCTCTCCAATGGGTTGAATAACAATTGCAAAAGAGAAGGGAGATATGCAAAACTTTCATACCGATTCATAGGTAGGAAAGCAAATATTTTAGTGCCATCTCCCAAGGGCTGAAGTCTTTCACCTTTATTTATCTCCAAGCTTCGTATGCTGACTGAGAAACAATGGTGACAATGTGAGATAATACATAAATATAAGCTAGGATCAGTCTGGGAAACTGGCAACAACATTCTCTATTCAGACAGCTGTTTCAGAACACTGCTGTTTCAGGAAGTCGGCAGTGATGGATGCCTCTGATTAACATCTTGCCTGATGCTCTGAACTGCTAAAGAAAACTGTGGACTTGCACTAGGATGTTTTCAGCCTTTGTCTATTTCAAAGCAAACTATGTAGCTCCTGGTAAAGATCCATGATGTTTATATCCCACCAGACTAAAAATGTCTTTGGGAATGCTCCAGAATGTAAAGTTGTGTGTGTCATCCCATTTGTTCCTTGAAATCTTTATAACTGAACAAATCCACCAGCTGGTGTGCATGACACACCGATATAGTGCCCAGTCTCTTTGGAGTACTATTTACCAGGATTTTTCACAGACGGCAGTTTTAGGACACTCTCTTTAAAGGAAAAATCCTATTACCTGGCATAAAAACTCATGATTTTCCAAGTATGAGAAGCAACATCTGCTCTCACAAGCATCTGAAGTTCATTAATCCTCTACATCCCCTCTGGGTGTATTTGAAGAATGCTGAAATAAAACTTTTACAGCCGTTATTTAAGAGAATTCTACCCCATCAGGAAATTCTATAATCAAGTTTGGAGCATGTTGCCCTTTATATTGAGATTTATGAACAAAATAGCAAAATTTTTGTCCTTGATCTGAAGACAGTGTGGTCAGGTCTATCAATAACACTGGGAATATTGAGTTTTCAATTGTATGTGAATACCAGTGGGAGTTGAACATTTTAAGAATTATATTCTGTACCTCACATATTACTATAGGTTTATATTATAGTTTGAGTCACCACTGTGAATCATTGTAGCTTTTTGTTTTCACCTGTGCTCTTCCCACAGAAAGTTATTTATAGCACTCAATGCTTGCATTTAGGTTGCTGTTTGAGAGCTTTGTTTGTACTCATTTTTTAGTATTGCTGTTGTACAGATAGGGTTGCAGAATTTTGTCCACAGGTTGCATACTGAGTGGAATTGTCCTAGAGGAAAGGAATTCAACTGAATTTAACTATGAATCAGATGCAATAGCCTGTGAAAGTCTTCCACATTATCTATCTTAAGACTAGAATGATAATGTGGTACTTGTGGGCAATAGTGCATTTTTGTATAAACAGGAGCAAAAACTGTCTCACCAGAAATTACAGTTTTATACTATGATTTGAAACCACAAGGGAATTTATGTCTCTCTCTATCTACTTCGGAATCACCTTATCTGCAAACACAGGCACAGTAAAAAGCCACCATCTGGTCAGAGAAGCCTACTAACAGGCCCAAGAGAATTGCCTACCTAACCTGGCTAAAATTACCAAAAGCCCAAAGCCCTGTATTATACATTCTATGTTTAGCCCCTAGTGGCAGGAGCAGGACTGAAATGGAGAAATGAAAAAAAAAGCAATAGGCGAAAAGCCAGATGATTTATGGGCATGATGTGTTAGATGGTCAAAAACCACATATTTCCTTGAATTGAATTGGCAATAGCATTCACAACATATATTTCAATGCCTATATTTTTACCACTTTAATATCTGCTTTAAATCTGCAGTGATTTTTCTTAAAAAAACTTTATGTTTGTCTTAGTATGTCTACTAGTGGGATGTTTCTGCTTAATTGATCAAATTAAAGTCATATCTGTACTCATAATTGTCATTTGTATTTAACATTGTATTGATAGGAAAATTCATGACTCCAAGATGTTTTTGCAGCACATCTACAGGCCACAGTAATACTTTTAAACTTCAAATCTCAATAGAAGCATTTTAAAGCTGTGAAACATATACAATGTCTTCATTGTTTTCTGCTATTTTTCCTGGTAGTAATATTACATTGACACACCATGCAAGAAGCATGTAAAAGGTGTTAGCTTTGGTTAAATAATTGGGAAAAAATATTCTCAGTCAACAGAACTTCATCATAAACCTACTTTTAAAAAAAAAATTATTAAACTTAGTTGACTTTCACTAAGAAACAGCACACTGTAAAAAAGTCTCTAAAAGTCTCTAAAAGTCTCTAAAAGCTTGTTTTCTTTAACTGTCATATTCATCAACAAAGGAAGACCTTACAGAATATATTACCATCATAAATTATGTGGGAGGCTTTTTGAAAGTTTAGGGAAGGCAAGGTCTTCTTTACTTACCAAAGACAGCTTGTATACATCCTCATACAAAGACCATAAGAAACGTAGATGAGGTGGAAAGAAACCTCCTTCATTGTTAGAGGGTTCATGATCAATGGTTTAGGCAAGTCTCTGTGTTTCCTTAATGTAGAAACACTCATATTTCTTTTTTATGTTGCTGTATGTAGTAAAAGAGAGAAGAAGCAAAAATTATCAGTGGGATTCAAAACTTTATTTTAAGAAAAATAGCTTCCATATCACAATTCAGAACTTTGAAAAAGTAGTGTTCAGAAGAGGATGGTGGGATGAAGTCCCTATGCTGATGTCTACTGCTTTATCTGGATTAATATCATCGTAACTTTTGATACAATATTGTGGAGATCAGGCTTTAGGAAGCTCTTGGAGAAGAGAAAGGGTATAAAATGTTCTGACAAAGCCCTCCCTTTAAGAATTAAATTTGGGATTTTTTCCTAATGTTTTTCATCAGCAGCAAAATTGATTAATAAAAACTATTTTTTATCAAATTTTCAGCATAAATATTTTGAACAGCCATATTTACAGCACACAGACTGAAGTGTGTGTCTTGAAATACTGTAAACTGTTTCTGCATGACATTATTCTGTTTGAAATTTTAGGATGCAGCTCACTACCTACACTTACCTGTCAGATTTTGTGCATTGGAATGAGCTTGGTTTGTATTCCACCTTCAAAGGTGGAGCTTCTGACACAGAGAACTGTATCAGTATGGACTTGTGCAGGTATGCAAACCTGGACCAGGTGGTTTGTGTTCTTCAGCATGGCAACAATGGGGTATTGTCACAGAGCTTCTTAGCTTTTCTTTCCAAAAGCCTTGCCTCTGCAAGGGTAAATTCAGACTCCTTTTTTCCACGGTTTTCACATCAGCAACTATTCTCTCATTGGGTCCTTAGTACAGTCCCTTTCCAGTTTTCCATTTGTCATCACAAAATCAGGAAAAGAGAGTAGATTAATTGCAGTGCCTGTTCTTGACTTATGGCTTATCCAGTTCATTGCACCGTTAAGTAATTCCCACAGAGTATTCATGGAGTAAAGCTACATATTTTATGAGGCCACTTTCTCAGTGTCCTTTAAAAATGTCTGTTATCAGATTGCTTACTTCTGCTATTTTTTTTACTATAGACAACAGCAAATTCTGCATCTTATTGTATTGTAAAAAAATGTCTCAAAGTGCAATCTAAGCACAGAAGCGTGTCCATGCAGATTTTCACATTCCCCAATGCTTTATGTTAATATATATAAATACACATCTTGAGATTGCATGAGATCAATTTTAAATATAAGGCAATATAGGAATGGTTCACAGCAACTGTCTTGGGGTTTGATTCTTGTGTAATTATAGCAGTTTATCATAAATCTGGTGGAAAGTTTTGTTCTCACATAACCTTTATTACTTCCCTTTTCCTATGGTAAAAGAATGCATAATAGTTTCCTTTTTGTTATTGCCCTCTCTGATCTGACCTTCAAATGTCAGACTTTCTGCTTTTTGATCATGCATATAATATGCACCTTGACTCACTTATGTGAAGCTATATAAGACAAAGGTCCTTTCATGATTCAAACTTTGAGTGAAGTAATCATATTATATCCATCATTTACATCAAAAGAGCAGATATTTCATCCAAACTTAGCGTGCTTCCTACTGATGTAAAATAGAAGTGACAGAAACAGAAAAAAAAAAAAAGACAGCTTAAAGCACAAAACAAATGTAATCTATGCCTCTTTTTCAGACACTACTGCTTGAGCAAAATCATATTGGATTGCTTAGGAGCTAAAGTAATTGTCTTCCAAGTACACTTCAGTCTTTAGGCTATACTGTATTTCATGCTACAAGTGTTTTCAGAAATGGCTCAATGCTTGCAAAATACGCTTAGTACCATTAATCTCTCTAATTATTTTGTGACTGCATAAAAAGCCAAAACATTTTCTTTCTTGTGTAATTATTTAGCACCAATGACTGCAAATTATGAAGCATCAGGTGTTTTTAATTTACTTAATTATCAGTTGAATTTCTGTGTATCAGTTGAAAGATTTATATAACCCAGTAAGAAATGTTCTTTTGTTCCCAGAGTAGGTCAGCATAAAGTTGTTTCTGATTTTGAAAACTAGAAGACATTAAAGATAGATGGCTAACAGAGGAACCTTATGTAGAAAATAAATTTTTTGAGGGATTGAGTATTTTCAAAAACAGTGAAGTCTGTGTAGAATTCTCTAAATGAGGAAAAAAATTAGGAAGAGCTTAGAAGGCCCCATTTTCTCTATCCATTTAGCTGTCTAGATCAGAAATTGCATGTTTACTGAAGTCAAATGAGTTACATAGATGCAACATGGTTGTGAATAAAACTCAATTCTTGCAAGATTTGAATTTATTTGTATTTGATTTATTACTATTACTTCCCTTAAAATTTCCATACAAGAAATTTTACAAGAAATTTCATCTGTTCCATGGAATCTTGAAATTATGATTTCTTTCATCATGATAGAGAATCACATTCAAGAGCTTTCACAAAAATTATTCTTATGGGTTGAAACAACACCTGAAGTTACATGATCAGTAGTGAATTTTCTCCTTATTAGGAAAAGAAAAGGAAAAAAAATTCCAGCTCCAGCTGCTAGGAAGATTTTCCACTTACCTTTTTGACACAGCAATTGTGTTTATTTTGTTCTACATAATTACACAGCTTTTCTATGGAAAATTCCTCTCAAATAAAAGTTCTTCAGCATCACCAAGCTTTACACACTGTAAGTACCCAACAAATGAAATTACTAAGTAAACAGATTATTATTTTTTTTTACTTCATATAGGCTAAGAGATATATTGACAGCTGGAGCGCCCTGCAATGAGACTACATGATGGGATAGAAATGCCAGTCCTTGAATGATTCCAGGTCATTTCCATATGGAATGGAATCTGGGCTCTTCACCATTAGACGAAATGAATATCTTTATTTTCCAACAAAACCAACATATCCTGGCTGTTGCAGTGTGCTGTTGGCAATCTCATGCTGAGGATGCCAGGAAGTCAAGGACTGAGGAGCATCACAAAATTCCCAGTAGTCTCTGGTTTTATGTAACTAACTGGTGCAGGACAGAATTTCTCAAGAATCTCCTCCCAGCATTATAGCCAACTGATGTAATGAGAATGGCTACTGAACAGTCTTCTCCAACTTGCTTTCACACCAAATTTATTGTTGGTATGTCTCTTCTATCTTGGAAATTTTGAACCAGAAAATGTTAGTAGATTTGGCTCTTTCTTCCTCTTTTAAACAGAAACTTTTTTAAAAGAAGAGGGGCAAAAATCTACCTATTTGTTAAGAAACTAGCTTATTTTGAAAGCATTGTGTATAATTTTCCACTATTGCAGTCTTTATTCCTCATGTTGTTAAACATTTTTCATTTATATTACTTCTACTAATTATGTGTGTGGATTAATGGTTTTCATTAAGAATTATTGTTAAAGTTTTGTGAATGATGATTGATTCCTTTTCTCTTAGGAAGGAAACTCTGATGAATTTTATCTGAATTTTTGCAATCTCTTTTGAAAGGCATGTGAGTGACTGTATCATAATAGACATGCCATTACTCAGTTTGTGGAAAATTTGTGCTTGGGGAGGACTGTGATACCCCAGTGGTTTAAGATTTCCCAGAAATAATAAGCTAGTAGGCAAGAAAGGCTATGTAATTAGTGCTTTTGTCAGAAGCCTTTCTAGTGGAAGAATAACTTTAAGCTAAATGTAGGGGAAAGAGAGTCTAAATGTATGTCCTTAAACTACAGGGAAAAACTAGACTGCTTTAAAGGTTTTGTCCTTTCAAGGTATCATGGCCAGGACATTTATTTCACCTTAAACCGGAGAGCTGAGTGTTTGAAGTAACAGGTGGAAATTCCTTTTTCAAAATTTTCAAAATAATCTGTTTTTAAAAATGTGATTTAGGCATTTTACTATTGTCCTGGTTTTAGGGTTAATTTTTGCAATAGTCAGGAGGGAGCATGGCTAAGACAGGGAGGTTGTTCTAGGCCACCTCAGGTCATTGTCAGGTGCAGGGAAGGGGGATTTTTGGGAAGCACAGGAACACTCTTCTGGGGAGAAGGGTTTGCTTCAGCTGGGCTGGGCTCCCGAGCATTCTGCCTGAATCACCCTCTCTTTCATACACTTTTGTTCTTAATATCATTGCCATTGCTCTTCCTTTTCTTAATTTATTGCTTTTTCCAGTAAATTGTATCTTATCTTGTTATCTCAACCTTTTTCAAATCTTTGCCTTTTTTGGCACCAATTCACCTCTCGGGCCGCCCGAGGGCTGGGTTGGGGTGGAGGGACTGAAGACGGCAAGAGGCAGCGAGCAAGCGGCTTGGACGGAGAATTAAACTGGGGAGTACCATTCCTAAACCATGAAAAAACTATGAAACAAGCTAGCAAAACTTAGAAATAATGTCTTACTACTGATCATCTTTTTAAACAATTCAGATATGTGCATGAATAAGGAGAGTTTATCTGTAGTTTGAGAGGCATTTTGCTACAATACTATATGTTAGTTTTCCCTTATCATCAACTAAGAGTTTCCTGCTTTCTTGAAACATGCATTCTGAGAAATAATGTGCTAATTTCTTTCTCTACCTTTGGTAAACTACACATTACACCTTAGTAAACTCTATACTGGGACCTATCAGTTCTGGGAGACTATTACACATCTTCCACTGCAACAAGATTGCTCATGTGCCAGTGAGAGCAGACCTTTGTGTATCTGCAGAGAAAAAGGATATCACTGACAGGAGTTAATCATGAGAGAAGCCAAGCTTTTTAATGTATAAGATCACGCAAGAAAAAAAAATTTGCTGAAAATTAGAAATAGTGTATCTATTTTAGCTTGGCAAAAGAAGTCCAAGGGAGTGTTTACAATTTCTGTACAATCAAAAAATAGAAGTGGATACCTAGTCGTATGTCTTTGCCCAGACAGAGCTCTTGCAGGGAATGCAGCAGTCAAGTCTGTGGCAGCGAGGAGTAATGGGGTGCCTCTCCAGGGCCATCTGAAACAGAGATTGATCAGAGTCCTGAGTCAGGATAAGGAGCTGCAGAGGGAATAGAGTGGACTGTGTGCTATCAGGGGAATGAACATGATCCTGACAGGGGCTTCACAAGGAACCCTGATGAGAGAAAATCTGAACCCTGTGATGCAGGGAAGGAGGGACAGATATAGACCATGCTTGAATGAGTGATGGATAAAGACTCACGATATGGGAGAGGCACGAAGCTTGTGACCTCTGGCAGCAAAAGAATGATTCCTTATCTACCCTCAGATCTGAACTTACAGGATTAATAGAAATATCCTGTGTAAGGGAACAAGTTCCATTCAGAGGGGCCTCAGAGTGAACTGGGCGTGCACAGAGAACCAGCACAAAGGGGAAATGCAGGGTAGTAATGGTTGGATGTTCCCCTTTGCAGGGTGGGAGCACCCCACGTCTGACCAGAGGTCCTAAGGCACACTTGCTTGTCATGAGGTTTGCTGTTTGCAAATATCCTGGACTGGGGCAGGAAAGAGTGATCTGGTGAGACTGCCAAGGGCTTCCCAGCTCTGAGGCTCCTGTTCATTTTGTCCATGTGAGTCGCTTCTGAGGGAGACCTGGGAAGAAACTGGGAGGGGCTACAATAGTCTGGAGACAAAGATAAGGACATGGAAAGCCAAATGATGTTTCTCTTAGCTCTGCTACTGAAGGAAGAGGACTCAAGGAGGAATGGATGCACACTGTGGCTTAGCAACTGCCCAGTGTCATGAGTGGTGTCTTGGCTTTTTTAATCACAGGTCTCTCTTTGAGGAATGAGAACTGCTAGCAAGAGATGGGATTCACTAGACAGTAATGGCCTACAAGCATCTTTGCCCCAGTCTTGCTTGTCTGTTGTAGAGAATATTAAACCAGACACACTGAGAATGATGATGACAGCTTGGAGGTAAATGAAAAAGTAGAAATCAGGGGTAATAAGCACATGGGACACTGTGATGGGAGTACAAGGGCTTTTGGAAAGGATGAAACAAGTGTCAAAAGGCACTTCTGAAGTTCCTGCACACAAATGCACACAGCCTGGTAAACCAGCAGGACCACATGTGGTGTGTGTGATTGAAGAACTAAGATGTGATTGCAATAACTGAGATGGGGACAGCCTATGTGTCTGAAGGGCTGTCATGGATTGATGTCTGGATACAGGCTCCTTAGGAAAGACAGGGAACAGGGAAAAGGAGATGGAGTTGCCAGTGTACGAAGGAGCAGTTCAGATATATGGAGCTCTTCTGCTCTCCAGACAGGTGACAAACTTATTGAGGGTGTGGGGGTCAGAAGTAGAGAACAAAGCAACAAGGGCAACATTTTTGTGAGAATTTATTATGGACTGCCTGACGAAAGAGCGCAGGTGAAAAAGTCATCTTTGTTGGGCTCAGATGACAAAATCCTTCCTTTGATACGTTACACGAGGAAATCTAAGGCAAACTCAGCCTGAAGCAGCATAAGAAATGAAGGGGTTAAGCTCAGTGCTTCATTTACTGCTGTTAGAAAGGATAGACAGTAAAACTACAAAATCAAAATGTATTAGAATGTTCTAGAATTCTTGACAATTTTAATATAATTGTTGCTTATTCATATTCATATGTTGGCTTTCTTTGGAACTAGGATGCTGTTATGATATTAATAGAGTTAATATCATAAAACAGTTTTATTTTATAAAGAGCATATCAACATCCTGTAAGTAATTTTTTTCTTCCTGTGCCAATTTTTTGTAGGGCATTAACGTGACCACTGGACAGTAAAGTCATTCATTATTCTAGCCTTACATCACACCATTGTTGATGAGAAAAGGTTCACTTTCTTAAGCTCTGAACTTTCCATTCCCTTATTAAATAAAGCAGAAGCTTCAACTTCACTAATGCAAGCAATATTTATGGTATTATATTCCCAGGGATTTTGCATAAATGATGACTGACATTTGGAGATGCTAGCAAGTGGTTAGATCTCAAATTAGATAAGATTAACTAGTATTAGCTAGAACTTATGTCACATATTGGCCTCCTAATCCTGTGCATTGAACAAATCAAAACAAATATTCCATTCTTGCTCTGAAAAATCTAGTACAAGAAGTAGATATATAGCAGGTATATATACACCTTGAAAATGAAATAAAACAATTCTATAATTAAGTAATACCTTGAGGGGATCTATCTATTTTTTTAATTATTTGAAACATTTGTCTGTTATATACATTAAGTGCATTACAACATTTTGGAAGACTATGTTCTTTTAAGAAGTCAAATGCATATTTTATCCATGTCCGTCCCATTACAATATTGTTCCTACCTTTCCAGTAGACTAGTTTAAAAAGCTAAAATGCTGTGATCTTTCAAAAAAATTCTATAATTCACTCTATTTGACCATGTTTTTGTTTAGTTTGGTCTCTTGGGAGCAGAAAAGAGATATGAATTCTGAATAATCTGAGAACAACAGGATTAGAATAATTATTTGACCACATTTTCTATGCTTTTGTTTTTATTTCTTAAAGCTTGTGCAGCAAATGAAATTAATTTTACCAAATATGAAATGCATTAATAGGAAACAACAGAATTATTCTCATCTTGACTTTCTCTTGAAATACATATATTATCTATAATTCATTGATAAAGGTCTGTTGTTTAAAATTGCACTTATATTAGTTATAAAATCCCTGCATTTTTAGGAAAATAGAAACTTTTCTGTTAATATATTTATTTGAACATGAAAAATTACATGCTGGGAAATTTTCAGTTTTAAGAGGGTGTCAGTTTGAATCAAACCCTTCAATTTATTTAACAATTAAATTTAAAGAGAAATGCTTATATCCTTACAGGGCATACAGTGGCATGGGAACTGGGCTGTAATAGAAAAGGCAAAAAATGGTTATTATGAAAATGCTAGAGCTGTCATCTGAAGTAGAGCAGTGGTGCCTACCACGGTGCTTCGCCTCTGGCACCTATAGTAGGAAGTAGATGACAAAGTGTCATGAACACCAATAGTGTCACAATAAACAACAGGAGCCTGGCCAGTGGCCTTATACCTCCAGAGCCTGCATCAGGCATTATCATTCCCTTTGGACAACTTAACACTCTGAACGCATGACTGGTGCTGGGCCTTGGGTATCTGCTCTTGAGCTACTGCAATTACTATGCCCTGCTTTTAAAGAAAACCAGCTTTGTTTTATATTAATATTCAAATTAAGCTGTGTTAATTTGGTTGAAAGCTGGGGGTTCAGGGACCAATTAACAATCAGTTCAGATATTCCTGCCTCAAGGTGGTACTACCAGTTGGAAGGGTTTGACAATTGGAGGTTGTATTGGTAATATCCTTTAACATTTCTCAGGAATCTGGGCTAAGCCATTTCAAGAATGCAGCCAGCTCTTAATGCATTAGTATTTACCTCTCATAACCTTCATACTAGCTTGTTTGTTCTACTACTTGTTGTTCAGGACAAACTGTTATTCATACAGGATGAATGATAAAATGACGTGGAGGTGACAATTTATAATCCATAAAGAGGGTTGATTTTGTTATTAAAAATGGCAATATAATCTAAAAAAGTAAAAGTATGTAAAAGCAACAGAAAAACTATATGAGTGTATGAACACCAAACTTCTTAATGGAATATTAAAGATGAAGAAAGTGCATTTTTAAAACAGTTTCAAAAACACCTTTCAAATTTGTTCTCACATGTTAATAATAATTTGTATACAAATACTTATCTCTTTTCTAAGACAGAGTCTGCCTGAAGCTTACTTTGAAACCTGGGGGTTTTTGCTTCTTGGTTGTGTGTATTTTATTAGAAAGTTTCATGTGGAGATTCGGATATATTTCGCAATTTCATTTTTGATTGTTTATTGGAACAAACTCATAATTTTCTGGTATTTGATGTGTTTTGAATCAATGAGAAGATTAAAACTAAATTTCATTGTCAAAGTCTTGTGATTTCCAGATGCCAGACAAGTCTTGAACAAAAACCAGAACCAAAGTAAACTTTTTGGCTACTACTTGGCAGAGAAAACCTTTACAGAATCATTTAGGAATTATTGCTTTTAAAAAGCTGTTTGAAAAGCAGAATTTTTCATTAAATTCTTCCATTCAATACTTTAACAAACACAGACTTTCCCAAGTGCACTTCCTCTCTCTGTTAAGGGATTACATTTGCAATCAACACAGGTAAATTTAGAAGCATAACTAAACAACATGAAATAAAGAGGGATATAAAATTTAAGAGAGATTTATTTTTAAATCATGATTTTCTATCAGTTGGATGTAGTAAAGGGTCTGGGGGGAATTTCAGTATAGAACTCCAGCTGTTAGACAGGAAGAAGCACTCTAGATTAATTGTCATCTCGGAAACAAAGCCACAGTCTCTTATTTGGCTGTTTTCTGCTGGGGTTAGTCTGGATTTTTTAAGTAAGTGGACACTCAGTTATCTGCTATTATTTCTTTTTTCTGATTTTTTTGTTTAGGATGTATTTGCTAGCTCTCTGAAAATTCCCTTTCCTTTTTCCCCTCTCCTCTCTTTAATTAGACCCTTAGAATAGTAAAATTATTTGCTGTTATTGTCTAAAGTAGGGCTGCCACCTAATAGGGGAATGATTGTCTGTCAAGATGATGCTGTGAATGTTTCTTAGCATCCTGTGGAAGAGTGCGTATCTAGGATTTGTGAAATAAAGCAGCAGTTAATGACTTTTTTTTAAATCCAGCCTCCTTTCTACTTGCATTAATCCAGCTGCAAAGCTTAAAGTGCATTGATTTGTTTTGTGAACAATGTTGCCATTTCAGTGGTGTTCATTTCAGCTGAGATTGTCCTTAGTAGCTGATGGCTTTTTAATGTTTTAATTATCAAGTGTTTGCTGGTTACTGTCACAGACTGCCATGTAATAGAGTGAATTTAATCTTCATATTTGTATGCAATGGAGACCACTCCAATAGGCATTAACATTTTGCAGCTTTGTTCTTGTCTTAAAGGAGCAATTATCTATTAGCTCACACTTTGTTCCCTTTCTTGTATGTTTCTATTTTTTCCAATTTTTTCTATTGTCCAAAGCATCACAAGCAATTGGTCCTTGCTTCTCCCAATAACTTATTTCTCTCTGCAGCCTTGCCTTTCTATATTGATTATATGCCACAGTAAACTGCTGTCTACAGTGGAAGATTTGGATACACAGATAAATTAATTCATATAAGCTAGACTTGCACTGGTATTGTGAGGTTGGGAAACAAAATCAGCAGCAACTGACCTTGTCTTAATCTCTTGAGGCTTCCTTTGCAACTGATGAAGGAAAGAGAACAGACACACATCCCGAAGCAGTTTCAAAGCCATGGGCTCCCTCTCTCTGTCTTCATTCCTTCACTCACCTTCAGGAAAGCATGCAAATTAGTTTCCTGCTGTGAGCTGCATTTACAGCTGCCTCACACACACTGTTTAAAGGACTGGAGATCCTCCTTGAGCTGAGGGAGAACTTTTCCTTCTCTCTCTCCTTTCCTCCCTCCCTACATCCCTCCTGTCGTCCTTCTACTCTTTGTGCTCCATAGATCAGCAATCCCATGGAAGCAATAGCCTTAGACTGTTCCACTCAGGGCCTAAAAGCTAAATTCATTTTTTGTTCTTTATTTTTTAATTGGTGTTTTCTACCCTTTTATGCTGCTTCTTTCTGTCTTCTTTCTTTCATATCTGATGGAAACAAAAAAAAAGTCTACTTGTTAAATCTATTTTTAATCTCTTGGAAGAAACACAGTTTCTGCACTCAAGACACAGTTAAATACCCTCCTCCATACTGACACAGGCTTAAATCGCTGGCTGCTCTCCTGAAATTCATAGGAAATCGGCTGTGTTTGATTTTCTAACCTCAGCACTTTTGATGAGGTAGTCCTGCCAACAACACCTTTTATTTAGATTTCTGTTTACAATAATTTATCCTCTTACACTCAAACTCCTATGGTAGGTCAAAGGGAAGACACTGCATATATGGAGCTAGTAGTGTGTTGGTTGTTTTAAAGCAGTAATTTTCTAATTAGATACTAAAAATTCATTGTATTTCAATCCTGTTACTATGATGTCTTTTCTCCCAGGCAAGAAGTGCCTTTTTTATTTACCTCTACAGATGTACGTCCTGGGCTTCATTTGAGAGGTCTCTGTAGGAATCTATAGGCTCAGGCTCACACACAAAGGTGAAATAAAAAAATCACTTGAAGTCTTCCAAACATTTTTGTACCATTCATAGCTTCAAAATTTGATCAGGGAACCTGTATCCACACACATATAGTGACATTTTCAAACAATAAATAGATTTCCAAAACTGATCATTTACCTGGAGAGCAAAGCAGTACCTTGATTACTTGTGTGTTGCACAAAAATGTTCAGGGTCTGTGAGCTGCAATCCTTCCCTGGAGTCAATGGAAATTCTGAGCACTGAAACGTAAAAAGAATTGATCAATCTATTGGATTAGCATGCCCCTCACCTACGATCAAACATTTTTATTAATGAAGGCTGACAAGTTGCTGTAACCCAAAGATGTGTTTGCTTTAAGTAATTTGAAAATAGTGCCCACACATTTTAGGAGTGCAACACAGAAAAGGAAAAGTCTATTTCTGGATCTCTACTTCTTTGAACTGTTCTGCCAGTGCCATCTGTGGTTTGTGCATTGGGATTTTAGAACTCAGCAGTTCTGATAGGGATAGCTTTCTTCTCTGTTGACCATCTGTCACAGGTGTAGGCACCAGGACACATAATATTAGATAAAATATAGATTAAAACGGCAGTTGGACTGGCATGCTTGTTTATTACTGCCTGCTTTGGATCCATGTCTCTCTTTTTTTTTTTTTCAGTGACATTCAGAAATAAGCTTGTGAATCTCAGTTAAGTCTCTGGAAAAAAAAAAGAAGGAAACTGTTACATTAGGTTCTCATTGATTTATGAAGCAGAAATGTTTGAAGGAAGAAGTCTTGAACAGCTTGTTTGTTCAGCTCAGCAGCAGGGACAGCCTGCAGATGATTAGTTCCACTCATGCCCATATGTGTCATGGCAGTAAATACTGATTATTACAAATGGGTTTGTAGGAGATTAGGCTAATTGAACAAAAGTCAAAAACAAATGTATGTTGGTGGTTTTAAAAATTGTTGTGTAAATAATGAGGGATCTGCTTAATGTTTGCATTATTGCTTTTAAAGGGAGCAAAGTTATGCAAATATATGTGGCAGCAGCTCTCTGGCCACAGAGAGCAGGCACAGACTCTCTCAGGATTTTTCCTGGGAGAAGTAGAGAAGAGAATCAAAACAATTCTTATCTCTGCTCATTGTGCCCATGTGGAATGTGTTCTGGAGATTGTTTACCCAAGGTGATTGCTTGATTGGATTTTGGTGATGATGTTTGGATTCATTGACCAATTGGATCCACAGCTGCATCTGGACTCTCAGGAGAGAGAGTGACGGGGTTTCTAGTTAGTAGTTAGTGAGAGTTCTTGCTACTGTAATATAGTGTAATATAAGTATAGTAAAATATACTATAAGATGATGCAATAAAACAATTGATCAGCCTTCTGAATTGTGGAGTCAATGCTAATTATTACCCAGCTGGGGGCCTGTGGCAACAAATACCTGCAAAAAACTCTCTAGGGTGTTATTGGTTATCATGTGTCACAGTTTTCAATTGAAACAAGCGGTCTCTTTAAGCCAAAAAGAAAGGACTAGATTTCAAAAAGCATTATATACTAGAGAGATGTTGAGAATGTGACAGATTCATTTCACAGAGCTTTGAGGTATAAAAATTGTGTATTTATTCCATAATGGGACTAAAATCAAACATGTTCCAATGCCTTTATTAAAATGGATGGCTGGAAAGAATGGTTTTGTTGCCCCTGTACAAGTCCAGTTCTTGTTCTCACTTCTGGCTATTATTTTCCATCTTTTCAGGACAAAACAAGTCAAAACAGATATGATTTCTTGGAGAATTGTGGGGCTTTTTTCATGATTCCTGTGGTAATGTAAGCAGGTAATTGCTTTTATGTTGCCACTTCAACCACCTTACAAACAGTGCAATCTTAGTTATGTATGTAATTTCTAAAGGTGCTTATAATGTAAAGGCTATACCTGATTTTGAATCTTTAGGTCAAGGCCTCACAGTTCAGACTGAAGTACATAAACTGTAGAAATATCCATTAAGAAGCTTAACAGTTTTATAATGTATAGCTACTATTCCACTAATGTAATCTGTCGGTCCTAATCAAGGGCTGAAATCCTCAGCAGGAAGTCATAGTAACCTATGCCTTCCCTCTAAAATTCTTGAAGTTATCATCAGCTTTGTTAATATGAGGATCTTGCCTAATACACTTCAGGAGGATGTCTGCAGTGCCAACAGGCAAGAAGTGTAATATTTCCTCTGAAAAAGTCTTTTGTGCACTCATTATCTTGGCTATTACCATCAGAAAATGGTTAAAAGCTGCCTGTGTTTTTTTAAAGAGGACCCTTTGAAACCTGAGTGTTTATGTCCTGCACCCTCCTTTAAGCCTCAAAGTTGATTTGTGTTACTCTGCTTCAGAATTTAGGGGAACACACAGAGGTAATAACTGCTTGAGTTTATGGAGAGGTGCATCAAATTGTTCAGAGATGTATTCCTCCTCTTTCTTCAGGAATATAGCCAGAGAATTTGAAGACCAATAATAATACTCGAAAAACTTAGTATTAATTATTTCATCATGGCTCACTTACACTGTTGATGTGGCTGAACAACAGGTTACAAATGAACTGCTAACTTTTTATTAAAGCTGCAAAATGTTAATAAATTGATTAAAGTTCTGTGTGTTTGGAGTGTAGAACATAGAAGGCAGTATGTAACGCCTATGATTATGCATTAGCTCTATTAAAGATTACCAAAGCTCTTCCTTTGAAAAAAAAAAAACCAAAACAAAACGGTGAAATGTTCTCTGTAACTCTGTTTAGTCATATTCAAGAAAAAAAGAAAACAATATATAAATGAGTAAAAAAACCAATTGTTAGGGTGAAAACAGAAAGATAATGTTTATTTTATAAGATAAAACTGGGAACACTTACTCTGTTCAGTCCAGAAAGAAAAATGAAAGTGTAGCGAGTAAAGGTCTGTTATCAGGAAGTACAGAAAGTTGCAGAATTGGCAAGATACAGTGAAGAAAAATTAGCTGTTGATTCCAAATTACTGCCCCTGGTGGAGAGCAAAGGGGTATCTAGAATATTTATTTCTGTGATTGTTTTGTTTGTTTTGGACGGAAGATAATAATGTCTTTGGTTTGTTTGGGTGTTTTCTTTCTTTGTTTTTGAAACATTTTTAAAGTGTTTGGAAAGTTTGCTAGATTATTTCTGGCATGTTTGCAAATTCGATGAAAAGATTTGCAAATGATCAACAAACACTTTTTTTCTGAGCTTTACTAAAACCTGTTTCAGAAGTGAGAGATGAGATTTTAATTCCCAGAAGGCTTTCTTCATGAATCCACCATTCACTTTTGCAGCTGTATTCAATGATTAGACAAGAGACTTACAGCAGAATTTTTCTGCTCAAGGAGGCAAAATGACTACAGAGGAAGATAGGACCTTTATGGTAAAGGGACTGACTGTGGGACTCTCCTGTGGTGGATATCAGATGACTATTTGTCTTTTATCATCTTAAAAGTTGAGATAAAACTCCTCTTTCTGTGTGCTTAGTATGTGATTGAGTGTTAGGGAAAGTCTTCAACTGCATGGAAATACAAGTGATGAAGCAAAAAAAATAAAAATTCATACTCTCTAAAGACTAACATTTCTAACTGTGCGTCTTACTGATTCCATTTCCTATTACCCTTTTATATCTGATATTTCTGAAATGTTGCTTTCTGCCATAAGATGAATGAGCTAATCTCTGTAAATTTAAAAAAAATATTAAGTATCAACTACTCTTTTCCTCAATTTCAAAACATCAGACTGTGTGTTCCTGCTATTTTTTTGGTGGTTTCAGATAGAATGCTGTTTTGGGAGTTTTCTGGTCTGGTCGTGGCTGAGGGAATTTCCTTTTGTTTCTCGGATAATCCTAGAATCATAGAATTCTGCTCCTTTCAGGACTATATAAACTACATAATATGGCCAAGAGCACTGACCAGATGCTCCTTGAACTCTAAGAAGTTTGGTGCCTGTTGGAGTTCTGGATGCTGAGAATTTTAGACTTTCTATGCTGACAGACTCTGACCCCCAGGAGAGCACTGCATTTGACCTGAGGCCATGGAGAAGGCTCCCAAAATTGATTGATAGCTCTGGGATTACGAGTGTGTAGTTTGATTAGAAGTGTGTAATATCACAGGAAGAAAAACTTAGAGTTTGGGGTTTTAGAATATAGTAATATATATAGAGGAAGATGGAGATTTTAGGGTGGAGGCTGGTCCTTCTTATTCACTTTCTTCTTCATGGGTTTGGGTGGTATTTTGTAATTGGACTGAAAAGTCCACATTGCGGACTTCGAGTGATTAGTTATTGGGTTAAAAGTGAAAACAATTTACATTGTCATTTCTCAATTGGATAGTTTAGCCTTAAAAGACCTTGTAGGGAAAGATAGTTTGCCATTTTGTAGCTTGTTAGTAGAATGCTGTAGAACTCATGACTTGTAATGTAGATGGGAAATAATAAACATCTGAGTCTGAACATGAAATACCATCTCAAGCACTTCAATTTTGACCTTGAAAGAGGCAGAAAAGAAGCCAAGAACTGTCAGGTGCCTATAAAAATTGTATGTCTCTATATTTGTCCATATTAAATTACAAAAACCAATTATTGGCTTTATACTATGTCTGTACTCAGGCAGACAAATACTTGCCTTCTTTCTTACACTGCTTACCTCTCAGTTTAGAATGGTTAAGAAGTGTCACTCTTTTATTTCTCCTTCCTGCAGAATTTTGAGGTCTGTAGAGAAGAGTAAGACAATTTACAGAAAGATGTCAGGATGGACTGTGGAACTGCAGTCTGTGTCTCAACTTAAAAAAACCTGGGCACTAAGCAAGCTTCAAATTCCTCTCTCTCTTGAACATAATTAGGTTATTGGAGGGTTGTGGTAAGTAGGAAAAAGCTTAAAAAAACCTTAGATGCCTATAGCTATTCCACAGTAAAATAGCTCAATCATCAAAACTTCATTTGGCATTCTGTATTGACCATTTAATTAAATTAAATTGATGGGAAAAGCTTGGCTGTTTATGCATTAGTTGAAGATTCTTTCTTTATCTTAACTAATGTAACCAAGTTGGGGAAAAAAGTGATACACATTCACTGTTAGAAACTGTTGCACAATTGTGCAACATTTTTTTTGGAGAGGGTGTGAGGGGAGCCAGGAAGGTGTTGAGTCTTCCTTTAAAATTTTGCTGTTTGTTTAGGGATATTTGTTGTTTTTTAATCCTACTTGTTGGTAATAAAGGCATTCCAAAAAGTATGAACTTCCTTCCTTTTTTTTTTTCCACAAAGGTAGATTCTTCAGAAGGTGAAACACGATGAACTCTTCTATTATACTTTGTGCAGTGCCAGCCTAGCTGGTAACATGTATGTAATAATTTGTGTCATGCAGGAAACTCATAGGAAGGAGCTTATTCCATATTCTGAATATCTAGTGTAAAGCTGTAAAGCAGAAGTTGCATCAACCTTCAGTCAAACACCTGCACATTGCCATCTCTTCTTCATCTCTGCAGTAGTCTTCACCCCACCCTTGTTTTATGTCTGCATCCATTTTTCTGCTATCCATTCAATATCCAATAATTTCTAGACTGCTGTGTACCCAGAATATTACTGTTGATTTTCCTACAAATTCAGTTTCACCCATAATGTAAACATGGGGGCTTGAATAATATAATCCTCTTGGAAGTTCTCAGAATATGACTCCTAAAATAAATTAAGATAACTGAAACCCTTGGGTGCTATGAAGAAAAATGTTTAATGTTTATAAAGTGCCTAACAGATGATTAACTGCTAATATGTCTACTCACAGCCCTAGAAAGAGTTCAGTTATAATAAATAAGCAAGAAGTGTCTGTCTATGCCCAGCTTTTTTTGGTTTTTCTGAGCTGAGTTGAAGTGTGTACCTTCCATGTTTCAAGAGCTATCCTTCAGATAGGTCAGTTATTCCAGCTGTTGGAGAGGCAACAAAGACTCAGACCTCATGGCATTTTGAAGTTGTATTATTACTCATTACAAAGATTATATGTATTTTTGAGATCACCATGAACTTTCCTTTATGCAACAGCCTCAGGGATTTCACATCATTGCTTGAATTTAATCTAAAAATTTATCTGTTGCCTTCCTTCAATTCTAGCTCTTTCAGCTAATAATTATTCTTTTAAAAGTTGATTTAACTTGTAATAATACAGTATCAAAGAGATACTTCAAAACTCTAAAATAATATTGACCAGTGTTATGTTTGAGGATTAGTTATAATGGGGAGAAAAACTGAACTTTATAAATTTTAGTGATGGATAAATGCACAATTGCTAAAGTTTATTCCTTCTGGACAGACTTATACTTGTTGGTTATACCTTATGATAAGTGTTGGGAGGAAAAGCAAAAGGGGAGTACTCATGTTTACCATACTGTAGATATAATTAATTCATTTGAGCATCATTATCACTGAATAGTCCCAACTGCCTTCAAATTATATATCCCAGTGCACCATCTCTTTTCATCCTTTGTTCGATCTGCATGGTTAACTCTCCAGTAATATTAGGACTCCTACCATGTGTATGAGCTGAAAAATCAATCTGGCAATTGAAATACTACACAAAGATTAAGCATCCTGACCAGCAACAGGACATCTTGTGCTCAGTGACCTCTGCTGGTATCCAATGGGTGAATGAAAGATATGGTTTGCCCCTAAATTCTGTGAAGTTGCTCTTGCCTTTGTGGTGAAATTTATGTGTTTGTTTAGCTGTGATTTTTTTCTGAGCTGTGAGAAAATGTGGAACTCAGAGGCTATTGAGAGATGGATTTCCAAGATTTATTAGTGAACTTGCACTGCTTAACTACTTTTGGCTAAAAGATTCTGTGGTAGAAGTTAATGTAGTCATACCTATTTCTGACTTCTATAGATACTCTTTTTAAATTGCTGCAAATTACACAAAACTCATCATTGGATCCATGTTGTGCAAAGGCCCTCTGCATGCTTGATACACTATATTGGCTAAAAGATCAAATTTTTAGGTCTATAAAATAAATGGTGTACGATACCTCTTGTTCAGCTCACAACAGAAATCAGCTCTGTCTTCTGTGCAAGTTTGCAGCCTAAGCAAAATCTATGTCTGTGTCCAGGATGGAGCTTTAATTCCAATACCATGCTAGGAGGCCAACTTGCTATCACTCTTAGTAATAAAAACAGTTGTTTTTCTTTGTGGGAATCAGGTCCTGCAAAACACACTAAGAAAGTATAGACTCTTTATATATGCAAGTACAAGAAAAGAGCTGGTTTGAGAAGACTCAGCTGGTTTGAGAATCAGCTCTCATTCTGTTTTTTGCATTTTTCCTGTAGCATTAAAAACTTCCACAGTCAGTTTAAGAAATAGATCTGGAAATGTAAAATATCATTAAAAATGTATCTGGTTTCTATGTTGATTCATCACTACCTGAGGCAATTGCTTACCACAACATCCATTCTTCATGAAAATGTTTCCCATTCCAACCATGCACAGCTATTCTATAGCACTGAAAAAAAAAGGTACTATCTTTAAATCAGCACTTTCCACAATTAATTTAGTAAGCTTTTTGAAGAGAGTCAAATAGTTTTCTAGTCATCTTTCAAAGATGACTCTTCTAGACTAATTTTATCTTGTAGGTGTAAGTAGCTATTGTGAATCCAAAAAGTCAGCATTCAGAAAATCTGTGCAGCAGCCCAAAAACCCAGGGTAGAAAGGAGATGCATCACATATGGTTCTGTGTGGGCATAGAGAAGGAATTACGTGGAGAAAAGTTCACTCTCTTCATTCCATATTAAAATACATTCCTGTCTTTGTTTCTCTTTTGTCCTCTCTGGATTTCCTCTCCTCTTATCCTTACTCTTCTAATCTCTAATTAACCTGCCAGCTGTCTGCCCTGGTCCACTTACTCTTTGTGCTCAGTTTACCACCCTGTGTTTGTTGTTATACTGTCAGACACTCAGTTGAGATAGCTGGAGAGGAGAACTGTAAGAGAGAGCCCTAGAGGTGTATCTCCAATGTACAGCAGTGAGGGGAAGAGCCAGAATGTAGAGGCTGGAGGAGTCTTCTACCAGGGCAGTCAGGTGTGTGACAGACAAAAGGCAGTGTGCTGGCATGAGCTAGGCATATGGAAACATTGTCACCTGGGAAGTTGTCAGTGGCACTGGGTAGGGTGTGCAGGTAGAGGTTAAAGAGGTCAGATTTTGTTAATGTGGGTTGATGCAGGGCCAGTCAACACTACTGGAAAGCAATAATTATTGGAAAAAAGAAAAATCTGCCTTGGTCAAATAGAGCATATAGAAAGATAAATACTGTGCCATTCTACTTTATATAATTTTTTCTTTTTTTTTTTTTTTTATTTCATAGAACACTTCATTAACATTCAATATTAGGTCAATATTATGCCAAAGGGAAATGTGCACACCTGGTAATTACTGTCCTATAAACCTAAATGCTAAAATTAATGTGGAAGTTTTTAACACAAAGTCAGTAAAAGTTGAAGGCAATATAAATTACTATTTCTTAAGTAAACCAATACTGGAAACTCAGAATGACATAATTCATCAAATTTACACAGTTCAGTTGAATTTTTTGTCTCATTATGAAAAGGGAGAGGAGTCTACTACAGTTAAAAGTAATGATTAAGAAATAGGTCTCAAATTGCACTGGATTTCCATTCCATTTGTATAATCCATTGTTTTCTATGAGTCATCATTCTTTAATAATCAACAAGGAAAACAAATTAAGCAGCATTTTAATGTAATTACACAAAATAGGGCATGCATATATTCTTAGATTTACATGTGAAAAATGCATATTTTGAGATGTTTTAATAAGAAGAAATGTTCCTGTTAAGGGATTAATGAATTGAACAACTGTATCAGTACATTACTAAAAGCATTATGCTTTATTTCAGAATACTTTAATATGTATCCTCAATAAGCAAAATCTACATGGTATGCAAAATGAAAACACATAGGATGTTTTATTTGCATGTTAAATACTCTCAGTGCTGAACCTATCCTGTATGGCTTATTCCTCATCATGCCACTTCTTATTCCTGTATTGCATGTCACATTGTTTAATAACAGATTCACAGGCTGTATTTCAATTGAAATTTTCTCTTTCTTTTTATATTGGCTTTGTTCATCTGTTGGGTGTAAATATCTTCCATCTGACCACAACTGTTGGTTTTATGCTTAGAAATTTTATACTGGAGGAAGATGGTTTCCAATCAAACTCCAACAACCTTGAAAATGTGTTGCAAGCAAAGTTTTGCACTTTACATTTTCAGCTGAATTGTTTGGGGTTTTTTTGGTTTGGTTTGGTTTTTTGGTGTTTTTTGGTTTTTTGGTTTTTTTTTTTTGAGGTAAATAATGTTGCAGCTGATCATAAGTAATGGTCAATGGTGTCTTGGTCCATTTGGAGCTCTCAACTACCTAGGACAATGTACTCTGTGGATTAAACTTCATTTTTTGGGCTCACTTGCAAAGAAAACAAATATAACATCAAAGGGCTCAATTCTTTTTGTACAGAGTTGTCTGATATCTAAATTCACTGCTTCACCACTTAATTAATGCTATTTCTTATTCAGATATTCTCTAACCTGCAGCTTGTGTACCTCTGAACAAAGTAGCTACCAAGCTGATGGTAAGGGTGCTCATCCTTCCTCCCCCATCATGGTGTGGGTGTCCCCTGTAACATACTGGGAAGCACAAAACCTTCAGCATTCAAGCTGCTGCTGGATCTGCTTCAAAAACTTTTGGGTAAGCTGATGTATTTTCCAGCTTGGAAGCTTGGTCTATACCTTTTCCTCTAGTTAGCAGATTATGGAGAAACTGTCAGAAAACCAAAGCACAGGATTATAGCTGCTGGAGACAGCAAGCACAGGTGATGGCGATTGCATAATCACCTTTCACCCTTCCTGGCCACAGTCCTGACTACATGTTCCCCCACTTTGACATGGTGGTACTGCTCCCAGCTTACCTCAGCCCTTAGCATAAGCTGCATGTTAGCCAAAATCTAAGCAGGAGTTCAGAAAACAGTCACACTCCAGCTGCATGATTTCCAAATTCTTGTCTATGTAACAAATCCAGCAGCTAGGGGATGTAGCTGTTTTTGCAGTATATTTTTTATGCAAAAGAAAGCTTTCTGGGCCAAAGAACATGTGTGCATTCGACTTGGCTTCTTTTTCAAGGCACACACAATACATCACAATCCATTTTTCCTCAGAACACTTTTTTTTTTTTTAACCTGATAAAAAAATCAGCAATTTAAAATTAAATTATTCATCTAATAGAATCTGGATTCCTAGTGTTTCAAAATCCTAGAACCATGCAAGACTATTATAATATTGTTGCCCATGGAAGTAAATTTTTCTTAAACTCTAGATTAAAATATCTGCAAATGATGACAAATTTTAGAGAACTTTAAGATGTTTCTAGGGAGGCTTATGTCTAAAAATTTTGAAGAGCCATACCACTACCAGCAAATTAAAAATCATTATTCATACTTACAAAAATTGTAAGCAGTTATAAGGTAAAGAATTTCTAGGCATTGATTAAGACTGATAATATTATTCACTTTGTAGGCCATATAAGAATGAAAGGGGAGCTTCTGCTCTCTTTCAAGTTGTACACAGCTTAACTTTTCCTTTGGGAACAGAAATGATGATATCAGATTTTCCTTCAGTTGAATAGCAAACAAAAATGAATTGAAGCTGTAGAACTGATTTCCTTCCTCCCCATATACATTTAATTGCAGATGCCAAGCAATCCACTATCCCCCATGGTCTATGTCAGTTTAATATACCATTTTGTCAAAGTGTCACAAACTATCAAGGCAGAAGCAACATAGAAAAATATTGCAAGAGGAGACATCTAGCTTTTTCTTTAATTATTAATTCTTTGGGTTGGTTTTGGTGATGTGAGGGTTTTTGGTGTTTTATTTGTAAAGTTATTCTCTCCTTGATGGAAAGACATACAGAAGAAAATATTTGGAAAGGATGGCTGTACAAGCAGGAGCTAGAAGTAGACTATTGCATGTCCAGCAGGAAGGTAAAACAAAAAATCTTTTCTCCAGACCTCAGTTTCTTCTATCTTTTTATAACAAAAGGAGGGATGAATTTGTTATATTTTTCTAACTATAAGTAGTAATTTTGAGGATACACAACTCCAATTTAAAACTGTGCGCACTGAAAAGAGAACTGAGCACATCAGAGGTTTTTCAGCTAAAAAGGACAAGAGTACGTGAGAGATAAAAAATTTTCTGAGTACCCTCCAATATTTTTTACTTGGATGTTTTACTATTTTACTTTTTATACATAGTTACTTACATGGTATTACTCAGGGATTTTTAATAAGAGAATTCCACCCCAATAGTTTAATTCAAACTGCGTTTCATTTTCAAAATTTTAGAATGCTAGATTTCAGCTGTAGCATTTCATGGATTTGTATGCTTTCTTAGCAAATTTAAAGATAACCATAGTACTTATGTAGAGCTTCATCTGCTGTCAGATTTTCCTCTCACTTTATAGTCAATATTAGAAGCAGATTTACATTTAATTTTCTAGTACAGTGATCTACACCTATCCTTTTTTGTCCTTGATCTTCTGTTTAATTGGAAAGGAGTGTCTTTCAAAAATAAGCTTCAAAGTCCACGAAATGCCACTGGCATAAGGAACAATATTTAACAAGCTGTATCTTTGAGTATGGAATTCAAATGGACTGAAAATTTCACCTTTTTGAATGCATAAAGTGCAAGGGAATACCAGCTATATGCCTTAAGATTATTAACATTCATTCTGAATAGGTATTTCATCAAAATTTATTTTTTGCCTTCTGCAAATAGGAAAAGAAATAAAGGCAGCTTTTTCTAATAAAAAGTATTTTTTCAGGACTCTTTTAAAGCTTCCATGTGTATAGTAGTACCACCCACAGAAAACTGTGTAAAGTATTTAAATTGCTGTTTTGGAAGCTCAAAGTACCAATGAAATTTGCCTGTGGCAAAAGTTATTATGTGATGGTTCAAATACAGATTGTTATATAACAGGTATAAGCAGTATAAAACTCTTTCCTGGGTAAGCTTTCAGTATGTGGCATCTCATCCACCTATATTCATCCACCTATTTAGGAATATATTTTTCAGGGATGAAAAATTTCTATGACACTATCTATAATTTATCCATTTGTTTAGAGCCTATACAGCTGTTACAAAAATTTCTGCTAACCCTGTATCCTAATGAAGAAACCAAGGATTTTGTCATCCCACTGATGGGCTCTAGGCGGAATATGGACATAGATAAATAGATAGATAGATAGATAGATAGATAGATAGATAGATAGATAGATAGATAGACTTATTTAATCATGTATGCAATTTTCGGGTTACAACATAAGTTTTAAGACTGACCTCAACTTGCATTTGATCCAGGACTGAGCCTTGCTTGTCCTGATCATGATTTATTAATCTTGCTGTCCCTTAATTGTAATCATTTTAACTGTGGGTAATCTGGTGCTCAGTTGTATGCTGTCACACCAAGTGTCAGCTAGGACTGACAATTTATTTTAAGTACTTTTATTCTGGAATATTACAGGTTGCTGTTGTGAAATTTATGTGATTTTTCTGTTTTTCATTTCACCGTTCCGAGTTTACCTTTGGACAGGATCTAACTCATTCATGGCAGCATTTAGCAGTCATTTCAAAAGTTATTGAAGGACGTCTTAAGTACCCATAATCTGGAAAGTTTTAAATCCAGTAAGCAAAAATCAGGAGAAAGGGTCTGTTTTCTGTGCTGGCACACAGCAGTTATTTTGTAGCAGTGTACTGAAAACCTTTGTCCGGTACCTGCAACCATTTAGCAATATTTGCCATTAGTTTGTTTAGTGGACGGATTTTAAAGGGTTTTTTTTTTTTTTTTTTTGTAATTAAAATAATTCTGGACTAAATACTTTTGTCATCCACTGTAGTGGGTCAGAGACTTAATATCTGAGCAGGATCACATATGAAGTTATAACTTATTTCTCCAATAGATTTCACAGATTTTTAATGACTGCAGGAGTATGCTAAGGCTTCAAGAGGCAAGTTTCTAGACTCAATCACTTGATGAGCATATACTCTGTTGTAGGCAAGCCTTCTCCCCATTAACCTTTGCCTTCTTGTCTACCCAATGTTCATTTTCCTCCTAACTACTTTCTCACATAAAGGAGGTTCCAAGCCTTTTTTTTTTTTTTATGTTTCTCTTTATCAGTCTTGATCTCACTTATCTCATTTAAGTCACCTATCTTAGTTCTTGTTTATTGGCCTGAGTTTAAAGAATTTGGAACAGCCTTCCCAAGTAAATTATACCTGAAATTTCAAAGTTATCATGCTATGCTGGAGAAAGAACACTCATTCAGTGGGGATGCTCCCCAAAATTGCAGATAGGCGTTGCAAAGGGACAGAGCATACTCTGTGCAGTTGCCACCTTTTGGGATCTTGAGAACTTTGCAGCTAATGTGTGATATTTCAGAGGCTTATATTGAACAAAATTTTACAGGGTTGGCAGGAAGCTCATCTTTTTCAGAAGAGGATTTGGCATCCCTTGTATGGTTCAAGTTCTTGCTCCAATACACCCACTTCCACCTCTCACTACACATACAAATATCCTTTTATTTTGCTCATAAAAAAAAAATAATTACTCTTTCACTCTCACTCCCCCCAAACAAGAATCTGACTTACCCATCTTGTCTCTGTGGACAACTGCAGTAAAAATGTGTAAAATAGCAAGGATGTTTACATGGAATACAAGATTAGCATAAAAAGAAAAGTACAAAATATAGTAGAAAAAAAGTAGAAATTGGTAGGATTACAGAAAAAAAAACGAGTGTCAAAATCCTTTCGATTTAACTTTGATGTCTGTAACATTGATTTTTACATTTGCATACATGAAATGATGCATTTTCTTTAATATGTAAATTAACTTATAAAAACTAGAAGTCTTAATTATAGAATTAGCTTCAAACCTCAGTTTTGTTTATATTACTTAAAGTCTTGAAATGTAAATTTAGGCCAGTTCATTTCAGTGGTTGAGGCATCTTGGAAGTATCCTTAAGGTGCGTTTAAAAATTGCTATTTTTTTATTATAAAACAACCCTGACCCATATGGATAAAAATTCCTTAAAATCTTACATACCACACAGTAGTTTTGTAAATTTCACTAAATGATGTATGACATGGCAACCAGTAAAGAGCAGATAACCCTACTCTAGACCTAGTTTAAGCAAAAGCTCCACACAGGATAGAGCAGCAGTTTTCAAGAGTGCATTTTAGTTTAGAAATAAAAAATGGTTTTTGTGCAGAAACTTGCCTAAGAAGATAAACTACAGACTATTAGGAAGGTTGTCAGAGTATTTTTCTGTTTCTGGCCCTAGAGAAGACAGTTTGAACTGGAATATGTTATGCAGTAAAACTAAACTAAGAGATGTTTAAAATTATTTAAATTAAATTGAAATAGCATTCTCAAGTGGAGAAGGCCCAATTACTAGTTTTAAAAGTGTGTAATTTGAAGTACCCTCTTAATACAGGTGCAGTGTATATAGTAATAACAAATTTGTTTTGGTTTGTAGATGAAAGAATCAATTAACAGATCCACAGATGGCATGAAGTTATGTATTCATAGATAGATTATATGTCCATGTACTGTTTCAATACAGTGTAATTTATAGAAAAACTTGAACATGGCTAGACATAAAATTGGGGCTATCTTCATCCCACTTTCTGTCTCTACAGTCTTGAAAATAACTAAAGACTAGACCATCTCATGAATTTTATTTACTTTCTCTGTTTAAGAAACAACAATCAACCACAGACTTTTATTTATGTATCACTTTGACAGCTATTTTGTATGGTCTTTGCATTTCTTTGTTTCATGGTGTTTAGTGAGTGCTAAAAACTCAAGACTAGAAATTCTGTAGTACATCATTTGCTGAGTTAGCATAGATGTCTGCCATTATACAACATTTCAGCTAATGTGGCAAAAACTTTTAATAAATATTTTACTGTGTTCATGTGCATTGGAAAAACATGGACAGCAGGAAGAACTAGGGAAGTTCTTTCAATCAAAAAGTAATATGAACACTTTGGAAGTTGATATGAGCTTTCAGCTAATATCTGTGAAGTACTGGTAAAAATAGAACTTTGCAAGAAATGACAGGTTTAAATTTCATGTGGAAGAACAAACAGGAGGAGTCAAGAGAGCAGCAGGCTTTGAATTTCCCATTTAGCTGATATCCCTAAAATTGAAGTGTGTACATAAAAATGGTAATAGTGTAATTCCATGAAGAATAATTTGTAGTCTGCATATTTAAATAATATGGACAGTACAAATTTATATTTGCTCAAATTTGAATTCTGTATGTGTGTCTTGCCTAAACAAGGGAAATCTGACTCAAGCTAGAGAGACATTTCTAAGATTAGAAAATTATTAAGAGTAAAATATAAGGTGTGAAATTAAATACTCAGTTGCCTCCTGTATCCATTACATAGTACACACAGATTAAGAATGGTGTTTGCAGTCTCTTCTTTTTGAGGAAATTTCCTGTTCATGTAACATGTGGGAACAAATCATCTGCTTATACACAGTGTGGAGGATTCTGTTGTGCTAAAGAGCTGATGTGATGATGATACATTTTGAAGTCACTTATGCTGGATGGATACTCATGCTTCAGAATCTAAGACAAAATTTTTTGTCTCCTAATCCACAGCTTGATTTTCTAGTACCTCAGGAAGGATTTCAGGATCAAATTTTACCTCCCTTAGACACCCAGAGATGGTTGCAAAGTGTTCAATACAATTCCATCCTGCACTTAATGCTGATGCACAGGAGTTGAGAAGGAAATATGGAGTAAAGAGAGAAGTGGTTTGAATGTTGAAGGGGAAAAGAGGTTGTGCCATAGCTATGAATGGGGAGGAAAAAAGATAAGCAGTCTTCAGCTATCAGTAAAGGTAAAAGTATTAAAATATGTAAGTCTGCAGAATGTAAGACGTTTTTTGAAAATCAGGAGATGAAGAACATTAGGTGAACATCTTAGAAGTACAAGGGTTTAGAAATCCTGAGGCTTACAAACCTAAGTAAATGCTCAATTCAGAAAAGTAGGACTTTTCTGAGCTTCAGTATTGTGCTATTTTTGGAAGAAAATAGATAAAACATGGTTATTGCGGTGTGGCTCCGCTGCGGCCACGAGCTGCTGGTGTGAGCGCCGGCCAGCACAGCTCCTTGGTGGCCGTGGGGCCCCGCGAGAGTGGCCACCCCTGGAGATCGCGCAAGCTTCCCAGGTGGTGGTGTGTGCTGACACGCGTGGGTAACGCAAGCACTGAGTCACAGAAATGCTGATCCGAAGGGAAGGAAGGAAAGAGGGACACTCGTGTGCGGCCCTAAGAAGCTTTATTCTCTCCCCCGGGGNATGTTGGCATATGAAATATCACACTTTAAGAAGAAGGTATCTGAAGTAATCGCTTATTCCCTCCCATTTTCCCATTTTATGTAGAGTTGGATTACAGAGAGAATTGATCTAAATCACCTGGGTAAAACATGAACATATAACATTCCTGTGTAAGCATACAGTGCAGGTTCTGGAGCTGGCTGTCACATGTAACAGTTTTAAATTTTAAGTATGCTAAAGTCATACATGGTTAGAGAAAAAAAAAAAAGGGAAGATTATGGGAGCTCTATTTCTTACAATGCATTCTCAAAAAAACCCCCAAATCTCAAAACTGTTGTCTGTTGTTTTGAAGACATTACCAGATGGCTATCAAAGTAAACCCCAACTGGAGCCTTACTCTCTAGTATTTTAAGTATTTTAAACTTCAATATGTTTCATGGTTTTTTTTGTTTTTGTTTTTGTTTTTGTGGGTTTTTTTTTTGTTTGTTTGTTTGTTTTTTGGTAATTCTAAGCATGGATATTTTCAACTTCAAAGAGCGGTTTTGTCATTCTCTTTCATACTGCCAGAGGCTGGTTTGCCCCTCATGTTTTTTCAAAGATTGCCCAGCAAAACTTGTGTGTGTTGCTCACTATACTGTGCACCACATGGACCCAGTTTGTTGCATTTACTGTCCACTGTAGACTAACCATCACTTTGAGAAGAGTTTGCAAACTTTGCTGCTTCCAGATATAATACTGAGATGCTGAGAGTTCACAAAGTCATTTAACTTCAGTGTATTTCAAACAACTGTGCCAGTGCTAGCAGAAAAGGGAGCTCTTATGCCCAGGAAATTTACATTACTAGTGGCATTCTTCTGCAGTGAGTGCAAAGTCAGTGCGGTAACAAGCTTCTAAGAAAAAAATATGTGCTGGATTTTACCATGTTTATATACAAGAAAGACATTAAATATGGATTACATAACTTGAAAGCTCCTCTTATATTTGCAAATAATTAATCATTATTTTTGTCAGTCTTCAATTCTTATACTTCCAGGAATTCTTGATCTGACTTGAGTAGTCACCCTATGATGGTAATGTGCTACGAAAGTCCATCATGAAAATACTTAAAATAAAAACTTCCTCTTCCCTTTTCCTGAAATCCATTATGAGGAAATGACCCTCTAAAGCATTGCATCTTGGAGCACCCTTATACAGGTGAAACACTTAGTTCATTCTGTGAGACCCCACTGTGGATACTAAGGTAGCAGTTGAGTCAGCCGTCAAACAGAGTTTTTTGTTAACATTAATGTTAATGTAGTTTGTCACCCAAAATTCAGTGAACATTAATACATATCATTATTTAAGTTTATCTTACTGAGGACCGTGTTGTGTGTGAGATGCACATGGTCAAATCAAATAGATTTGACTATTTTTCACTACCAAGCCATAATATTCTCCCTAACTAAGTAGAGGTCATGGCTTCCCAAAACATTTGTGAAATGGCTTCTAATTTTTATGTTTCTATCTTTGTGTCTTCACATAGGCTTATAATTATTTAATGCCCTTGCTGAAATCACTTCTAATCAATTTGAATGTCATTCCCTATATTCCCACACACAGTCAGTTAGGTAGCACTTCAATATCTGACCTTTGAATCTAGGGACTGAATGTTCTGTGATGTTGTCTGCTGATTTTTTGCATGCATTGTTCTGTCTCCAGACATTTGCTGACTTTCCAGAAACTTTCTCTGCCAAATTTCGGTTTGAACACATTGTAATTTATTTTTTCCCTTCTTCTTATAAGTTGTCTACCTTTGGCACCCAAAAAAGCCTTCTCTACAAAGAACTCATGAAAGTGCTCTGCTTTCCAGGGATATTATGATGTACAACATGACAGTTCCAAGCCATGGCTCAGTTTGTGTAAGCATGAAGCAGCTGTGGTACTTTCATCAACATTTGCCATAAATTTTGAAATCCCAGACATAAGCACCATCTGGCTGTGTAAGTTCCTTTCATAAGCTGGGCAGTTCCTAAGTAGCTCTTTTTCTGTGGATACATGCAAAAAGGTCTATGCTTCAGAAAGCGCTGGGGTCACTGAAGAAAGGCTACGTCCAAGGTAGTCTTTTGTGATAATAACCTAGGTACATGTTTGATTTTAAATGGGCATTGGTTCTCTTTTTACACAATGTGTTAACACTTTGCAAATGTAGGAAAAGACAATTAAAGTTTAGCCTGAATGTAGTTCTATGCTGAAAAGTCCTTGTCAAAAAAGGTAACTTGCATTCCTTCTGTAGAATTAATTCATAGATATTCATGATAATAGATGTAATAGATGTAATAGATGTAATAATACACTTGAAGAAACATCCTGTGGTCAGGCTAATATTTTTTTCTTCATTTGATATCATCACAATTCACTGCAGGGAGTAGCAGGTGCTATGCAGCTGTTCCTTACCATCCTCTGTCTGCTGTTTAAATAGGTCAATAACTCACTGTCCTGGGGTGACTTTATGATGCTTGTATCCCCATTCATCTGTTTAGCCCAGAAATAAGTTTTGCACCTTAAGACTGGCTCTGAGAGTAAAGTCCTCTCCTGGACTGTGTTGTCTGCGGAGGGACAGACAGTGGGACAGAGCTCTCCCTTGTTTTTTAGTTATTTTTGGCTAGCTGAGGCAGAGAAGTTCCCTGGACTGTGGTTTTTATTTTCCTTTGGACCTGTTCAAACCTGCTCCGGACTGAACACCCAGAAGAGCACCGGCAGCTCGCACCTGTGGCCACCGGGCTGGGCCTGGGCCACAGCATTTCCAGCGCCAGAGGGGCTGATAAGAGACTGAGTGAGCTGGGCTGCAGCCCAGGGAGGGGACTTGCTGAGTTTGTCATCTCTTCAGAGTGATGAGAGGCTTTATTGTTTAATATTGTTCATTTTTTGTGCTGGTGAATGCTTTGCCTGTTAAATAAACAGGTTTTTTCCACTTTTCTCCAAGGAAATATTTTCCCAAACCAGCTGGGGGAGGGGCCGCTTGAATCTGCTTTCTAGAGGAACCCCTTTGGAGATTTTCTTCCAAATTTTGCCCTAAACCAGGACACTCACTATATGGGTAACTGAAATATTTCTCATTTTGATAGTTGATAGATGTTCTCATTAACAAAAAGCTGCAGGCCATGTCATTATCATCATATTCTTTCTTCTTTCCAGCATTACTAAGTGGCTTGCTACATATTTGCATACATTTGGGAGAAGGATGGTTCTGCTCAGCAATTCTTCGTATCACGTTCCTGATGATTTGCCCCTCCTTTATTTTCCTTTTCCTCTTTTAAATTGCGATAGTGCAACAAAATTCTAATTAAATTACATTTCGGTCAGTAGATCTAGACAGTGATCGCTTGCTAGAGAACTGTGTTAAAAGTCAGTGTCCTTGAACAAAATGCTGATCGATTTACTATGTCTCCTGGTGTTATTCAAAATTGGAGTACAAAACTATATGGCTAAATCTGGTTTCTTGAACTAGAAGATAGCCTGTTGAATGCTGATGTAAGAATTCCTCAGGAATGTTTGCACAAATTTCAAACATCTGGTTTTGTTGCTGTGGGGTTTCTCTGGCTTTTCTTAATTTTTTTTTTTTTTTTAATGCAGAGGCTTTTGCTTTACTTACCCTTTGCATCTGATATTTATGAGGGTTTGTAAGAATGGCTATACTTTTTAAAGAATGCATATACTACAATGTCTATAAAAATGGTTTTATATTTATTGTTGACAATCCTTTTAAATAATTGTTTTGATTTAGGAGTGGTATTCTCCAATTCAGTGCTCCAACTAAAACCATGCACTGCTCTTTCCCCCTTTCTGCAACCCCCCTCCCCATGGCAGGATGGAGAGCAGAATTGGAGGCACAAACGGAAAACATAGGCTGGGATAAGTACAATTTACTGGAAACAGCAATGAGATAACAAAAAAAAAACTAGTAACAGCAACAATATTAATAACAAAAGTGTACAAAGAGTAATTCACATGCAAAATGCTCACTGCAGAGCTCACAGCCCACCCGCAGCCACACCACCCTGACTGGAAGAAAGCCCTTCCCCCCAGAAGAAACTCCCAGCAATGACATGAGGTGGTGTGGAATAATATCCGTGTCCTACTCATATGTCCTCCTGGCTACTGCAAAAACTTACCCTGTCCTGGCTGGAACCAGGACAATGACGTTTTAGCCAACAAAGCAAGAAAACAAAAAATATCACTTCGCTAATATTCATCCCTAGTAATGAGTACTGCTGACTCTTAACAAATGAAGACCTATCCACTTGTATATTCTTCTGCAATCAACACAGGCAGAGAATTCTGTGTTGTTTACAGAGCAACCCTGAAGAGCAATGAACTTGAAATTACTAGCTTCCAAGGACTTCATAAGTCTAAAGTTCTTGGCCAAATTATTTTGTGGACAGGTTTTTGTAGCTCAGCAGAACAATAGCTAGAGATGTTCCACATCTTAGTATTATGGCAATATGGCCTCTTGACATTTTGGGAAACAGAGAGCCTGACAGAATCAAGTCCGCAAATCACTGAGGTGGAGGAAAGAGTGGAATACCTCCTTCTGAAATATTCTTTTAAAATATACTCAGATTGGTAAATACTTGCTTTTTCAGAGAGTTTGAACAATCTGAATTCCCACTAAATTCATTTTTCTGAATTCAGTTTTATTTTCTTAAAGGCTATCAGGTCTTAATTAAATCTTTGACTTCAAGGGAAATTTAGACAAAATACAAAGGTTTTAGGATATCTTTTTCCTTTTTTCTATGTGTGTCTGTGAAATGCCAAACTTTCTGGGGTTTGTTAGATAATTTTTACATTTGTAAGTTTATCAATAGTAGCAAAAGTTACACCAGACTGGTGAATACACTATAGGTTATTATAAGCTTTTGAAAACATTTATTTGAAAATTGCTAACCAAAAAGGAAAGCTGTTTAAATTTTTCTTAAATCTATGTTTTTTCTAAATAATTTAAATCCATAACCATTAACTACAATGACTTCTGCTAGCTCTTGCTCCTTTAGCTTTTCATTGGTTTTTGTCAAGTATTATTAAACCATTTCTGTTGCTCAATCAATGTTCTGTACTTAAGCTCAACAATAAGACCAAATTCTTTGTTTTGGTGAAGTTCTATCTTCATATTCTTGAGGCAGACAGGCACTGTTTATTAGCTTGGTTCTATGGCACTGTTTTAAATTGATCTGTCTTTGACATGTCAACATCCTTTACATGCAAAATTTTCTCTCAAGTACTGATATAAAAAATGATTGCAAAAATTAATTTATTTTCTTTAAATACAAAACAAAATAAATTTGCAGGGAGGGAGAAGACCCATGTTAGGTCAAGTTTCCTTAAAACAGTATGTTCTGACTTGCTTTTTCTTAAAAAAGAGTAAATGCACACAAGATATGCGTGAAAGGACTCAAAACTCTATATTGAAAGCAATACCAATGGGATTTTTTTATTTTTGCTTTTCTGTACTTGCCCTGAGAAACACCAATCAGATTGTAGAAAGCACTAGTAACTCCAACTAATATTGCTAGATTTTCTGATGAAAGCACTTCCAGTCAACAGGGACCTCTCCAGATTCTCAATACCATACAAAAATCATTGAGAGAGGCCTCATGATGTCATCAGATAACTCCTTATGTAGTCTTGGAGGAACCCATTCAGGTCCTAGAGGCTTACAGGGATCCAGCTGGAAAAGCAGATCCCTCACAACACTTGTGTCAACTGTGAGCTCATCATTCTCACAGCCATGATCCTCCAGCTCAAGGAACTGGCACCACCTTGGTCCATCACTGGTGTTGGAAACAGAGGCAAAGAAAGAATTTAACAACTCCGTCTTCTCTATGTCCACATTTGTGAAGTGACCATCCCCATCCTCTAACAGCCAAATGTTATTTCTGCACTGCATTTTGCCATGAATGTATATTAAAAAACCTTTTTATTGTCCCCCACTGTTCTGGCCAGCTGCAGCTCCAATTGAGCTTTGACCACATGAATTTTATCACTATAGTGGCAAGCAGCATCTCTGTGTTCCTTTTATATCACCTCACCTTGCTTCTGCTGGGCATACACCTCCTTTTCTTTGCCTTATATCCAAAAGAAGGTCCCTGCTTAGCTAACACAGCCTTCTGCCTTTTTTGCTTAACTTCTGACAATTTGGAATTGCCTGCCCCTGTGCCCTTAGGAGGTGGTGCTTAAGATATAATCAGCACTGAGGGGCCCTACCAGCCTCAGAAACGTTTTGCCAGGGACTTTACTCACTAGTTCCCTGATCAGTCTGAAGTCTGTTCTCCTCTTGTCCAGAGCTGGAGTTTTGGTGGCACTTTTCCTCTTGTCAGATGATATTTAAATTCTGCTTTGTGGTCACTGTGGCCAAGATGGCCACCAACCACCACTACCCTCAGGAGACCTTAACAAGCAAGAAATCAAGGAATTCATCTTTCCAACTTGGCTCCCTTAGTACCTGTACCGTGAAGTTATCATCTAGATGTCCTTCTGTAACTGTTTGTGTCAGTTTTGTGTTCCCAGTTAATTTCTGGCAAGCTGAAGTCTTCCTTAAGGACAAGGGCAGCTCATTTAGAGGAGTCTTAGTTCCTCAAAGAATAATTAATCAATGTCAGCATTCTGGCTATGTGGTCTACAGTAGACTCCCACAATGACCTCCACACTAGTTGTTTGTCCCTTAGTCCCTAGCCAGAGGTTCTCAATAGTGCCATTGTGCACCATGGGCTCCATAGAATCCAGCCCTTCCATTATATACAACGTCACTTCCCTGCCTCTTCCGTCCTGCCTACCACTCCCAAAGAGTCTGAAACCATCCAACAGGGCACTTCAGATGCAGGACCAGGTTTTGCTTATGCCAATGATCTCAAATCTCTGAGACAGGGCCAAAGTTTCAAGTTCCTCTTGTTTGCTCCTCATTTGTGCATCGGCATAGAAACATTTCAGATGGGGTTTGTGGTAGCTGACACCTGCTAGAGCAGAATGAGGAATCCTATTAGCATTTGTTTCCTCAAGGTTTAGCACATCATCCCACTGCTTATCACTGGAAAGCCTGGTTTTGTCCCTTCCAACACATAATGCAGAAACAGAACCAGCTATGGATAAAGGGATGGATTTTGTTTTCTGCACATTCTTTCTTGTATTTTGCGCTTAAAACCTCATCTCTGAGAATCACATGAATCTCTCTTCATATTTAAAAGCATAAGAGGGATTTCAGATGATTCACAGGAATAGAATGGAACTATTAACTTTCCAAGTTAAAATGCCAATAGATTTAACCACCTAATTTTTATATTGTTTCATGGTAAAAAAATTGAAATAATTTTGTAACTTTAGAATCCACTGCTGTGCAATAATATTTTTAGTCCTACAGAACCAAGATTAACAATAAAAAGGTTTATTGCAACCACACCTCAGCTCTTAGAACACTGTCAGCTACATCCTTTCTTGTGGAATTTTTATGTAAATGGATTTTTCATGTCATGGATAATCATAGAATACTTCAGCTTGGAAGGGACCTTAAATCACCTAGTGCCAACCCCACTCCCCTTGGGCAGGGACACCTTCTACCAGACCAGGTTGTTCAGAGATCTATCCAAGCTTGCCTTTAGCACTTTCTGGCACGAGGCATTCACAGCTTCTCTGGACAAGCTGTTCCAGTGCATCAACACCCTCACTCTAAAGATTATTTTCTTTATATCTAATCTAAACCTACTCTCTCAACTTGAAACCATTCACACCTGTTCTGTCATTACATGGTCTCGTAAATCGTCTCTATCTTTTTGGTAGACTCCCTCCAAGTGCTGGAAGGCCATAATTTGGTCACCCTGAAACCTTTTCTTTCCCAGGCTGAACAGGCTCTTAGCCTGTCTTCTTAGGAGAGGTGCTCCATCACTCTAATCAAGTTGGTGTCCCTCCTCTGAACTCATTCCAGGTCCATGTCCTTCCTGTGGTAAGAACCCCAGAGCCGGATGCAGCACTCCAGGTGGAGTCTCACCAGAGCAGAGTAGAGGGGCAGAATCCCCTCCCTTGCCCTGCTGGCCACACTGCTTTAGATGTAGCCCAGGATATGACAATGTTGCTATCAAAAATGATAAGAAAGGACATAATTTTTAAAATGGGAGTTCACATTTCATACTGTACAAAATGGTACAGCACAGTGGTTTGTTTCCCTCACTTGCTTGATTGCTGTACAGGGCTGATCCCAAGCCTAGCTTGAGATGTGAGAAAGTAACAGCTTTCCCTGCTTTACAGGAGTCAGTGTGGAATGACAATAAATAAAGAACTTGAAAAGAGGGTCTGACAAACATGTCTACTCCTAAAAAAAAATCACTGGAGAACTTGTTTTCAAATATTCTACTTTTTATTTTCCCTACTGAACACTGATATATTTCCTTTGGAATAAGATGCAGTATATGTGGCTTCATGTTCTAATGAACTGTATATTTAAAATTCTTGGTATCTTTTGCCATACTGTAAGTAAAAGGGAGAGAATTGAAACTTGCGATCTGTATGGGACCTCATGACCAGTTTTGTAGTCACATTCAGGGAGATTTTTTAAACTCTTAACACCTACACAAGCAGCAAAAAATCAGTCTTGGAATTCATGATCAGATGATACATGCAATAGCATGAGGCATGAATATGAAATTTTGAATTTCAGACGTGAAATAAAAATAGTTTTTCCTGATCACCAGAGATTAAATCCCTAGAGAACCAACTTCCTCTGTACTCCTTGCAATGCTTTGCTCATACAGGCTGTTGCCTGCAGGCCTGTGTTACTGATCAGCAACCACTTTATCCTGCTGATGTTAAAGAAACTCACAAAAAAAGCAATGACACACTTGCAAGTTTGCACTACACATTTGTCACCTAAGCATACCAACATTATACAAATAATATCTCTAAACTCATTCAGATTCACTCAGATTCTAGCAGTAGTGCACATGAAAAGAAAGAGAATTTTCATGTCTGAAATCAGCTCCAGATTTCGGCAATTTACTAATTAGAGCTCTCCAGCTTAGCAGGGTCGAGAATCACTGATCCATATCACTGAGTACAATTTGGATGAATGAGCTGCTGTCAGAATCTGTCACCATTTTGTTCAAATCACTGTAAATCTGGAGATTTGAATCCATAAAAAATTATCAGATTTTGGATATAACAGATCTCTGTCCTTCTGTGCAGTCACTCTTGAGTGGGTTAAGTTTTTCTTACTTTGTCATGAAAATGAACTCTTCATGGCATTGAGAGGTGAAGTAATCACGAAAGACATTTTGCGATGTCTTGGGATAGAGTAAATTTGTTCCAATGCTAGTTGAACTGAGTTTCTTTAATATTTGCTTGCTTTCTTTCTTTTTCTTTCTTTCTTTCTTTCTTTTGCTTTCTTTCTTTATTTCTTTCTTTCTTTTTCTTTTTCTTTTTCTTTTTCTTTCTTTCTTTTTCTTTCTTTCTTTCTTTCTTTCTTTCTTTCTTTCTTTCTTTCTCTCTTTCTCTCTTTCTCTCTTTCTTTCTCTCATTTGTTCTCTCTTTCTCTCAATTTCTTTGGTTTTTTTTCTTTAATTAATCAAAGAAGAAAGGCCTCCTGAACACTACATCTCAAAAATCCCAAGAACAGCTCACAATCCCTGGTTTTGCAGTCTCATGGCACCAACTATGTGGGGATAAAATCATAAAAGACATTACAAACTTTTGCAGTGGCTTCAAAATTGTAGATTACTTTTACCATAGCTGTGAGTGAGGTACTGCATACCGTGTGTAATATCTTGGAGTGGGATTCTTGAGTGCAAAAGCTCTGATTGCAAGTCACAGTCAATGATAAATCCTGTGGAAACTAATATGTCTTAAATCTTATTATTTCCTGCCAATTAGTTCTTTTGCATAGCCTTAAGGGAAGGCTGCTGTGTTCTGGGGAATCAGAGCCTACACATCTCCTGGAACTCACACTTGAAGTTTGATTGTTGCTTTTTTTCCTAAAGGAAATATTATTTCACTTGTAATGCTCTGACTTTGATTGTTTTTATTAAATAGTTTGAATGTTTTGTCATTTGATTAGGAAGAATGTATAACCCTCCCCTGAGTAAGCATGGAATAAATCTATTTTGTTGTTATTCCTACTGGTAATTTACCCTCAAAAATAGGTGAGAATACTTTTTCTTCTTTCTGTTGTAAACACCTCCTGGCCCAGAGAGATTTTCCCAGATCTAGCAAAGCAGTCAACATTTGTCACATCAGGGTTTATTTTAAGTCTTCATGTAAAGCTTCCCAGAAGCCAAACATGCAAAATATTGAAAGAAGCTTTTGTAAGTCAATATTTCTCATGACATCTAATTTGCAAAGTAATGCTACCATGTTCTATGTGGCTTGTATGTGGAGGAAAACAGCCTCAGGCTAGGCACTGGGATGAGTCTGATTAAAATAAAAAAATTAAATCTTAAGAGTTCGAAAGGAGAGGAGAGGAGAGGAGAGGAGATGAGACGAGAAAGGAAATAACAGAATCATCTGCACTACCATGTGTTGCATCATTGCCCCATCACAGGTCTGTTTTTTCCTATCTCTCATGAAGGACAAATGAGTTATGGTATGCCATTGTTTTGGGGGATAAGTTAGGGGCTTATCAGAGACAGCCTATGAAGTAGTCTTCTTTCACTATGAGAATAGGAAATATTCTGAACTATTCAGGACATTCATTACACCTTTGTATGACTCCTAGACCTAGTAGTATAGCCTCACAAACTTAAAGACAGTCTACATAGCTTAAATTTTAAATGTAAATCTTAATCATATATTTTTAACTCTTATTTCATGATCATAATGGTTTTGGAAACACATCTTCCTTAATACTTTCATCTTGCCTAAGCTGATTCTTAATAATATGACAAATTGTCAGGGTAAGTAAATTCATTATGGCAGACTGTACCAGACAGTTACTTGAGAATCTAACATGCACAGAGTTTTGGACTGCCAGAATATTGTTGGAGCATCTGTTGAGCACCATTGTGCTGCTGAAGCCTTTTCATACATGAGCAGTATATGCTTTCCAAACATAAGGTAGCTTTTGTAACTAATAAGAGCCCTGTTTGTCAGCAGAAAGGTTTTATGAAAGAAGACCAAAATTTTGACTCTTCAGAAGCTGCTGGCACCCTGTTGTCCAGACACAGCATATTTAAAATTATTTAAGGTCATTGGCCTACATAAAAGTTGTGAAAAGGATCATGACTTTGAAGCCTAGTGATGACAGCACTCATGAGTGTTCACATCTTGCTTGACTTGCTTGAGTAACTATTTGATACAGGGTTAATGCAAAAGGCTAGGGGTTATTTAATGTAAAATAACTGAAAATGAATTGGGGCAAAGACCACAACCCAGCTCCTTGGTGAATGTCCCATCACAAGACTAAACAGCCAAGATCACTTAGGTCTCTAACCCTCTCAATCCATCAAATCAATAATTATTCTCTGTAAAGCCGAGTAGTTTCAAGTCTCTTCTCATCACAGGCATCACAGCCTTTGTTGTGATGCATCTTGAACTCCTTTTTGGCATAGCAGAAAGTTATTGTGTGAAGAATTATTAATCTATGACAGCCTAAATTCTGGAGTCTACCACACTTTGCAGGAAACCTGGAGCTGGGATTGAGGTGAGGAGATTGAGTCCTTGGAGCTGAAGTATGAAATAATGTTAACATTTAAATGCACACAAGTCTGTAGATGTCCTCAGAGTCATACGTTTAAGTGGAATAGTGGTTGTGAATATAAAAATGAGTGTTCCTTAAGTATCTCATTTTAGAGTAGTACTAGGCTGTTCTTCAAGTCTGAGGATTATTTCATGGTCTCGTTCTTGGATCCTCAAAACACAAAAAAAAAACCTCACAAGCTTTTCCTGCCATGAGAATGTGCAAAAATTCCTTGGTTTGATCTCATTTTAATCCTGTTGAAACCAATAACAAAATTTCACTGAGTTACATAGCACAGGGTGGATACAAAGGGAGCATATTCCTGCAGGGACACCATGAAATTAGTCTGTAGTGGTGTTCAGCATTACCCCATAACTGATGTATATATCACTAACTGAGTCATCACTAGCTTGTTGAGGTGCCAGTTAGATGTAGGTGACATTACCCCTTTCATTCTTCTAATTTATTATTTATTTGCTATTATTATTATTATTTTATATCAGCTCTTAATACTTATTCAAGAAGTGCTTGGTAAAACTCAGAGAGAAAATTACAGTATTAGAATTGTATAAGGACCTGGGTTTCATGGCTTAGTACAAGACTGACTGATAAAAAATGAATTTGCATACATTATTAGCTTACCTGGATTGAGGGAAAAAGCCTTTTCTTTTGACAACTGGTGTCAGTGTTAGTTTATAGAAAGCATCTTGGCCTCTAGCAACCAAAATGTTGTTTTCCTCTCACGCCAGACCCCTGTGACTACAACAGTGCACAACTGTCACTGTGAGAAACACAGAGAACAGAGAGCCACACTTGTTCTCTGAGCGCCAAGTTGGCAACTAACTTCGTTTGGCTCATGAGCATGTTCCTGACAGCATGTGAGAGGCAGCTCCGAGCTGACATGGCACCTGCAGTGCGCAGAGAGCCAGCTGCTATTCAGAAATGAACAAAGGTGTCCACTGCAATTTTAAATGTACTTTGACTAATTGGAGGGTTTTTTCCTCCATTAAAGATTCACAGAAAAGATGCCTACTTTAATGCTTATTACTAATAATGCTACTGTGGCATATATTTTAAGAGGATCAAAAACCATTTGCTTAACTTGGTGATGACAACACATCAAACAAGCAGTTTGTAACATCTATGAAAATGAAGAAAAAGCCAGGAAACTGCGGGGATTATTTTCGCAAAATTTGGAGTTATTATGAGAAAAGTCTCAATCTGATAAGATCATCTTATCATCTTTCTTTGCTTTCTGCCACACTCACTTTCCTTGGGAAAGTTATTTTTTTGAAGAAGCGGTCACATATACCTCATCCTTTCATAATAAAGGCCTACAACAAATGTAAATTTTTCACAAATTGCCAAATTACCAGTTCCCTTTTTTTTCAGTGTTACTTAAATATAGAAAACACACAACAACAAAAAAACCAATAATAATTGTTTGGATTAAATAATACCTAATCTTCCATAATAACTATCCAAATTTTTTCTCTATAGATAGCAAACTTTCTATAAGTCACTTTTTTGATTTTTGCTGAATTAAAATCTTTATGCCCTTGGTTTCTGAAGTCCGGGCTAATTAGAAACTTGGGATCCTGCCCTATGGACCACTTAGTTGGCTGTTAAAGACACAAATAATCTTGTCTGAGAAATATTTCAAATCAGGAATTATAACAAAATGAAAGAAATTAAGCTCATGTCATATCTAAATCTGGGCTAAACTCATAAAGAATTGTCCTCTCTGTACTACATAAATAGGTGTCTGTCATCTGCCCTCCTAAATTTAAATTTCTAAAACATGGACCAAGTAATGAGCTTACATTTTTCTGGCATAGGTGCCAAAACTTCATACAATTTCAACATAGATTTGAAGCTTTTAAGCACTGATCTTGATTTAGTTGTCTCACCCTAACAGAAGTGGCTTATTTCAGCCATGGCTTTATTGCATCTTTAACAGTCCTGTGACTGCAGGATCTTGGAATATCCCTTAGAGTTCTTCATGTCTGACATCACTACCATGTTGTTTATTTCACCTCTCATCTACTTCTCAAAGATAGAATTATGAAAAAAGACAGCTCTTTCCTTTGATGGGCTTTGGATTGTCTACTTCTATTCTTAGAGGTAAAACACATTTCTCTGCTTTGAAGATGGCAGATAAAATGGGTTTGGAAAATGACAGAGCTTTGTAGTGATTGCCACATCTTTGTGGCATTTTTAATACTTGAGGGCAAATTAATTTTAGAGTTTTGGACAATCTGCCTGTGAGATTTACCTTGATAATAGAAGTTGCTATTTCATATTACGCATTTGAATAAGTTAATCTAAGTCTTCAGTAACTGGAGACCTCCATGGGGAGAAATATGCTGTTGAGGCTGGTTGTATCTTCTTCCACCCTTGACTTCCCCTTCAGATTATTTTCACATTTGCTAACCTGCTTTTACATTTCATTGTTCCACAAGTCCATGTTAAATCCAAATTTGATGTATTTGACCTGTGGCTTTTATGTATGTTTGATCCTACTTCTTTGTCCCGATACCCAAACAACCAGCTTTGCCCCATTCCAGCTCTGCATGTTTTTAACTGACCACTGGCAAGTTGTCTATAGTCATGGTGTCCCTGTTGCAAACCCACACCTCATCTTTTCTCTTCCCATTCCTGTACACACCCGTACCACATCCCGTATTTCAGCTTCTGAGTGGAGGGCAGCTATAATGCCAAGTTATAGCATTCATTGTTAGGGATGCAAATTTCTTCTAGAGAGGGCAAATTCAGGTTTCTGCTGCCTCTATAGAAGTGTCATCATACCACACAATGATAAATAAAAGCAAAACAAATTAGGTATAGACATCTGGTCAGCAAGAGAAATTGCTGCCACAGCTAAATCAAGTAAAATCAAGTTGCAGACAGGTCAAGAATAATTTAGGCAGAGTAAATTGACAAACCTTAGTCCTTAGGCCTTATAAATTTTGTGCAAAGTTTGTAGACTATTACTGTAATTGACACTACTGTATTATACAGCTATGTGATTGCAAACTTCACTCAATTATTGTATAATACATTCATGAAAATAATACTTAGAGTCCATAACACAGCACTTCATCAGTCTTGGTCCCTGTGATTTTACCTCTCATCAAAGAATGCACAATTTGTGCCAAGTCTGATGATAAGAGTAAATATATAATTAAAGCAGAAGATTGCAAAGATTTTATTAAAATCATTGAAGAATCCATGTAGAATAGTGTTTTTAAAAGGAATATCTAATAAGTGGGTTCCAAATATGGCACTATGCTTTCAGAATCAGTCTGTCATTTTACATCAGAAAAATATTTGATCTGCCAATTTATTTTCTACTATTTATTTAGTGAATTAAGAGGAGTATTTGTGCGATTCAACTATACACGTAACAAGTCTTCTATCCCATGAGCATTTTTGATATTCCTGAGGGTTTTTTTCAAAACTTTTTCCAAACCTTATTTGAATAGAAACAAAATTTATTCAATATCCAACAAATGAATGTATTTTAGGGGATAATTAAGTTGTTTACGTTTGATAATTTAAAACCACTTGACCTCATTTCATCTTCTAGTTGGATGTGGCTTTAGTTTCAAAGTTAAAGATTCGTTTTACTTGAATATCAAAATTGTCTCCGTGCAATGTTCTCAAACTTAAATACAAGAAAGATATTGTGAAGTGGGGGAAATTAAAACCAACCAGGTTTGGCTGGCAGTTGTTTTTAATGATTTACAGAATTTCTTATCATGCTAGTTTACTTGCAAACACTTGGTTGTAAATAGAGTTCACTATGAGAATGAATAGCTATTGACTCTTTGAAAATCATATGTTCTGTTGTAGATGCACCCAGCAGCCTTCCTATGGAATTCCAAATAATAGGTGTTTTTTATGAGAGATAGAAACTACCTGATTCAGTTTCAGTCCCTTTTACAGGAGGTAAAGGGAAAGAAAGAAAGGCAGAGAAATAGTAAATTGCAGCCAGCTGTACATACAGTATTCTGTACCATAGAAGGTCTCAGTCACTGCTGAGATGAGCAGAGTAATCACATTGGTTTCATTAAATATACTCCAGCATATGAGTGGAAAAATGTAACAGCCCAATGCTTGTAGCTGAATAAATTTGAAATATAGTTGAATAATTACTTCTGTATCTAGACTTCTCACAAAATGAGTGCTGTTAGACGCCCTTCAATAGGTATGAACCATTGTAGTTCATTAAATATTAATGATTCTTTTCTTATTTTACATCACTTTAGGACAATCTCTTTGACCAATTATAAAAGAAATTACAAAGTCACATCTTGGGAAGGACAAAGGGATCAAATAAAATGACAGCAAGGATGGAAATTGACAATCAAGGTATAGCTGTTCTTAAGATTCTTAATACTCTTAGCTCTTAAAGCTTTTTTCTTCTTTTGCTTTGCATGAAATTTCAAAAAGAAACTCTAACTGCTTGCTTTAAACCAAGTTTGGACTAGTACAATGCAATGCTGCAAGAGCAATCATTTTGATAGCAAGCAAAGTAGTTAAAGATTTCATAATTCTTAACATTTGACACTCCTATTTCATGCAAAAAAGCTTTTTACTAAATAGTACTGGCTAAGAAATCTCCACAAATCTTTAAACTCCTATTTAAAAGACTTTGTGTTTATTTTCTTTTATTACAAATTATTGTAAAATATAACAAAAAGGTTTAAAATAAATCACCTTGTTAATTGGTTGCATTTACCGGATATTTTATATTCTCAATATAATGCTAATATTTGCATCAACCAGAAGTATTGGAGTTTTATGTTTGAATCAACTTTTGTAATAAAGCAGGTCACTATAAACACAAAGAGAAATGGTTTCTCTTGAGTACTTGTACAACAGGAGGATTATATGGAGAAAGTAATAGAAGGTAAATTATTATGAGCTAAAAGCAAGTGATCCTGATTAAAATGTCTGTTCTAAAATTAAGGATTTACTTACTAAGATTACACCCACTTTTTGCTCCAGAATAAGAAGGGTGATATACCATTTACATATTACTATTTAGATTTTTTTTAACTGTCTTAGCTCCTTTCTTTTCTCATGCATTGACTAATCATTTTACTCTGTTTGGAAAGTTATATGCAAAAGTCATTATGCAAAAGATTTGGGTGATTTCTCATTTTTTTCATGGCACATAATGAACCATATTGTCCTAGATAATATATCCATTTTGAACTTTAAAATGTCAATACATTCTGGCTTATGTGGACATAGATTCACGTTCCCAATTCATCAGAATACCTATATTCCTTTTCCCCAAGCTGATCACTCATGGCCAGGATTGTTCTACCATACGAGATCTGACAGACATAGACCATCTTCTGTGTGATAAGAGGAATGAATATAGGAAAGGGTATATAAAACAGCACCAACTCTACATCTGCTTCTACAGATATTTTGGTGACAGAGTCATTGGGAACTGCTTTTACACTTTAAGAGTCTACAGCTGGGGGAATACAAGGTAATTTTATACATCCATATGTACTTGTGCCCAGGTGTCAAATGCTGAAAAGCTCTGATTAGGCCTCCTGTTAATCCTGAAGTTGAAATACCTGCATGTGCTAAGAGGAACATTCATCTTTATTATTTTTAGTCTATATTTCTTTTTCCTGCATTTTTTTCTTAATGCTACTGCAAATTTTTCCAGGAAGTTTGCCTTTTTGTTACTTGATTGTACCCAAGCCTGGGGGTTGCTCATTTTAGTTTTTGTATCTTTTGTGGCTCTTTATCTCTACATTTTGAGAACAGAAAAAAGATTCAAACCTCTGAGCCAGCGAAGAGGTTGACAGGCACCACTGTTGTTGTCAGCCATTTTCAAACAGCTCGGCAGGACAGAATTATTAGACTCAGGATGACTGAAATGATTGTTCCTTACATTCAGTCATTTTTCGACCTCACTGGTTTTTTCTAGTCTCTCCTTTTATCAAAGCCTGGTGGATGACTGCAGCTCTATGATCTTCTCCCACTATGCTCTTGCAAAATAGCTTGACATGTGTTCACTCTTCTCCTATTTCTTTCTCCTTTTGTTATGTGTCTGTAGATTTTTGTCTTGTATCTTTTACTTTTTCCTGTTTTTTCTTTTTTCTAATTTTATGTCCCCTTTTTTTTCTCTATTTCCTTTGTATAGCAGATGTGAGAAGTGAGTAGCCTTTGTTAAAGCCACAAGATGAAAGTCCTCAAGATACTGCTTGATAAAAAAATGAAAAAGTATGTGAAACAGCAAGCAAACAACAACCTACACTTATTTCCCCCTCCAAATAAAACCCCTCTCCTACACCTCCCACATCCCAAAGACTCACCTTGCATATACCTTACATCTTGCATACTCCTGTGGAAAAGAGGCAGAACAATTAAAGTACAGGCCCACTGCTGAGTGATTTGATCCACACAAATTCTAGGGATCCAACAGGCTCCATCCAGTGCTGAAAAAGATGGCCAATATCCTTTCAAAGCTGCTTTCTCTCGTCTTCGAAAAGTTGTTGTGGAGTTCAGGAGAAAGTATCAACAACTGAAGAAAGGTAAATAAATGCCACGCCCATCTTCAAAAATTAAAAAACAATCAACCCATGGTTACCCGACTTTGATGCTGGAGCAAGCCCTCATGGATCCCATTTTTGGGCACACACAGGAGATGACTGGAACCGGAAACCTTGACATCACTGAAGGGTAAATCATGTCTGATTAGACTGATTCCCTTCTGTGATCAAATGCTAAAATATGTGGGTCAGAGAAAATTGTGGCCATTTTTTATTTGGACTTCAGCAAAGTTTTTGACATTATCTGTCACTGTATTCCTGTATCCCATTTCGGATGCTATGGACAGGTAAAAAAAAGGGTAAATGATCAGGTGTGTAGAGGTGTACTTGGTAAGGCATATTCTAACTGAAGCCTGATGTCAAGCAGACTATCATAAAACTCTGTCCTGGGACTGGTCCTTTTAATAATTTTAATAATTGAATCTTAATTATAAAAAACTTAAAAATTTTTAAATTATCAAAAATAATTCAACATTATTTTTCAGTAGACTGAAAGAGGTGATGAAGAACTGTCTCTTTTAGTTTGCAGATGACTCCAAACTGTGGGAGAATGACCAGGTAATATTCTTAAGGACAATGCTGCCAGCTAGAGGGGCCTAGACAGGCTGTAGGAAATGGCCAGCAGGAACCTTATGGGGTTCAATAAGGCCAAGGTCAAGCACAGCCTCTGGGTAGGAAACACCTGTGCAAGCCATAAAAAAGCAATGTCTTTTTGTTATACTGTGTAATGGACAATCACGCTAACAGGAGATTAGTGTGTGCCAGTTTCCATAATATAATTTCAACCTAAAATGAAATTTCTTCTCACATATAGTAGCTCCTCTTGCACTGTTAAAATATATCATCTAATAGATACACATAAACAGGATGGGAGGTAAGGTATTTTAAAGATAATGCAAAAGGTTTTCTTGCATATCAAATACAGAAATAAATATAATATATTGTTACATAAACTGCTTTAAGTATTTAGGAATTTAGGTGTTTTTTTGGTTTTGGGGTTTTTGGAGGGGGGTAGCCTTTTTTCTAAAATCTTCCCTAATTCAGAAAAATACTGGGAGTAATATGATCTTAGGAACTTTTGTGAAACTTTATTTTCATAAACCACTATTATAAAGATCGTCAGGCACTACTGCAGGAACTATACAAAACTCCAGTTCCTCTATCATTCAAACATTCACACTCTGTTTTCTGTAATCTAAAGTGTTAAAAACAAGTTAAAATTAAAATTATTTTACGTCTCTTTATGCAAAAATGTTGTGAATGAACTGGATTTCAGACGAGACCCCTCCTGAGTAAAGATTAATAACTTTTTCTTTCAGCTCTGTACACAGATTTACAAAGTGATGTAGAACAGTAATTTTCCTGAGGAGGAAAAGTTCGGTTTAAGAAATGGGTACAAAAAATCAGTGGAAGCACAACAATATTTCTCATGTGTCTTAGAGAAAGAAAACTTATTTTAATTTCTTCTTATGACTGGAAGGGCATAGAAAAGAGTAGGACGTGTGTTTCTACATGGGGCCACTGGGACGTGATTTTGGTTTTTTTCTGTTGCATCATTCTTTCCCCTCTGCTGGCCGCATATTTCACAGAGGCATAAATCAACACATATGCACACCTGCTCTGGATTTGCAAGCATCTGGTATGTGAGAAGCTTGTTTTGGTGAAAATCTGTGAACTCCATTGGAGCAAACTGGAAAAGGTAAAAAAAAAAAAAAAAACCCAACAAAAAACACCCCAAAATGACAGGTCATAAATCTTGTCTGTGGGCATCTGTTTTGTAAAGAAACTTTATATTTCTCTCCTATCATAGTCTTCAACTATAAAGAAATTAATTATGCCAAAATTTTAAAATTTAAATTCAGGCTTTAAGCCCTAATTGCAATGGTTTATAGCTCAAAAATAGATGATATTTTGAATAGCTCCTCTACTGTTTTTTTACACCCCAGAGATCTTATTCTTAGAAACTTATTCAAAACTACGCCATACTCAAGAAGGTAAACTATCTTTGACCTTTGCAAAGCTTTATTTAGGCAGTAGAAGCCCTTAAGTTTTTCTTAATGCATGATCAGAAATTAGCAATTTTCAGCCTACTTCACACAAAATTGGCAGCTGTTTAACATCTTTTCAGTTCTTCTTTGCAACATAGATTTTCTGACTCTCCATAAAGGCTTTTTTTGTGCTAATTAATTATTTCTGATTGAAAACACTGTTGATGTCCTTAAAGCCATTAATAGATTGGCTTTGAAAATCCCATTTCAACCATTGGAACAGACTGCCCATATAAGTGATGGAACCACCATCTCTGGAAGTGTTCAAAAGACATATACATGACAATTACAGAGATGGATTAGTGGTGGACTTGGCAGTGCTGGGTTAATTCTTGGACACAATGATCTTAATTGTCTTTTGCAACTTAAGTGATTCTACAATTCTGTGATTCCTCTGTATTTTATTTCAGCAGACTTCATGTAAAATATACTGATATGATTCTGATCTCCCAGGATTATTACATTGGTTTAATGAAGAAATTTTGATCTTAAGAATGATGTATAGAGATAGTCATCCAGCCATTGGTCTAAACAATGTCTGCTTATATAATTCTCTGGAGCCATTAAGAGAAGTAATTTAAGTGTTTCTGTTAACTTTCAGAAGTTCTTCTTTTCTGAATAATAATGTTTCTTACGTAATACTTGGCTACTCTTTCATGAAGGGTGAGTGGAAGGGAATCAGGGAAGAACCTACAAGATATGCTGAAGAAAGCTCCATTGTTTTGAGCAACTCCTAGGGATGTAAAATGATCAGGAAGTGGTAAAGAAATAGTATTATCTTTGCTTAGATTTAGGGGCTGTGCTGTTTCTTTCTCTTGATGATCAGCTCAGGCCCTTCTATAGCACATGAGCTGGAAGATGGTAAATGAGGGTCTCTTAGAACTTCAAGGTACTTTCTCATTTTGTCTGTGGATTTTGGTTCCACAGCAAGTAGACTAGATCCATAATTCCCAAATCTGACATTTTTCCCCTTCTTGATCAGTGAGCAAGTGTTTTTAGATAAAGGCTAGTGAAACTGAAAGAGGTGAACAAAACTGATGGTAATGCTTAACTCTAGTTTGAATACTGGGTAGTCCCTGGTACTATGACAGCTGCTTGCTTGGAAGACTGAAACTGAGCAAGAGGTTAGTAAGCCTTTTGATCACATAGCTCTAGTATGCAAACTGATTAATGAAGATTTTCTTCCACTGAAATCAAAATCAAAATTAATCAAAATTAATTGGGATGGTTATAACCATATATATATGGTTATATATTGCTGTGCCATCTGGTGTCAAAAGAATGAGAAACAGGAAAATTAAGGCATGTTTTCTGAAGATGCTTCTCATGGTAAAACAGCACTACATTTAGAGATAAAACATGTTTCACTACAGAAGAGGTCATGAGACCCATGAATATTGCCAAATTTTGACAAGCTTTTTGTCTGTATCTTATTGGATTTATGTGGCCAGGTTTTGGTAGTGGCAGCTACAGGGGTGGCTTCTGTGAAAAGCTGCCAGAAACTTGCTCCATGTCTGACAGCCAATCCCAACTTTCTCCAGGACAGGCCCACACTGACCAGGGCTGTGCCAGTTAGAGAAGGTAGTGCCTCTGTGATAATACATTTATGAAGGAAATAAAAAGTCACTGCACAGATGTAATTATTCTCAGACATGAGAGGAGTGAGAATACGTGAGAGAAACAACTTCTGCACACACCAAGGTCAGTGGAGAAAGAGGGGCAGTAGGTGCTCCAGGTGGTGGAGCTGAGATTCCTCTGCAGCCTGTGGTGCAGACCATGGTGAAACAGCTGTGCTCTTTCTTAGAGGACCATGGGGATGCAGAGATCCACCTACAGCCAATGGAGAATGCAGTGTCTGAAGGACTGCACCCTGTGGTGAGGGACCCATGCTGGAGCAGCTTATGAAGAGCTGTGGGAAGGATTTAGGCTGGAGAAGTTGGCAGAGAACTGTCTCTGTGGCAAGGATCCCACGTTGGAGCAGGACATGGATTCCTCTCCCTGAGCAGCATCAGGAATAACATGTGCCAAACTCACCGTAACCCCATTTCCCCCGTCTCCCTGCACCACTAAGTGGGAGGAGGTACAGCTGGAAAGGAGGGAGGTGGTAAGGTGTTTTTAAGATTTGTTTTACTTCTCCTTATCCTGCTCTGATTTTGGTTGGCAATAAATTAATTTCCCTAAATCAAGTGTGTTTTGTCTCTGACAGTAATTGAAGAGCAATCTCTCCCAATTCACAAACCTTTTGCTGTATTTTCCCTCCCCATTCCAATTAGATAGAATTACTTTGGGGGGCACCTGGCATCCAATCAGGGTCATCCCACCACAGTATCATACTTTTATAAGCTGCACTGCTCTTCCAAATGTTTTTGGGCTTCAGGCTCCTGTATAACTCTGAATTTAGTAGAAATCCTACCTTCATACAATGTGCCATATCAGTTCCTTGAACATTGGAGGTTATTAATCATAAATCATTATCAATTGTGTAATAAAGAGTACATTTAAAGTATGTTGGAGACTTAAAGATCACAGTTGCCTCAAAAACTGTTAAGGCCACAGAAGGAACTTGCCATAAGGCAAGCCACCATAGCAGGTGGATATTTCCTTGTATCTCTTTTTCTCTCATGTTTACTGTTACATGAAATCCGTACTATTGACTTTAGCATATGGTCTCGTTTGCACCTTAATTTGGGCTGAGTCATCTCTCAAAACTTGATAATAACACTGTATCAGAAGCTTTTTTTAAAGTAAAAATTGATGTCTTTTATTTTACTCTGCACTGAGGCTCACTAACATAGCAATATAAAGGATAAGAATCAAAATCAGTTTTCTTTTAAAGGTGATTTTTTCCTTTCATCAAAATAGAGTCCTAATTCCATATTAATTTAAATTAATGAGTCATTCCTATGACACTATCTAAAAATGCATACCTTGAATGTGAATAGTGCTGTGTCTGACTCAGCTATGGGCACATTACTGTACATACAGTTGTATCATTAACATGTAAGCAAAACCTATCTAAAATTATGTACGTGTGGTTAGGCTACTTAGGAGTATGGTTATGGCTATTTCTATTATAATATCTTGTGCACACCTGCCTATTTCCACTAAAAAACGTCTTCTGGTCCCGAGGAAGACTGAGGTTCATTCCATTGACTGCAGCTCATAAAAAGACATAGATACTGCCCCAAAACATCTCTATATATCTTTGCATACAGGTGCAGATGGCCATGCAGCTCTGTTATTCCTGCTCCAAGACAAGCTGATGCAAGCTGTTTGTAACCTGGAGTGGTGTAATAAAGGCAGCACGCTGTGCTGAGTCAGAGCCCCAAGTCATGAGCCATAGCAGTATGGTTGAACAGCTTCCAGCCACCTCTGAGCATAGGCAGAGCAGATGCACAGATGTTTGCAGCTGTCTGTCTGGATATGACCCCAAAATTATAATTTTGTAGCTGTAGTATTGTAAGCTAACACTCTCCAATAATTAGATGTTTTAGCAGTTTAGTTTGCTCTTAAAATCTGCCAAGACCAACTTGGATTGCTGTTCTCTTATAAACTAGTACTTGAGGAGATTCTGTCTCTAATAAATGTACAAAATAGTAATAGCTACATAGCATCCAGTATTATAGAAGTTTTTAGTGGGTGTGTGGTTAAGGTAGAGGAAAGGAGATAAAAGGCTGGACAAGGTGTAGTGGGTTGACTCTCTCTGGATTCCAGGTATCCACCAAATCCTATCATTCCCCTCCACAGCTGGACAAGGGAGAGAAAATGTAATGGAGGGCAAAAACAGACTTGAAATAGAGATATTGCTTGAATTTTTTTATTACCAAAATCAGAGTAGAATAATGAGAAGTAAAATAAGACCTTGAAGATACCTTACCCCCAGCCCTTCCTCCTTCCCAGCTCTACCTCATTCCAACCAGCAGCAAAGGGAGGCAGGGGGCAGGGGTTATGGTCAGTTGTTTCTGCTGCTGCTCCAGGAAAAGGTCCTTCCCCTGCTCCAGTGTGAGTCCATCCCACAGGGTGCAGTCCTTCAGGCACAGGCTGCTCCAGCATGAGCCCCTACATGATCACAAGCCCTACCAGGAAAACTTGCTCGAGAGTGGGCTCGTCTCTCCACAGGCCAGCAGGTCCCTGCCAGGAGCCTGCTCCAGCAGAGGCCTCCCACAGGGTCACAGTCTCTTCTTAGGCATTCATCCGTTCTGGTGTGGGTGTCTTCCATGGGTTGCAGGTGGATCCCTGCATCTCCATTGACCTCCATGGACTGCAGAGGCACAGATGTCTCGTCATGGTCTGCACCACAGACTGTAGGGGAATCTCAGCTCCAGTGCCTGGAGTACCTCCTCTCCCTCCTTCTCCACTGACCTTGGTGTGTGCAGTGATGTCCCTCTCACATATTCTCACCCCACTCTTCTCTGGCAGCTATTACAACTGCATAACCACATTTTGTTTTCCTTTTCTTTTAAATATGTTGCCAGAGAGGTGTTACCACCATTTCTGATTGGCCTGGCCTTGACCAGGGGCACATCTCTCTTGGAGGTGCTTGGCTCTGCTGGACACAGAGGAAGCTTCCAGCAGCTTCTCACAAAAGCCACCTCTGTAGCCCCCCACTACCAAAACCTGGCCACGCAAACCTAATACACCTTAGTAAGTGATTTCAACAACAAAAAGCTACTGAAAAAAGAAGAGAATAAACTCTTCCTCACATCCTCTGGGAAAGGTCATGATGGGCTTAAACTGCAACAGAAGAGATTTAGACCTGACATTAATAATAGCTTTTTAATGGCAAAGACAGACTAGCACTGTAACAGATTGGCTGAGGGACTGGGAATCCCTTTCTTTTAGGCATTATTATAGAGATGTTAGACAAATATCTCACAAGCACTTTTGAGATACAGCTGATCCTGCACTGGAGCAGAAGAAATTTACTGATTTGTTGAGCTAACCTCTTTCATCTCAAATCTTCTAGGCTTTTGTGAGTCACAGATCTAAAAGAAAGCAGATAGAAGAGTCACTGATAAAGACTTACAGCCTGTCTCAATCTTACCTTATGAATCATACTCTTCTTGGAGAGTTCTAAGGATTCATTTGTGATGGTAGAGTTACTGTCAATGAACTGAGATGCTCAATCCATTTTATATAGATTCTCATCATCCTGATCACCATCTGTACATCTCAAAAAGCCTGAAACATGTTCTGTAGTATTGTCAGTCTTACTCAGCTTGTTTTCACCTTCCTGCTGCTGCTGAAGGTGAAATGGAAGAGAAGAAAAAAGGATTGGGAAAACTCAGTACTCTGTTTTATCAGGGGGGGAATTTATTGTATTTATTGTATTGGATGCACAATATATTTGCTATAATTTTGAAATTAATTTAACCATCAATACATAAAAAAGCTGAGGACTCTAGAATTTTATGGTAAAACTATATTTCAGAAAAAAAGCTTCTTTGACAAGACTGAAATTTTTCACAGAACCAGATAGTATTTAGCCTACATGACAGTTTTCTGCCTGATTGCCCAGTGAAAATTAGGTAAGAAACTCTAATTTTTATTGTTGTATGCTGACCAATCCATTACTGAATATTGCCTTGGAATAAAGTTACCAATGCTTCAGACTTAGCAGCCTTACAGTAAGAAACCCTGACCTGTGAATGACCTGGAATTCAGTGTTTCCTGGCTCCTTTTCATGGACTCAGCAGTCAATTTGGAAAAAAAGTAGGGGCTAGAGAAGACTTCCAAATTCACTACAACTGTGGTGTTAGAAATGTAATTGCCTAATGTCTTTCAGAGCATGTAGGACCAAATAGATATCAGATAAGCCAGTGTTTGTGGCTTTCTCACTGTAGCTCATAGGAAAGGAGTTTTGCTTCTGTTGTTGTGCTTTATGTTTAAATAATTATCAAAGTGGGTAAGAAAAACTTAAATTTTTATGCATAGGAATTTTATTTCTTTTAATATGCACAGAATTTTTCACAGAAATAATTCCTTATTGAACATCTTTTCTCATTGCCATACGCATAGAACTACATCTCTGTGTCATTATTTTCTAAGAGCATCAGAAAGGCAGAAACCCTCTGAATGATTTGCTGTCATTCTTATCTTCACTTATATCTCCAAAACCATATATAAATAATTCCTTCCTAGCTTCTAGAGCAGCGTCTTTGATTCTTCTCAGTGTTTTTATGCCATCTGCAGGTCTCTTCAAACCACTGAATTCTTTAAATATTTTTTCCTATAAGGCTTGATGGCAGACAGCTTTATTTTAAAATCATTTTTAATTATTTTGTAAATTTACACACCACTTAAATAAACTTTTTCTGTAAATTACTTATTAATCACAAAATCCAGATCAAAGACATCAGTTGAAATGGCATGAAAGCTTCAAAAGCCCTGAATTTTTCCATTTTTTTTTTCTCTGTGTACAATAATTTTGTGGTGGCTTATGATAAAAAACCCTTTGTCTTAAATCTTTATTTCAACTATTTCAATGAAATGGTAATTTTTTTGGAAGAGCTAATTGTGAAAACTAATGTTTCTGGAAAAATCTTTTAAAATATAGTCCAATAAATATTATAAATGTACCTACAATATGTATAGACTAAGTGCTATTTTTATTTAAGAATTAAAAGAAAAAGAATTTTTTTTTTATTTTCTCAAACAAAAATGTGATTGAGATTAATTTTATATTCAGAGGGATACAATAAACATGTTATCTTCAATATACTTTTTTTATGAAAATGCCCCACAGACTAAATCTAACCATGAACAGACAAATTGTGGTGACAAGATGTAGGGTGGAAATATAATATAAGGAAGCACAGAGATTTGTGACAACAGGATTACATGTATTTGTTGAAAAAGATATGGCCTTTCAATCACTTTTGTGCTGTGTACAGTTAAAGAATCCACTGATGAGATTTCTACCTGTACTGTCAAGGACAAAACTTAACTCTAGAGTCCTCCTCAATGAGGACCATTGTGCTCTGTATAGATAAGGCAAACCACTTAACGCTGACAAAAAGTGTCACAGAGTATTTCCAGACATGACTATAAATAAATGAATGCATGAAAAATCAAAATAAAAAATAAATGCAAGTAGCTGACTGCTAGATGGAGGTTAATATATGTTATAAATATTCAAGTAAGACATATTAGGATAAAAATATGGCTGAGAAGGATTTTAACTGAGAGACAATCTTTCCTACAAGCAAAACTTAACCTGTCTTGTTTTCTCCTTGCATTCATCTTCTACCAAGAAAATAAAGTAACTTTTATTTTACCATTGAATCTTTTTTTTTTTACACTATATAATGTCATTCCTTTCTGCTAACTGAGGAAGAAGTGTTGAAGTGACCTTGTTTCCAAGTAGATTTATGACATGTTTTCCAGCTAGAGAGAAATGAGAGTTAAAAAATACAATTACAGCTATGCAAACTATAACTCAGTGCCATGAACAAAGGGATGCACCTCATTTTTGAGAGGTAAACAATAATATAATTTATTTTAAAAATGACCAAATTAATAAAGTTCAGTGGTAAATATAAGAGCGATTTAACAAGATTCAATGGAAAGGTTTTGTGAGACTTAATTGGGACTTGATTTGGAAACAGTTTTCAGACATGTAGTCCAGCTTCAGATGTGTATATATTTACCTCTAGCTGAAAAAATCATGGAAGAAACTTAGGCGATGGAGTTTGTTAATTTGACATAGTATAATAATTTTATGCACTTATTTAATTATGTATTGACCTATTAGGTATCAGGGTCAATCAGGTCTCACAGTGTCCTTCTTACAATGTGCATCCTCATCATTAATAAATACACATTTATCCATTTAAAAAAACAGTACTGATTTCCTGCTCTTCTTGCACTTTCAGCCATTTAAGGACTATATTTTACCATTCCAAACATCATATTGCTCACAGATGTGAGAAGAATTCCCTAAAATAACGTGAAAACCTTAAAAAATCCATTATAAACTTTAAAAAGTATCTTTAACAAAGCTATTTTTCATGTATTGTGGCCAGTCCAAAGTTTTAGCCATTGAATCTTAGTCAACAAAAGCAAATTTCTGCATTTTACTGATGATAAAGAACCTCGGGAAAGGTTGAGTTGATGATCACTACTCTACTGCATTTTAAGATTTGAAAATTACATGAGAAGAGAACCAGGAGAGAACCACCTCTGCAGTTCCTCATCACCACAGACTTTTCTTTTGTGCACAGGGAGCTTCTACTAGAAACATGATGAAGCACTCATTGCCAAAGCTGCCCTAAATTTAAATTACCCCATCAGTTTAATAGTCACCAGATCACCAAAATAACATGCAGTCACATACAAAATAACTGCCTAGGAAGTTCTTCTAGGAACTTGCCTAGAAGCAAGTATTTGTTGTCTCATGTAATGGTTTTTGGAAGAGTTTTTAAACTGCTCATGTCCATGCTGTCAACCATATTAGAAGGAATCAAATTACTCTGTTACCTTTACTCCTTTTGTTTTTTTTCTTCCCTGCTTCAAAAAGCTATGGACAATTAAGTACACTGTATGTCCTTTCTTTCTGGCCGACCTTATGATTTTGTCCTGCAAGGAGAAATATTTCTGTGGGTTTTTGAACACCTGTTTACCTAACATAGCATAGAGAGGAAAAAGTCTTAATAAGAAAAGCCTCATATGGAAATTCTAGAAAAAAAAATCTGAACAAGAAATTACATCTTGCTATGTAGAATAGAATAGTCTAACAGTTATTTGCCAGTTTTAAGGTTGACTAGTTGTGACCTGTGACTCAACTAGCTGTGGTAAAAATAGTACATGGGAATCACACTGAATCATATTTATAGCACATTGAGTATAATCTGAAACTCTAGGTGAAGACAAAGGTCTTCTAGAATGCTTTAGGAAGCTAAAACAAGATACAGAAAAAAATTATCACAGACACACATACACATTTCCTGATTACAATCAGGGGCTTCACCAGTAAAGACACTACTCTGTTTCACTGATAGCACTTAGAGCACAACTTAAAGATCAAAACTGGTAATTCATTCAGGGGGCACAGCATGGATGAAAAATAATGAGAAATCTGTAAACATACTAAAATAATTCAATAAATAGAAGAACTAATATAACTTGTATGAAGTGGGGTTTTGTCTGCGTTTTTAAGCAAGATTCACAATCACAGACATACTGAAAGAATTCCAGTCTTTTTCAGAGTACTTAGTAACAAATTCTTGCCAAAGTCTTTTCAGGTCTATTCACCAGTGCAAGACGAGATGTGGAACCATAGTCTTTACATGACAAGTTTATATAGGGTTGTTTATTATTGGATTGTTGTAGGGTTTTTCCCCCAGGGTGGTTAAATATATCAAAAAAATATAGTCATATTTATAAGTTGGTTTATGTTGCTCATGAATTTTAGTTAACATTACTGTGAATAAGATTATATGTCTTAGCTTAGTATTACAGAAATAAAACTTCTAACTATCTAAACTTTTTTTTTAATCTATCTAAACTTTTATGTTTTAAAATGTATTTTTTATGTGGTTAGGAATATTGGGAGCTAATGCTGCAGTTATTTTTGTAAATGTTATCATTCACTAAAAGAAAAAAAATGTGCCTTTTCTAATTTTTCAGATAATTGGAATTTTAGCAGTCTGCGATATCCAGAACTATTGCTACCTTCTAGTATCTTTCCTTGACATTTTGTTGTTTTACTGAATAGTAATGCACATGCCTGACAAATAATGCCATGTGTTATATTGATTCAATGTACTATAACTGCCAAGATGATTGAAATGCAGTCTTCAGTGGTCCTTGACAGCTCATATATTGGGATTATGATTTGCATTTATTCCCATGGGATTTGGTGATAGTCTGTATCTGTATGCCCTTTGAGAATGATGTACTTTAAATCTCTAAGTAGAAGAAATCTGTGTGGGTGATGAACCATTTTATTCATAGCCCTGTGGGAATCCATAAACATAATTTGTCCTCTCTTGTCAGTTCATTGGCTCCTAAGTACAACTTTCTGTGGCTTCCTTCCAGGTCACAGCATATTTTGTGAGAAAATTAAAAAGCAAAAAGCAATGAAGTTTGAAACATCAGTTTAAAAATCACATTCTGAATCGGGGCTGTAAATAACAATCTGAAGACCTCTATAGCATGGTTGTACTAAAAAGAAGGAAAATTTTGTCTTTGATTCTTCTGCAGCAGTCAGATGGAAATGTTACAAGTGTTTGATGAGGCATGAAATTCAGGTTCACATGACATCAGACTTTCATATTTTGAATTAATTTCTGTTTTGCTGTGTTTCTGTCAATTAATACATACATCTGGTTTCTGCTCCTCTTAGTTGATTAAACTAAGTTGATCAGTAAATGTCCTGTGCTGGTGGAGATTTGTTGAAACCTTCAAAAGCAAGTGTTTATGTACATGTACATAGGCATCGCTGTCCTTACGAGTGTGCATATATATATTCCCTTTCTTTGACATAACTTTACCACCTATTTCCTTATTATATCTAGCAACTCATGAAACAAATGGAATTTAAAGCACAATTAGAACCATGGCTTTACTCGAGACAAGGAGAATTTTCTCAGTGGCCACTATTGGGAAAGGATGCGATATTGCTGAGCATTCTCCATGTGATTTTAGATCAAACTGTGCTACTGTTGGTGATTTGTGATCTATTATAAACACGGTCTGCCCAGAAATACTTGTGTAATTTTGATCTTGAAAAGATGCCCTGGTATTCCTACATGGATAAAATCCCTCATTTGCAGGTTTCCTAAATTGTTTTTTTTTTAACTGGTTATAGTGTAGCATAATCTCACAAGACCTATATCTCACAAAAATTGTTCTAAATAGAGATTAAATTGATTACATAAACCAAAACTGTCTAACAAAATCAGATTTTGTGAATTATTCTTGCATGATGCTTCCATTTCTGTAAAAATGCAGATGTCTGTTAGAACGTTTGAAGCCATAAGGATCCCCATGATACATAACACTTGTTGAAAAATGCACTTGCATATGGGAACGTTGCTCAGAGGGCAGATTTTGTTCTTATTGTCTAGCACAGCAAATTTAACTGACTTTGGTACTTTGCTTTAGATGCATAGATTTGTACTGACTCAGCATGAGCTGTGTCCTCCAGATTTGTGCACACAAGATCGAGTCTTGTGAATTTATGAGAAAAATGTGTTCTTTTTCTAGAGAAAAGTATTTCAGGTTTAGCTAATGAGAAGGGACAGAGACCTGTATCTATTCTAACATTTGTGCTGCTGGTCTTGAACCAGTCCCTTTCAACCAATTTTCTGCAGTATCAAACAAAAGTGTTCTGCAGAGGTTATTTTTTCCTTCTGTTGTACCACACTGTTTATGTCTTCATTGCATATCACGTTGTTCTTCAGAAACAATTGAATAGCCACACTTTGTAACATGGTTACATTTGTCATATTTATAAAGGATTAATAATTGTGTTTTCTAGATAGGAAAATTATTTGATTGCAACATCTGTTGCTGTATCAAAAGATATTGCAGGTTGTTAATAATCATAATAACTGTAAAATTGAGATTGGATTTCATAGTCTGTAAGCAGGCATCACTGTCCTGTTCACATGGAAACTACTTCTGTGGGACTCCTTTAGAGTTACAGAGACATTGACAAATGATTGCAGATGTTCATTGTAGAATATTTTTGGTCAAAGAAAATATTTTTGGTGAGTCTCTTAAAGCTTGAAATTTGACAGTCTTATCAGTGAATTCAAAATCCTTCATCAAAGCAGTCATGTGGAAGCTTGTGGTATTGTTTTGTTTTGTTGTGTTTTGTTTTGTTTTGCAAAAACCAGTTAGTTCCTTGTTTAGTACCCTCTTTAGGAAAAGTCTTTCAAGGTTTTCACTTCCACAGGAAAATATTTATTTATTTATTTTCAGTAACAAGAAGTTGAAACTGAACAACCTAGGGCAAAAATCAAATATGTTCTTTTTCTTTGTCCACCATTTCATAAATGTAAGGGGGGAACAAGACTTGTCAAAATAAAATTCATCATTATTACTCTACCACTTTTTATCTGGATTCATTGAGTCAAACATGGTCCTAAAACTAGGACAGATTCATTTTGTGAGTTCTTACTTTCATTTTCCAACTCCAGTTTCTATTATGGCAAGTATGGTTTTGGCATTAAACTGTGTGCCATGCAATACTGAGAATAATAAGAAAGCTTCAGGCTGTACAATTTTTTTTTTCAATTCATCTTCCAAAATTCAAGATGGAGAATGACTATATCCATAATGCCTGTTAGGGTCAATTACTTTTTCACTTTGGGGCAGACCTTGTATATAATTGTATATACATTTGGTATTCAGGGTTTTCTCATAAGAAGAATGTGGAAAAGTGCCTAAGAATTCCAGCTTGATTCCTGCTTCATATCAATGTTGTCGGTCATAATATGAGTTTCCACACAGTTAATCAGAAGTATCTATGAAAACTTAATATTAAAATAGATTTTTCATCCTTTACTCTGGCTGCTATGGGATAGAACTATCCTTAATTTTGTTAGAAAGTTAAATAATACTGAAAATAACAGGTAATACTGAGCTAGGCAAAGCTTAGAGAACAAATGATATTAACAATAACCTTGGATCAATCTGGATTAAGTTGATTTTAGTTTAAATTAAATTAAATGGATGAACTAACAAAAGTAAGTCTAATTATCACACTGAATTTCAAAAGACAAAAAGTTACAGACCAGGATATGGAGACAAGAGAATACATTAAGCTGCTTCTCAAAAATATGGACGTGGCAGGGGTCTTTATGTCTATAGAACTAGACCTATCAGAATGAATAGCCTAAAAAGGGGTTTTGTTCAGAAATTTGTAGAAACCGTCTGAAGATCAGTGCAAAGTTCTACTTAGTATACTGTGGCCCCAGTCTGGAAATTTGATTTAGAAGACAGATATACTCATACTGAAATATCTTTCTGACTATCTAAATTAATATTATGCAGGGCTAAAGAGATTTGCCATCCTCATTTGTTGCATGTATGAGTTCAAAAAGGGAAATTTGCCCAGTTCCTGAACACTTAATTCACATTATTTGCAGCTTGTTGCTTAACTAAGGTGTAGGATTGTGAGAATGGAGGGAAGCACTATTTTCTAGACAGGGAAAATTAGAAGGAACAGGCAACTTTGTAAAATATTGTCTAACCCCAAATATCAAGGGATTTTCTATAATTATGTGTATTTCCTTACCTATAAGACAACTTTGGTTGGCATTATTATGTGCAGCTTCTGAACCCATCGACATATAATAAGGATTTTCATTCTCAAGTGATCCTGCAGCTAAGACTACAAGGAGAGTCAGGGGAGAAATAAATTTCTATCTGTAGCAATGAGTTTGCTCTAAAATATGCCCCAGTGTAACTTGAGGAGCTCCAGAGTCGAACCATATTTTCAAAATGTTTTGTCTTCTGAGTCAGTTTCCCAGCATTTAAAAAGTAGATATCCAATATATTTTTTGTTCTTGGCTCTCATTCTTGTCTGTTTACTTTTGTGGCCTTTATGTTTATGTACAGGCAAAGTACAGAGAAATAATGCTTTCCTTCACATTTTGTATGCATAGCTGTATTTTGTGTAGTGATTCTGGGTGTTTTAATTCAAAGCAATTGTACCCCTCAGTCTCTTCTGTCTGCCATGGTGTTTAGTTGGAGGTAGTGTTGCTCCTTTCCTTGAAGCCTTCTTCTGGAGTTGTCTGCACTCCTGAGTGCAGGCAGGATTGCTCACAGAGGGTTCCTTCATACCCTATATGGTAGCGTGCTCAGAGATAGCTGCCTCTTTTATGTATTTTGTTTTCTGTTTGAATTAACTTCCCCTTTAGGTAAACAGTGAGGCACCTTCTCTACTGTTGTTTCTGACATTGTATTAAAAGCTCCTTTTACTTTCTGACCAGTAAACAGTTACTGTGGCTCTATGTGTAATTTTCCCTCAGGCCAGGTTCTAGTGTTTGACTATAGGCTTGCATCCCCTGTAAGTATCTGTTCCTCTGTAGTGTTAAGCAGTACAAAGATTGTCTGAAGGAATTCTTTTTACTAAGAGTCCGTTTGGAAGCCTAAATTTTTCAGGAAAATATATTTTTCCCCTCCTCCCCCTGTGGAGTGTTGACCCCAGTCAACAGCTAAGTACCCATCTAGTTGCCTACTCACTCTCCCCACTGAAGAACAAGGGAGAGAATTAAAAAAGCAAAAGCTGTCCAGTGGTGGAGAGGAAGGATAGAGCGGCTTTAGTGAGTACCTGGCATCTAGTCAGGGTCAACCCAGCACAGAGGGTCTCATTCACTTCACCAATCATTGTAGAAAATCCTCTAATAGACTAGTCAGCCTTGTTTTGCTCACTTTCAAAATGAAGTCAAGGTCAGGCATATTACAGCTATATTGCACAAATTATAGTAGCATCTTTGTCACTGAAACCTGAACGATGAATTTATGAGCCAGTATTTATTAATGGAACTGATTATTACCACATTTTTCGATGCTAAAATTCAGAACTGTAAAAAAGTGTCTTTTTTTTAGGCAAGCCTTCTCAACAACAAAAACAAATTTAGTTTATTTTCCAAGCAGGTAGTATTGCTCATAAAATCCTAAGGCATCAAGGGTACTAGAAAGATATCTGTAAACACAGAGGACTAACCAAGAAGCACTTTAGTATATAAAGATGGACCTATGTTATCATTTTGAGTTGTATTGTGAGTCTGATTTAGAGGCATATTTCTTGGTTGTGCTGACTACTGAGGTGGCTGAACTGAATTCCTTTCAGACAAAGCTGAAACAGAAGATGTGCTCAAGAAGGACAGGTCATGCACACAGCTAATACCAAACACTGCAGAGCAGTCAGGACTGCAGGAATGGACTGGGCCTGCAGAGCAAAACTGCCTGTAATAGAGATGATACAAACACTGTGGCCCCAGCAATAGCTGTCAGGCTCTGCTCTTGTTGTTCCCCACTACTTGCTAATTTCAGCATAAGATGCAATAAAATGCAAGAAAACATTACCTTCAGAAAATGTACTGTTTAAATTACCTAAGATAGCATAGAAAACCAAGTGAACTTTCCCAGAATAGTCCAAACTGGCATATCAAATTGTATCTGGGAAATTCATAGTTGCTTCAATGGGATGAAGCTAATTGGTAGTACTTCTCAATGCCACACAGATGCAGATTCAAACTGCTTCACATTCAAAAAGTAGTGTGGTTTCAGCTTAGGTATTGCAGGATGGTTCTGTGTTGTGCATAAAAAACAGTTCCTTGTTTGCAAATGGTACTGATGAAATCACATAAAGAACTTTTGGTCTGTTCTTCACTACCAGAACAAGACTTCCAGGAATCCTAGGTTTTTAAAGTAGCCGTAGCTACAATTTGTGATATTTCTATTTGTACTTCTTATTAGCTACTAGCCAAACTCAGGCATCTAATACTTCCACAGATTCTAGATGGACAGCAACGAGAGCTGAATTAAAAGTCAAGCAGGTTGCTATTAAGGCATTAGCTCAGACCATAACCTAGCTAGCTCATAATAAGCTAGGAAAATTAACCCAAGCTCTCCTGGGCTTAATCAGTGTGTCCAGCTTAAACTGCACTCAGATTGGTTTGACCTGGTTCTGTCAGTTGCTTCTTGCTCTCCTCTCATCTACCACCTGTCCTCCCTTGACAAACTTAAGGGAGTCTTTCCCTCTCATCAGCTGTCCTACAAGGTCCTGCAAAGTATCACTTACAGCCTTTTCCCACGCAAGCTGCTTCCAGTAGCCTTGAATTGCTCTTCTGTCTGCACTTTGCCACCCCTTTCTGCCATCTCCGGCAGCTTTGCTAACATTTTTTATCTTCCAGCAGTTGGAAAACTGCATGTGTCACTGAAAATAAAACACCACCTTTTAAAGCACAGGAAGTCATTCAACAGTTTCTCTTAATCGTCCTTTATGTGATGAGACATCTTTTGTTGTTGTTTGTTTTATTCCAGTCTAAATCAAGCTCCATCACTCCAGAGCTGGAAAATATTACTTTAACTCAGCATGACATCTCTGTAGGCAGATTCAGGTGTTGTTGGCCTACACTTCTGTAGAGTATTAAAAATGTAGTGTTTCCTCAATTTGTAAGTGAAAAGTCACTCAAACATAGTAAAATAGTGTGTGCAAACCAAAACCGGTTCTAGACTAGCAATTGGCAATTTTATCTCCTATTCTCATCTTCAGACACCATTCAAGCACACCTGGTTTAGGCTCCTATCACCCCTGGAGTTATTGGAGGAAACTAGAAATTAGACATCTGCTTTGCACATGTTCACACAGCATAAAACAAAATTATCTCTTTTCTCATCAGCAAAATTCAGATGCTCAATTTTAAAAGCAAATCTTATTTTATCCCCACCTCAACTAAATTCTCCTAAATTATACTGGTATTATTAAGTATGAAATTCATTTTCTGAAGGAAATACTGTAAGAGGGGTATAGTGATATAAAGACAAGAACCTCCTTCTTCACCTCTTGCATATCGCAGAAACAATCTCCTTGAAAATAATGAGAACATGATTAAGCTCTAAGGTCAATAGAATGAAACATTTAATTGTAGAAAATGAGACAAAGCTATCCAGCAAATAAAACACCTACATTTCTTCTTTTCTCCCCATGGTAAAACTTTATAAAGGCAGGAACATAGTAATATAAAACTCAACACTTGAAATGATACCGTTGGAAAAAAAGGAATCAAGCACATAGGAAAAAAGTATACCTGAGCTGAAGCTGAGAAGGCTGTATGTCAGGTGCCCTTCATGAAAGTTAACTAAGAAACAGAAACTAAAGGGGGAGGAGTGGGAAGAACTGCAAGAATTTAATCATTTAAGTAGGACTTCCACTGTTAATCATAAATTTAATTAAATTATGACCACTGCCTTACCAATGCCCTGATTAAATACTTATGAAAAAAGTGTATTCTTAAACTTATTTTTGAAATATTGCATGACTTTGAGACTTCTTATGGTCTCAATACATCTGCTCCTAAGGAAGTCTGAGTGCTCTGTTGGACTCCTTCATAGAACTGAACATAATTAAGAGAATAAACCCAGCATTCTTAGTTTGGATAAAATGTGCAAGGCTTTTTGTCTTGGCTTCTTTTAAATGTGGTTTACTTTCTAGGATTTTGTTTTAACTGTGATGTCTGTATTAATAGTGTACAAACTAATTTTTAAAAGTGTGTTAAATGATGGAATGTCACCATGCTCCATTTACATCTTATACACTTAAATAAAACCTACTCTTCATAAAAGCTTAGGCCAATGTGTAGATGGATTGAAATCTGTCAAAGTTACATGGGTTTGCAGTCATCCTGACATACTCCAATACTTTTATTAAAGTAGTCATAAGTAGAATATCTGTTATACCCTGCCTGTTCTTCCAAATATCATGTTTCAGTGTTAATGGACCTTTTTTAAGTGAGAAGAAATATTCTCATGATCTTCAGAAGCCCGATTTGTCACAATATTTCCATGCTGTTTCCATCTGACTCATCCTTCTGCAAAAACATAGCTCCTATGATTTCTCCAGGTCACCGGAAGTAATTTTCTTGAGAGAGGAATGAAAGAGGGCAGTACTGGGGCAAGAATTGATAAAGTTCATGGTGGCACTGGACAGGCAGTAAGACATGAATTTTCCCTGTAAGAGATGACTCAGAAAATCTAGATTCTTAATTGTTCCTATCTTTGCTCTGAAGATGAAACATTGAAAAATTGCATTAGAAGATTTTTTTCTGTATGCAGTTTGTATAATGTGCCTCAATTTCCAAATGTCTGAGCTAATTTACATCCATTTTGACTAAACTTTTGTGCTTATGGCAGCAAAGGACAATTGGAATTGCCATTACAGGTCAAACCACTGATCTGCTAATTCAATGTGCTATTTCTGTCAGCAGTCAATACCAGCTGCTTCAGGGAATGAGCACATGTAATAAACAGTTATGAAATAACCTGCCCAGAGGCAAATCATCTTCCTAATCTTATCTACTTGTATGTATATCATTAATTGGGAAACTTAAAACGTAGAGAAACTCAGAAAAATAGCTGAAGAAGTGGGAATTGCCAGTTATTGCAATAAGGGATCAGTAAAACTGGAGCCTTTGACATACTTTGTAAAAGCATTTTGTAAGAGTTTCCATATTAATAATTGTAAACAAAGTGTTTACCTGATCTTACCTTTGCTATATCTACCTGCATATAAAGACTGGTCCCTAAAATAAAAAGAATGGTTGTACATCCTGATATTATTACCTTTGTATGCATTTAGGATATTCTAACTCTCAAGATCAGAATTTTGCTGGAGGGTAGGGGAATATTCTTTCTTACCCATTTGAATCACCAAGAAAACCCAGTATTTCAATTAATCTTGTATTGTTTGAATGCAAATGAGCATTCCAGATTACATTTTTTAATTAGGTTTTGGAAAAACATATTTTTCCCTGACTACACTCATTTTGAAGAAATATATAGAACAAGATTATGTGTATATATATGGACATACATTTTGTTCTGTATTAGCATTCTGCAGAGACATCTTTAAACCCTCTGTATTTTAATATTCTGTATTTCATGGGTTAGAGAGAAAGAGCAAACTCTGGTGTAAAAAAAGCTGCTACATAAAAGCAGTTTCAGCTTGAATAATCCCAATGACTATAATGGTCTCCAGATGGAGATGATCTGAATTTAATGAATCCTCCTTTTTAGAAACAATACAAATTCTAAACTTTTGTTTCTTTGATATAATATAATAGAAACCAAGATGCCTGGTTAATTTTAGGATGTCCTGCAGAGACAACATATGGTTTGTACTTGCAAATGTCTTTGTACATTGACAGCTCTTTGTTTTTGCTGCTAAGTTGTGACTTTCAAAGCTGCCTAGTAGATTTAATTTTAACGGGGACTGGAGCATCTGAATCTCTCAGGTGGCTTTGGAAAAAACTTAAGTTAAAAAAATCTTTGTCTTGATACATCATAAATAAATGCAAAGTCAAAAAGAGATATTTTAATCATTGTGGTTGCCCTCCTAACAACAGTATGAGATAAATTCCTCTTCTATTTCTGAAATGTAATTAATGTTGTGATGCATCTTATAAATTTGGAAGAGACCTGTTGGTCATAGAGGATGCCCTCAGTGCAAGTCTATTTTCCTGTGTGTTCAGAGAATTCCTGCAATTAAGACCTTAGTACACAAGGAAGTTTTATCCATGGCTATCATTCTCATTAGCAACAATCCGTTTCTCATATTCTGTCCCTGTTTTGCCATCTTAATTTACTCTAAATTTCCTGCTTGTCCTAATTGCTAAACCATAATTGCTTCCTCTGTCACTAAGCTTTAATTTCATAGCAGCCATGCTGTGAATGTACTACTCTAGAAAATACCATGAATATAGTATGTAGGTATATAAACATAGCAAAGGATATTTTCTGTTACAAAGAATTCACAAAAGCACCATTATGAGCATACAATAGGATCTCAGAAGGATTATGTACTTAGTCTAAATAAGATAGGAAATTTGTAAGAGCACTTGGAATTAAAATGAGGTCTTCTGAATGCCATCCCATTGTTTGAAACCATTTTTGTCTGCTCCCTTATCCTTTTGTTAGCTAAGAAACATACAGCTGGCAGAGAAACAACAGGTGTAGCAGGGCTTCACAGAAATTCCTGGCACTATAATGGTGTTGCAGACATTTCAGATTAGGCTTACTGCTTAAAGCTTTCATTCTTTCTGTGCAATTTAGTAATTTGAGCTCTCTGAAGTGTGCTGTTTTCTTTGGAACTTGCAAAATGTCTGTCTTGGAGAGATAGTCTGATACTCATAATACAACAACATATCTGCAGCAAAGTAAGAAGAGCCTTAGAGGAAGAATATCTCTGAGATATCTTTGTGTTAAAAAATTGTATAATATAATATTCATTACCAACTCTTCATCCATCATTTTATTTTCTATAAATTTAGACAGTGGACTAATATGAACGGTCATTTAGGCAGAGAAGGTCTACACTATGCAAATTAAAACTAGGTAAACTGCTTATCTCAATTTATTCTTTGCTAAAACCCATTCTAAAAAAGTATTAGTGTTTATTTCCATATGTGTATGATTACATTGTATTTCCCTTAATCCAAGCTGAATATCATTTTGCCTTAATTTTCTACTCTCTTTGATGTCTGTGGTATTACATCTGTGTTCTAAGCATTTTCTGCAGTTCCTTTGTCTAGTGAGTTTTATTTTTAAATATTTCCTTGAAGTCTAAATCATTGCAATTTCCACTGATTATCCATTTTTATAATCTAATCTTGTCCAAGTGTCTTCATTATCCCACCCACCTTTCTTATTTGTACACTGGCAGTTATTTCCATATAGAGCTAGGCTGGTATCGTGACTTAGCATTCATAGACAAAATTTATGTTGCAGAATGAGCAAATGGTACCAGCAAGGTTCAGCTTTGAGGATACACTTCTCACCTGTGTAAGCACCCAGAATATCTCTTTGTGGCTTGAAGTGTGATGGTTATGTTCTGGATCTTCCAGCAAAAGTCTTGATAAAGAATGACAGTCTCTCACTTAGATATCAGTAAGAGATTTCATAAAGCCTCAATGAATGTATGATGAGAGGTCAGATCAGTGCAAGAAAAGTGAACCTGCTGCACTAGTGATCACTACAGCTTTTCCCAAGTGAAAAAAGTGGTGGATAACCTTGTATGAAAAAATATTTGGAGATTTCTGACAAAGACAATTTTTTTTTTTTTGGCATAAAGTATAAGTGGGTCTAAAACAAAACCAAAAAAAACACCAGCACATAACCTGAAGGAAGGACACTTCAGAAATATATTGAAAAGTTCTGATATGCAAGTAATTAAATATTTGAAAACTCAGATAAAATGAAAGCATCTCTACTTATATGGAAACTTTATAAGAACAGAAACAATTAATTAGAGGAGCTCCAGTCTTGGGCTATGTGTTGGATATCCAGTTGCAATCCTTTGTTAATTGTTTCTCTGAGTGCATTCTACTGCCATGATTATACACAAAGGAGAAGATTTAAAGTAATTAATTTTCTGGATAAATATTTTTTCTAATGGAGTGGAAGGCCTATAATGTCAGACTTTTAATAGCTCACTTTAGCTTGTCAATATATACACTTCATTTTTATCTGTCAATTTGAAATTGTATCAGTTCTTTGATTTATCTTATCTAAAAGAAACAGAAACATATACAAATATTAGTATTGAAAGGCCTTAAGGCTTGAAGTTGAACAGCAGTAGAGCCAAAGTCAATATTAAGCATTTTGCCAAAGAAAGCATTTCTATCTGGAAGACCTTTTAATATTTCCTTAGATCTGAATTTTCTAAAAGACTACAAAGGTATTTAAAAATATACAAATAAGAATTATGGACCACCAGGAGAAAAGAAAAAGTGAGTAACCATAGTTGAAGTTAAACAAATTACTTCTTCAGAGTGTGTGTTCTCAGTCTTTGAATGTGCTATCAGAGAAGATAGTAAGCTTGAATGCAGAAATGTGGATGGATTTATAAAAGCAATGAATAAATTTATTATCTGTAGTAACTGAATATTGTGCATGTAAGAAAGTGATAATGAAATTTCATAGTTGAGAATTTAGGCTGGTCACCCCATCTGTCAGATAGGACTCTTTCCTATTATGGAAAATTTTCTAAGTCCTCCTCATTTTCCTTTTCACCTCATGTTTTGAAGCATCACCTTATCCATACTTTCAAATTCATACTGAACTTGAAGTTTTCTCAGGGATGGAAAAGTCTGTATTTTCCTGATAGCAACATATGTCAAAATCCTTATAATTGGAGAGTAACATGACTGAAATGGGGAAATTTATATATTTATATCAAAAGAGGCACAATGCAGTAGAGAGGACAATGCAAATCTGAAAATCATGGTAAATTTCCAAGCCTTTGACTAGATAGTCTGCACACTAGGTTTGTTTACTGACCAGACTGGGAAATTATGAAAACATAACAAGAGTGTTCTTCAGCTGTATAGTGACCCCTTGCATAGCGTTGGAGATATCTGGAGAGAGAAACACTAGCTAAGTTACATTTGATTTTATTGCTTTGCCAATTCATGATTTTTTAAATATATATTAAAGTGTTTCTCAGACATTTGTCTCATAAATTTTGAAAGGACTTCTGCCACTTGTAAGCACAGAATGTTCCAAAGATTGCTGACATCATTGTCATGAATGATTTCCTGAGATTTAGCTTATATTTTCTTTACATTACATTACTATATTTTAGCTTAATATAATAATGCAAAAAAAAAAAGAAAATAATTATATCTCAAGACATCAAGCAAAAAGAACACATTTAAACCAAAATAATCAAAAATAATTAGGACACAGTGCAATACTACAGGGTAATTTTCATTTATCATTACTGTTAAAAAAAGTTCTAGCATATCCAAATTCATTTTATTCTATGGGGCACCCTTATTTACAAGCATTACAATATAGGGATGAAGAAAGCTGCACAATTTTAATAAAAAAATCAAATGTACAGAAACTTACTTTGAATGTTATATGAGCTTAAACTTGGAAAGTTGTTATAGGCTGCACCAATCTGAAAACAGTTATGCAATCTAGTTCTTTGATAGATTTCTATGTAATTCATAAGCTGATTCATCACTAAGCCACAAGTACACTTAGCTTAATTTGAATGCTTTCCAGCTGCTCATTGAAATGAGGTGGTTGCCTCAAAGGACATAAAAATTCCTTTGTTGTTACAATGTATTTCTGTCTTCCTAGCAAGGTACATGTAATCAAACCACGTGTTTCACTGGTATTAGGATTTAATTTTGCCTTTTGGTATATTCAATTCTGCTTTTTTTGGGAGAATTTCAGAATATAATTATTGTGGACATGACATATATTGCCAAGATTTTTATCCAAGGTGTTAATTCTGTTTCAAGACCCATTTCATCTCTAGGATAGATTTGTTTCTTTGTTTCCAGGCAGAAACTAAAGTTCTTGTAAATTCAAGTGAAACTCAAATTTAAATGCATTGTCTTGATTTTTTTTTCACACTTTATAGTTGTTATTCAAACAGGTTCGGCATAGACTCCACACACATTCTCACACATCCCATTTCAGCTCTCAACAACAAAATATGACCTGTATCTGCCCCTGATTTCACAGCCAGGCACAGCCCGCTGTTGAGGCCCTCTGAATGACACACCCTTTTTCTTGGTGGTGAGACATTCTGCATGGTATGCCTTCCATCACCACAATCTGACACCCGTAGTTCCAAAATACAAAACATACTGCCAGCATGCAGATTGTTAAGAAGAAATGAGGTGAAGGACATTGCTAACTGAAAGTCAGAGAGGAAGATTTGGTATATCCCTGGATTATGACCAGTCTCTGAAGTATTTATGGATATAAGTGTGATTCATTCATAAGGGACATATAGATGCCCTACAGTAAACATTACTTTGATATTTCAGTCCTTTTTTTCTTTTTCAAAATTTGTTTTCAAAACAAAAAACTACCTTAATTTTCTGTCTCTAATAACAGTATTTTTTTTGAGACTGAAGTGTGAAGAGCTGTCAAAAGATAATGTATTCTGTTCTAGTTAAGCTCTTTCTGTCCTCAGCAGTTTCCTGTAGTGACAGTAGGTCAAGTCTCCTGTCAGCTAATTTCTCTACAACTCAGCTGGTAAGTTCCCATCCGCTCCAAGTATCATCAGGTAAAGCAAGTGGAATATGAATCAAAGACAATGAATGTGTCAGGCATGGGGAATCCCACGTTCCAGTTTGCAGGAGAACAGTGATTGTAGGTGCATTTGCAACACAGCCAAAGTATGAGTAGACAGGCCTGGATGAGGTAGGACTTCAGATCCTTTACTGAGGTCCTTCTCCCACAGGAGTGAAAATAAATTTTTAGTTTCAGGATATCTAACTAGATCTGACCTATTTTTTTTTTAACCAAGAATGATATAAAATTCTTTACACCTTAGTAGTCACAGACACTCAAATAGAAGAAAGCATTTTGTATTATTCATGGCCATCCTGAATAGATTACAACTATCCTATGAGCTTCCTTTTCATTCCTTGGAACAAAAAAAGTTATTTAAACTTTTAGTCTATTAGACTGAACTTTTGCCTATTTACCTTTGAAAATTCAGAACAAGTTGAATGACCCACTGCCTTCAGACTGCAAAGAGACCTCTTTGTTATCTTTACTCTGTTCCATATAAATAACTTGCCCTTGATCAACAACAGTTAGCAAAAAACTGGTGATGATGAGTTGTCTTGATAATTTTTAGGGGTTGTTTAAGGATAGGTAAAGGAAATTGAAGTGCCTGTAAGACACAAAATGATGTGACAGAGAAATGTCAATATGTAAAGAAGTGTTTATATATTAGAAAGAAGACTGGAGGGAAACAAAGCAAGTGTCAATAAACAAATTGGGATTTTATTACAAGTTGTGTAGTGTAATCTTTCTCATTCTGTAACAGATTTTCTTAGGTTATGCACAATAGACATTCACAAGGCATTCACATGGCAGAAGAGAAGATCTAGTTCAGGCCTGAAACATGAATGAAGTTAGTGCTTTCAGCTCTGAAATACCTCATTTATTCTGGTTCTTCTGCATAATTCTGCATTTAGTTTTTTGCATATTAGCTCTGTTGCAGAATATGCTATTTCCTCAGCTGCAAGTCATTCTCAGCAGTAAAAGTTAGATGTAGAGAAGTGGCAGATTGGGTTTCCTTAAAATTCAACATTTATTCATTGAAAAATGACTGCAAATTGTCAGTTTTCATTGTTGATCATGTTCTTGCTCATCCTTTAGCAAACAGTTGGCAAGAGTATTTCTGGTTGGAATACATCAGGACCTACAGAGAGGCTCGCGTCTCTCAGGGTGATAAAGCATGCCAAGTTTCTGTCTTGCTGCAACTGAGCTGTGATTTGTCAAGCTACAGTGCAGTGGACAGGGTGACTGGGACCTGTACATGCTGTTTCTCAGATATTCTGCTGAAAGGTCAGCTAAAAATCAGCAGGTGATGTTTGGAGATAAAAAGTGCAGCCTTGCTGTCCACAGAGCCACAGTCTAACAAGAACTACATGCACTTCTGAAATCAGGTAATTTGTTTTACTCATCTTGGTCTGTGCAGCAAAGTAGTAGTCCAAGCTCAGGTTCCTGGGACTATCATAAATCGAATATCATTTGTAATGCACTTTGTCAGTGTGTGGAGTTCCCTCAGATGAACATGTTTTACAGAAAGTAACCATTTGTAAAGACAGTGGTTAAGAAGAGTCCCTAATATACATAAATTAATAATTAAGAAAGAAACTTTAAAATTAATATGTCTAAAGCCTTAAAGAGGAAAAGCAAAAGAATACTGACCTTATAAATGGATGTACTCTCCATGCATTATACATGAATATATTTCATAAAAACCCTAAGGCCCTCACAAATGAATACCTATTTAAAGAGGAGTATGTTAAAAAAGACAATCCATTGCTACATGAATATTAACTTGACAGGTTTTTGTAGATTTTGAGGCCAGGCGGAGGCAATTCTGAAGAAGAACCTAAATGCTTATGAATTCCATTGCCTTTTGTCAACTTATGCAAGCTTGTTAGACAAGCAAAAAGTGTGCACCAAAGCACAATCACTAAAGCTCTTCTTTAAGTTGCACAACTATAATTTGTGATAATGCATGTTTATTGGTATTCCTTTTATTAATTTACTTACACAGAGATCCGCATTAAGCTCAGAAGCCCCTTAGAACAACTAATGGATAAATACATACATGTTGTGAAAGACTCCTTGCCCCAGAGATTTGCAGTTCAAATAGAATAGCCAGGAAAACATGCTCTGAATTGAGTCTGCACAGCAGACCAGAGGTTTCTCATCTCCAAATTTCTAGTCCAGTAGCCTAAATATTGGTGCATATGGTGTTTTCAAAGGCAGTAAAACCTTGTCTCTTGCACAGTACTGAACTCTAGTCAAGGAAAGCATTCACATCTAAGATAAGAAGTAAGGGGCTAAGAAACCCCATGTTTCCAATTCATGGGAACATGGGTATGAGGATAGCTCTTTCAGACCAGGACCAATAGGTTTTACCCTTGACACAATATAAATCAATGCAATAGTGCAGACTGCACCCCATAGAGAAGCGTCCAGATTCTGACCAACTTAAGCCTCTTTTTAGTTAGATACTTCTCTCTGACTAGATGGAATTTATTTCTGATGTTTTTATTCTTTTCTTAATTAACATAAGGTTATTTTTAATGAGTTTTAATACTGATATTCTCCATTGCCTATTCTTTTCTGTTCCTTCAAGTATACCTACATGGTAGATGCAGAGTGAAAACAATCAGTGTTCTTTCTGGATAAATGTAAACATCTACACTACTCTGCTAATGTTAATTTCATTGTTATGTTGCCTGAAGACACATGTAACTGGCTCATAAAGCCAATGTTTCCAGAAAATATTTACTATGTCTCTTGCAAAAAACCCCAGAAAACAACAACCTTGGTGATTTTCCTACATGGTTCATCTACTTTTCTCTCACTAGACTGTTTATAACTGTTCTTTTATAAAAAAAAAAAAAATCTAAAGCTAAAACGTTCCCTTGTTTCCTGCATCCCATCCTACTCTTTTTATACATCAGACTCAATAATGCTGATCTTATCCATCCATTCTAAGTTATTAGCATACTTGTCATCTAAAGCCTATTACCAATTATTTAGTTTATCTAGTGAACAAAGCCTTTTTTATTATTCTTGATCTGTAAAGAAAGGAGAATTAAGAAATGCATGGTAAAAATCCCACTGCAGGAAATAAGGTTGGGTTACATGGGTGATGTTCAATAACAAACTGAATTTTTGCATAGTTATTCCTCATTCAGGAATTATTTGGAATATTATACATAAAAATGTTATTTACTGTGTATAGAATTATCCTAGTCTTAGCCAGGACAGAGCTAATTTTTTTTTGCAGTAACAGAGGAAGCATGGCTTTGAGTGGACCTAGGAGGTTATTTGATACCACCTTATGTCATTTCCAGGAGAAAGGGACTCTGAAATTTTGATTTTAAGGATGACAAACCATTGTAACCATGAGGAGACAAAACTTTCCCAAATGTACTCTCAATAAAAGGTCACCTTGTCCACAGTGACAAGCTACCACGGCTCGAGAGTAAAGCCAAGATAAGGAAAATGGGAAAGGTGTTCATTCAGTGGAAACACCTGAAGATTTACTGCAGGACTGAGTCATCTTGCTGTGAATCTGCAGAGATCAGTGACGTAGTGAAATAGAGAGGCTCATATCAGGCATTCTTACATGGCTGCAAATTTATGACTATGTAGTCATGTGTAAATGTTAGAAGCCCTGCAATAACTAGCAGTTCACTGCTAGGCTACCAACAAAATTCTTTGCATTTTGAACTGTGCCAGACCTGGAAAATGAATGGGAACACAAGGAAAGTGTCGCCGCATGCCCCCAGCTGGGTAATAATTAGCATTGACTCCATGCTTCTCAGAAGGCTTATCAATCACTTTATTATATTATATTCATCAAGAAACCCATCGCCCTTACAGTCACGATACAGGTGGACCCAATTGGTCCTTGAATCCAGACACCATCACCATTGGCCAATTAAGAAATCACCTTTTGGTAAACAAATCTCCATAACGCATTCCACATGTTCACAACAACAGGTACAGGAAGTGAAGACAAGAATTGTTTATCATTCTTTTCTCTGATCTTCTCACAGCCTTCCCCAGGACAATGCCTGGGAAAGTTGTGCATTGCTCTCTGTGGCCAGAGAGCTGCTGCCACAAGGAAGGGCTCACTCTAAGCTCTTCTTGCTGTTTAACACCTGACAGCGCTGATAGGAAAACTGAGGAAAAGCAAACAGCAAAAAACCTTTTGTAGCTAACTCTTCTTGGTTTCAGTTAGTTGATATTGGGGTGTGCAAATGAGGAAATGTGTCCTGTCTAAGGAAACTGGGAAACATGATTTGTTTTTTTTATTTGGATTTCATTTAGGGTCTTCAGCATACCTGTACAAGTACAACAGTTTTTTATCTATTGTTATAGATAAAGCAATATCTTATTTGATAAGATTCCTCTGTGAATTGACCCCTACTATTGCCACAGTTTTAATTGAGGCAGAGGGATATACCAATTTGAGGAACTATGACCAGAGTGGAAACATAGCCAGTAAAGACAAGTGCCAGCCTGTTTGGAGTGTGGATGTGTTTATGTAGTATTTTTGGTGCCACCTTTGGCAATTGAGACATGAGTTGACCCTGTCTGGATGCCAGGCACAAGAACCAGATACTCTATCTCCTCACTGTACCACTGAAAAGGGGAGAGAAAATATAAAACATGGTTCCTTAGCTAAGAACCAGGAGAGATTAGTCATCAAATACTGTCTTGGGCAAAATAGAGTAAAATTAGAGCTATTAGTTGAATTTATTGCTAATGAAATCAGAGCAAGATAAGCAGAAGCAAAGAAAGACCTTAGAAACTCCTTGCCCCCACCTCTCCCTCCTTCCCAGCTCTACCTCCTTTCCCAGCAGTGCAGGGAGACAGGGAATGGGGATTATGGTCAGTTCATCACAGGTTGTTTCTCCTGCTGCTCAGGGAGATGAGTCCTTCCCCTACTCCAGCGTGGGATTGCTGCCTTGGGAGATAGTTCTCCATGAACTTCTCCAATGTCAGTTCATCCCACAAGTAACAGTTTTCCACAAACTGCTCCAACCTGGGTCATTCTTCCACAGAGTGCAGTCCTCCAAGGATAGGCTGCTCTGGCATGGGCCACCCATGGGGTCACAATTCTTACCAGGAAACCTGCTCCAGCACAAAACGTATTTAAAGCCTCCTCTCAAGCATCCACATGATCTGGCATGGGCCTCTCTGCATCCCTGTTGTCCTCCATGGGTGTCACCATGGCTGCAGGGGAATGTCAGCTCTGACTCCTGGAGCACCTCCTTTCCTTCTTTCTTCACTGACTTTTGTGTCTGCAGAGTTGTTCCTCCCACATATTCTCACTCTACTATTCTCTGGCCACAATTAAATATGTGCAATAACTTTTTTCCCTTCTTCTTAAATATGTTATCACAGAGGATTTATGATCCTTTCTGATTGGCCCATCCTTGGTCAGTGGCATATCTAAGAGCAAACTGGGACTGGCTTCCAGCAGCTTCTCACAGAAATCACCTCTGTAGATCCCTGCTATTAAAACCTGACCATGCAGACCTAATATACCAAGGGAAGAAAAATGTTTTATAGACTCAAATACTTTTTATTAAGATATCATCTCTTGTGTTTGAATCTGCTCAAACTGTTCAAAATTCATTACACAAACAGTCATGACTGAAGCACAGATAATTTCCTCGGGATTGATAACTAGTGAGAGAGCTGAAGGTATGAACTGCAGGCAAGTGCCATTAAATCCAGTTAGTCATTAAACTCCTTGAAATGCCCTATGCTTCAGCTGATATTTGAGAAAAAGAAGAAAACAAGGTTCTGCTTTATTCTGGCATAAATTTTGGATCATTTTGTTGACTTTGATTTTGCTTTGATTTATCAGGCAGTAGAAATTGATTTTGTTCATTATGAGATTCAGCTACTTAATTTATCTTGCCTTTTGTCTTACCTTGCAATGTAAAGTAGTGCTACTCGAGGAAGAAGTCATTTTGGTCTGTTGTTATAATAAATAAGATAATAAAAAGTTACTTAATGCTTGATCTGAGAAAGCCATTGAACCATATTGAAAATGTATAACAAAACTTAAATACTATATGCAATTTGTTTTTAATTAATTGGCTTTTATGTGTGATCACTCGCCTGTAGTTTCATTGTTTAATATACTGTTGTCAGCTCTAATTTTCAATTTTCTCTAATGGTTGGACTCTTCATCCAGTAATGTGCTTTGTTATTTTATTGTGACAGTAGGCCAGAATTTCTTGCTCATCAAAGCAAGAATGAGAAATCTAATTTCAGATCTGCCTGTTGTTTCAAAATGTGGTTTAAATATCAGCAAATTAGAAAAGTAGTCTCTAACTAGGAATGTCATATGCTCCTACTCTTTACCTTTACCCCCTTCCATATGTGGTAGTGTATTTTGTATTGATTGTATTATGTGAAAGTTAATTCCCTGTTAGTATGTTCCTTATTCCCCCCTATGTTCTCCCCTCAGAATGGTATCCCCCAAGTTGTTTTTCTCCCGATTTTCCCACCACTCAGTTCTGTCGTTTATTGTCAATCTTGTATCCCCTCCCCTCTCCTACCTTATAAAGTCCATCACCCCACTGTCTGTCAAGTTACCCCTCCCAGTTCCTTCCAGAATGTTCGGTGCCCATCACCCTTACCCTGTGTTCTGATTAGTTCTGAGAAGTTTTCCCCTCCCTAGTTGTATCCCCATAGGATAGAAACTGTGATGTAATCCCCTCACCCTGTTCCCCTATTGGTTTGGGAGAGATCCTCCTCTCTCCACCCCTTCCATATATAACCTGCTGTACAGCGAACTTCTGATTGACTCCGGTCCCTGCTACCTTCTGTAGAGGTTCCCTGTTCATGAGAATAAAGCTTCTACAGAACAGCAAACCTGTCCTTGCTTCTTGCTCGGATCCAGTGGCTTCTGTGTTGTCTTGCTGTGCACCCACGCCACAGCAATCAGCTTGAGCAGGGGAACTCACCTTCTCTCCTGCCAAGCCCACGCTTGTGGCTACTCGCTGGTTTCGGGCAATTAGAGGTAGCCTGCAGTGGGGTGCCCACCAACCTGCCGGACTCCAGAAGAGCCACATCCATATTCTAAAGGACGACCTGGCAGACTCGAGAAAAATATTACCTCAGATTTTCTAGGATCCCAATGAAGTAATTTGCAATGCTTTAATACAACAGAAATGGATTTAATATCTTTTAAATTCATAAATATGGCAGTGTTTAGGTGACAAAACAAGATCTGTATCTTGAGAAGGCTTCAAAAGTGAGTAATTCTTGGATTATATGTAAATATAGGAAAAAAATGGGGAAAGTGTGAGCCATTTCAATTATTTTGCCACAAATTCTGTAGAGGGCAAAACCAACCAAGCCAGAAAATACAGAAAACTTGATACTCAGAGGAATAGAAGAAGAATAATATCACTACTACTCTGATGCACTAACTGAAAGGATTGAAGGGAGCAGGAATAAATTTTTCATATACAGTGGGAAAGAAAAGGAAATGGAAGAATACACTTCAGGTTATGGAGGATTTCATTAGCTGAGTTCAGAAAATAAATTGAAACAGATAACACCTTTTTTTAAAATATAGTGAAAGAAAAAAAACAGAAAATATAATCAATTAAATACAATGAGGGACCTGTAATTAAAAATTTTGAGTTGTAGAAATAAAAAAGAAGAAAGTTGAAAAGCTGAGAAAATACATGCTTGTAATAATTACAGCAGCTAGAGCAGTTACAGATTAGGCTGTTAAAATGTAGCTGCATTGTTGCTAGAAAAGGGAATATTTTTTTTTTTAAGACACTATGTGAGGTTATAGATGATGATTTTATAGTAACTGATTCCCATTCATTCAATTCACATAAAAATATTTTGGAGCTGTAAATGTTTTTGAGTAAAGACAAGTAGAAGCAGATGATGCTGAATTCAGCTTTAGCTTATTTATCAGCAACAATCAATAAAAGATCAGATTCTAAAATCTTTGTAGTGGTCAACTGCTGCAGCAGAAATAAACCTGAATAAATTAATAGATTTTAACAGGAGTAATAGGTAGGAATAATAAAGTATCTTTCCTTTAGTGAAAATAAAATGAGATCACAAATAATTTCTCATAGTTAGATATCAAATGCCAAGAAACTGGTGGAAGAAAAAAAAAGAGTTTAAAAATGAAGGACAGTTTGAAATGCAGGTGTGAACCCACACAGCTTGTCTTAAGATATCTGGACCTCTGACTGCATCTCACAAGAGGAATTTTACCAAGGTGCTGTGCAGTGTTGCAGACTTTATGATGTTGCCATGACCCACCACTGTGCCCCTTACTTGTAGCAGGAAAATCAAATGTGAAATTCTTAGCTCACACAACAGTGAAACAGCAGAAGATGCTGAGGAATGAGTTTTAAGGCAACACATTTACTTCTGTTATAGTTCGCTGTGCACAGCACTAGCTAAAACTGACAAAGAGCATGGCTCAGGTGAATATATTTACTGCAAGATGCAGCAGCTGAAAAACCAGCACAGTCTGAGTCCCAACATTGCTGTGATGAATTTCCAATGTAGAGGAAGGGCAGACACCAAGATTGACAATGTTATAAATCAACAAAGCTACACATGCCAGAACTTGTGAGAAAACACACAATCTAAACTTACATCTGGATAGTTTATGATGAAAATGGAATCCAATCATCTTTGAAAATATTAGTTATCACTGCTGGAGACCATTTCCTTTGTTCATTTTGGCAAAAAGTACTACTACCTCAATTGTCTCAAAAAATCTCAGGTTCTGTGATCTTCTCCCACTCCCCAGTTCTGTGGAGAAAAAAGCTCTGCGTAGTTACAGGTAGATGTTCATTTCGGTGCCAGCTCTATTGCAGTCAACCTGTTAGCTCTTAAATATTTTGGTCAGACATCCTTTCAGTGGTCTTTATTATTCTTATTGTTATGTATTCTCCTTGTCTTATTTTGGGGGTCAGCTTTTGCCTTTTGAAGCATGTGACGTATTCGTAGCAGATCAACTGTTGTACTTTACAGCAGTTCGCAAGACAAGTTCATGATACCTTTTCTGTTACTTTGTCACATTTTCTCCTTCAAGAGAGCAACGTTTTATAAACATAGTATTTCATTAATACTTAAATTCATTTACCTTTGTGGCCACAGCTGAAAACATTGTAGTGGAAAGAATCAGATTTACAGATAGGTTGTACTCAAGATTTCAGAATAAGTTATAGTTTCACAGATATCAAATTTTCCAAAACATAACTGGTCTTTTTAATCTGATTTTTTTCCTGCCTAGGTTAAATGCTGTAGAGATAAGTCAATGCCATTACAAAAAATAACTCTCAGCCTTTTAACAGAGATTCCTATAGCCTTTCTATTAATTGTCATAAAGCCACAGAGCCCAGGAAATATTTCAACTTTATTCTGAATTCTTTTCAGAAATTTATGAAATGGCAAATATTAAGCAGAATGACATAGATTAAGATGATTTTGCTAGCCTTCTGTTGAGCTAATATAAAGACCAATGTAAGATAAATATGCTGGCTGTCCTTAAGCAGCTTATCTTGCTGGCATTTTGTGCCATTGCAATACTAACTGGAATCAAGTGTGAACATTTCCTCTGCTGTACTGTAAAAGCTTCCTTTAAATATTGCAATGCCTACTTGAGAATTAAAGTAGGAATATTAAGAAGTCTGGTCTTGGACAATTCTGATACATATAAATCCATTGGGAAAATACAAAATAGACACCCAGAGATCAGCTCAGAATAACTTTCCATATAGCCTGCACTATTAACTGTCTGCTCTGGGGCACCAATTGTGCAGAGCAAGAAGCTGTGTCTGTAGAAGATGTGTTCACATATAACAGGAGAATGATAATTTTTTTGAGAAGGATACACTTCTCTAAATAATACCAAGTACGTGGAATAAAACATGTTTGTCAGGTGTCTGTTTTCTTGCTTTAGCAAGTTGAAAGTGCTGAGGGCTATTTGGATGCTGACTCAGATAGTGCATTTATGGGCATACAGAAACCAGATTTGCATCACCTTCTACACATGACAGAACCAATATTTCATTTCTTCTGATTTACCTCAATGTGAGACATCCCTTCGGACTCCAAACAGTAGAAGTGTGTGAGTTTTTGGTGGCTACAATGTGACATAAAGAGTAACTGTGGCACCCACTGAGAAAGCAGACAAATTAGCTGTTTCTAGTTATTTCTGTCATGTCTGCCATTCTTACTGTAGTGAGCAAATGAATATTTTTTCCCTCATTGCTTCAGCTATAGCAACAGGAAAGGATTGATGGAGTAAATAGAGATGGTAAGAGCTCAGAAAAAAAATTAGGCATGGGGAGCTCAACTGGTGAGATCTTAGCAGCCATGTTGTAGTTTCCTTGGTTTGTACCCTGCCTAAATTCCACAAATTTAGCTTTTCGAGATGCAGGGTGCTTCCACCCTGTGTTGTTCTTGCTGGAACCGTCTGGAAGTTGATCCTAACATTTCTCTACTTTTTTCATGCTGTGAATGCATATTCAAAATGTGAACATATGCAAATATAGAGTAATTATGACTTCTGACTTTACCTTTCATAAATCAGTAAAACAAGTCTGTAACCACAGGATACTTCAGGCAGCTTAGCCTTTGTCTATAACAGCGAATTTTTAAGAGTGCCTGGGGAAGTCTGTGAGAGTGATAAGTGGCATGAACTGTAACTGTCCCTGAAAGCAGGCTTACAATAAAACAGTGATGCAGCTGCAGACAGATAATTATCAGACCCGTCTGAGCTTCTGGTGCAGCACCAATATGAAAGTGTTCCCTTTGCTATATTGTGCTTTCCTTGTGAAAAATGTTTTCCTGGTAATTACTGCTTACCAGAAGACTCTTCTTCATACTGGAACAATGCTGTTAGGAACTGGACACTCCTACAGCATCTTAGAATCCATTTTTTGGAGTTTCCACATTCCTTTTTCACTCCAAAAACAGTAACTGCTCACCAAATTCAAAATACTCAACATGCTTTTGTATAGATAGAAGCCTCTACATAGATTAAATAAGTGAAGCATAAACTTTAAGAAATTTAGAGATTTTAGAGGAGCTAAGATTTTAGTTACAGATAAGCCTTATTGGAGTTAATTAAAATAAATGGGTAGGCCCTGATGAAGTTAAGAGTTAGTAGTTAACTAATAATTGATTGCTTGTCGACACAATGTTTAGTTAGCTGGGTTTATAATGAAGAATATAGAAACTGACAAATAGCTTTAGGAACATAAGACAATTGTGGGCCTCCTCTGTTCCGAAACCAATTGAAGATAGGGAATGGGAGTTCTACCTAGGGTTCATTTGTCATATTTGCATTGAAAAGGTAGAAAGGTCAGAAGGAGGAAGACTTCATTTACTTCCTCATTTTGGGACCCCTCCCCATGAAAGGGACCACCAACCCATTTCAAGGAACAAACTACGCATGCTTAACAGCTTTTGAACTGATTAGCATACGGAGCGAGGAATGGGATGTACCAAAATGATGAATATGTATTTGTATTTTGGGTATTCAATACTTGTATGGATAAAAAGAACTCTGTAACCACCTGAAAGGTGTAGTGTGTATTTGGGGAGCTATCCCGCACGCTGCCCAGTGTCACAATAAACATACACTTTCTAACTTTAAACTGTTAGAGAGTTTTTGTGCGTCTCAGTTGGATATTGGTACTAGGTCAATATCCATATTTGTTTAATAAATCATAAGGACATGAAATACAAGAATTAAAAATAAATTGATTTTTTTTTGTTAATGATTCAGTTAGCTTTAAAATTTTATTTTGTCATATAAGCATTGAATTGAAATATAATGTATGCTTCACAGTCTTTGTAAGAAAAGACTGGATCTTTTGCATCCATTAACCATCAGATTTTCTTCACACAACTGAGTTGAGGCTTGGACAGGAGCTCATTTTGCATTATACTCTGCAATCCTCTTCAGATTGAGACAATGATTGGAAAGGAATACAACAGTTGTTCAGAATCCAAATAATTTTCCTTTCTCTCCATCTCTCCTTCCATTTGGAAATGTTTAGCTTACATTTCAGGAAAAATTCTCTGTACATTCATATGTATATACAGGAGGGTGTAATTTCACAGCCACACTTTACAAAGCATGTAGAAAATTGAGTCTATGGTTACAACTTTTTACCCATTTTTGATTAAGAGCATAAGAAAAAAGTGACTCTTGCTGAGGTAATGATATGCTTGGGGTGTGCTGGTGCTTCTGACTTTAAGGAATATTCTTCAGTATATTTATATCTCTTAAATAAACAACTGCAGAGTGAAAGTATGAGATCTCAGGTTCTTCAATAAAAACCTCTCAGGGATGGGAGGGAGTGGGCAGGACACAATACAGGATGGTGGGTCAGCAGACGGTGAGGATGGAGGTGGTAGAAAGAAGCACTGAGTTTTCTGTAAGTTTTTACTCCCATTTTTCTTTTTCTCTGCAGTGACCTCTTACTCTTTAATGGCCAGGTCATTGCTTTATTTCACTGCAGAAATCCTTCTCAGTACCTTTTTCTCAGTAAAAGAGGAAAGTTGTCTGTGTTAAAGGGGCCATTTAGCATCTGGCTTGGTGAAACGTAATGCCCATCTGCCTGATGAGTATTTTACTTCCATTTAAATTTTTGCTGACATAGAACTCTCTTAAATACCCGAGCAAATTGAAAGCCCAGACCTTGACATAGCATTCTGTGACTGCTTGCAAGCATTTGACACTAGGAGGGATTTAAAAAAATTTCCTTTCAGACAGCACTTGAAATATACTTTCCTTCTGGAATCTAAAAGTGTGGATAAGTTTTTACAGATGACATGTCACATCTGATCAGATATTTAGAGCATGATGCATTAAATAAATTCTTATCAGAGTAATAACCCTGTAATTCTGAGAGAAACATAGTCTCTTGTGTTTCTTTTACATTGTGAGGGGTCTTTGAAATCAAGAATTTTGATAGTGTGGAGCAACCATTACCCCACCCATTGCTGTAAGCTTTCTCCCTCTTTCAGCACTAGCCTATGCTGACTGATGTTGGCTTCTCTATGAAATACAACCAGAAATTCTTAGTTTTCTATAAAGGCAGAGTTTTGTTCCTCTTAACAAGCAATGCATACTAAAGTAAAATCAGCCTAATGAGTCAAAAGTCTGGTTTGATTTTTTGGAAGAACATTTGTTGGAGTATTTTTAGCCTCAAGGATTAAATAAAGAAATTAGTTGCTCTATTATGTATATTCAAATAATATTAATTTACCAATATACTGTAGAAACATACAATAGAAATATAGAAATGAAATATTATTTCCCTTCCCCTTTTTTTTTTTTTACAAGCGATTGTGCATATTAATTTTGACTTTAGTTTGAGTGATGGCTGCCATCTGCTGAAAGAGGTAAACCTGGAATAACACAGGGATCTTATTTGAGACTTCCACCTTTTACCAAAAAGCCTGACAGTACAACTTTTTCATCACAGACAAGGAAAAATTACCAATCAGCTTATGATGGGATCTTCAATGTCCTCTAATATGTGCAGTTTGGGGTAGCGAAGTTTCTTTCATGTGGTTTCTCAGGTGGTTTTGAGCTTTTATGTTTCTGAATGTCAGAGCATCATGACTATGCTCACATGATGTGCTCCAGTTGTCAAACTAATGTCAAATCCTAATCATCAGATTTTTTTGGTTGATCCCATGTGACTGGATTTTCAAAACAGAACATAGGTAATGAGGTACTGAAGACCAGCAAGTAATTTTCTGATGGTCAGAAAGGATCAACACAAACTGACATCATTGGAATATATTCTAAACAAAGTGTTTTACTGCCATCAAGCATTCACTGTGTATGCTGTGTACTCCAGAGCATAACACTTAATTCAAAACTTCAAAGAATGCTATTTGCATAATTTATTCTATTTTGCATAACTTCCTGTATGATTCATGCTCATAATTTAGAAAAATATCCTCGCATGTAAATAAAAATATTATAGTGTTAGAGCAGTTTAGAATCATATTACCATTGTATTAGTAAATGCTTCTTGTATAGCCATCTAATACAGTCGTTGCGTCTAAAGACAAATATATGTTTTTCTGCATTATATATTCATAAAAGGAATGCAGAACATGCTCAGGCTTTGTGCCTTACTTCAGCTGACCAAGAAGAGGAGGGTAAGCCTATTCATTTGTATCTTAAGCAAACTGAAATCAATTTTGGAAGCTCCTGCCTCTTCTGACTCAGAGACTGCGTTGTGGACATCTCAAATTCTTAAAATTAAGTGTGAAGGATTTTGGCCCCTATCATGGGCTTTACAGTAATGATTTTGTTGATGGAATGAAAGGAGGATGAATTTTGAATGTCACATTCCCCAGCAGCCACGCAGATCTTTTTTGTCATGTGAGCTGGTGTGAACCTCACATCCTGGAACTGCGCCTACTCAGGAAGATTCTACCTCAAAACAGTCAAGTAAACTGTATTCTGCACATTGGTAGTCCCCTACATTGGCTTGGAAATTCATGGGTATCATCCTAATGTAGTTAAGGCAGGAAAACTGCTGTCTTGAAAAGTGCACACATACGAATCAGTTTTAGTTACTTGTGAACCAGTAGTGCTGATTTAAGCTTTTTTTCACACATCTTAAGGCAGAGTGCAGAGAAAGCTGTTCTCATTCTCAATTTACAAAGCCAGAGGCACACAGAACAGTGACTTCTCTTGGTGAGATACACAAAATTGACAGAGCCGGAAGAACTCTGACCAGGTCACTCTTTCATGCTGTGCTTGGGATTTTCCTTCCTAAGCCACAAGGCCTCTACCCAGAAAAGAAGGATTATGAACTATGGTAACTGTTATCACCTATGCCAAAGAGAGTTGAATAGTGTGTCCTGCAGATCCGGTTGTGGAATAGATTATCTTGAGTATGATCACATGGCATATACAGGACAATGAGGGCATCAGGCTCAGCCATCATGGAATTAGGAAAGGCAGATCCTGCTTAAACAACCTGATTTCTTTTTATAACCATGTGGCCCACCTACTGAGTGAGGGAAAGACTGTGGATATTGTCTACCTGGCCTTCAGTAAAGCCTTTAATATTGTCTCCAGGCTGAGGAAAAAATGACTGGAAATCTGCCTAGAGGAAAAGGACTTGGGTACGCTTGTTGACAGCAGCTGAACACGATCCAGCTCTGCCCATGTGGCCAAGAAGGCCAGTGACATCCTGGCCTGTATCAGCAACAGTGTGGCCAGCAGGACCAGGGCAGTGATTGTCCCCCTTGTACTTGGCACTGGTGAGGGCACACCTTGAGTCCTGTGTTCAGTTCTGGACCCCTTACTACAAGAAAGACATTGAGGTGCTGGAGTGTGTCCAGAGAAGGATAATGAAGGTGGTGAAGGGTCCAGAGTATAAGTGCTATGAGGAGTGGATGAGGGAACTGGAGTTGTTTCATCTGGAGAAGAGGAGGCTCAGATGCTGACCTTATTGGTCTCTACAACTGCCTGAAAGGAGGCTGCAGTCAGGTGGGGATCAGCCTCTTCTCCCAGGCAACTACTGACAGGACAAGAGAAAATGGCCTCAAGGTGCACCAGAAGAGGTTCAGGTTGGACATCAGGAAGAACTTCCTCATTGAAAAGGTGTTCAGGCATTGGAACATGCTGCCCAGGAAAGTGGTGGTGTCAACATCCCTTCAAGTGTTCAAGAAATGACTGGATGTGGCAGTCATAGCTATGGTCTAAATGACATGCTGGTGTTGGGTCAAAGGTTGGACTCCATGGTCTTGGAGGTCTTTTCCAAGCTTAATGATTCTGGTTTTTTTACCTGCTACATCGGTGGGATCACAGAGCAGTAGGAAGGTCTGTATCCTGGGCTGTATGCTCAGAGAAATCTATCAAGGAGCTATATTTTCCTGCAGTAGGATTGAGCTACAACATTGCCTCTGCCACGTGGCCAAAGCTCCCCCTCTTCTTGTGTGACATGCTATGGACAATATCACAGCTTGTAAAAAAAAAAAGAAAAAAAAAAGCCTGCGCATACTGGACAAAAGGAGAAAAAAAAAAGTATTTTCAAGACATCTGTATCTGTTAAGTGTTTAGATTAAAAGTCCTCAAATTCCTTTGATTTCAATATGTATTCAAAAAAGCCCCATTGTCTGACAAGCCATGAAATACCTTATCTTCAATGCAACAAGCTTTAATAACAATGTTGCCTGTAAAATACCATGTGAAGAGGAAAGGATTACGCTTGTTTGACCAGAGAGTTAGTTATGCTCCAGTATCCTATCTCCAAAAATTTTAGAACTGAGGATTTTTTTTTCCTTACTGCTTTTCTTATTTATTGATCTCAATTTTGTCTATCAGATCACTGTGTTAAGAAATATGAACTACTTGACAGCTTCACATGATTAGCTTAAATTTCAATACAGTGCTGTTCAGCTATGTCTTCAGTACTTGTGAATGCAAGGCAGACTACAGGGAAAAGAGTCGTTGTCCTTTGAAGTCTCTTTGCAGGCTGAGGTGGATACTGGTGGCAGCTTCACAAGCCCTCTACTAATAACCTCCAGACCCTAACTGCCACTCAGCAATATTTTGTGACCTTTGGTCCCTCAAATTCATTTCATCTTTACTTCTGTGATAAAGAATGAATGTCCTTCAGTCCACAAGCTACATCTCAGAGGACAGACAGGCTTAAAAACTCAAAGAACACATTCCAAATCCAATCTTCAAACACCAAATTCTTTTGAGATATGAAGCTTTTCTTTTTTTTTTTAATAAAGTGCATTTGGAATAGTTGGGAAATAGAGTTTATAATTCCATTACTTGATACACTGCAAAAATTCTCTGATAAAGAATATATTCTAAAATATGGTGGTTTTTTTCCTCCAAACTGTTGACAAAGCAGCTGTGCTATTTCTGCTTATCACTCTGTAGAAAGTGAGGTCCTGTGTCTTAAACAGGAGATTCTGTTTACATAGAATGGTACCATGCTACTTCCACTCCTTAATGTGCAAAGGGCAAGCATTCAGTGAGGCTGAAAACAATAAAATGACTGAACAGAAATGATCACAAAATATTGCATAGGTGGCAACAATCCTTCATTTCATGGAAAGTTAATACATTTTATGCTCTCATGACTGTCATCTGAGTTGGGAGTTCAACCAGAAATGTACAGAGCATAAAAATCAAGAATAGTAATTCAAATCAAAAAAGGCAAAGCATCAAGGAACTAGAACTAAACAATACAACAAGCTTTTTTCCAGCTTGATATGAAGGACTAAATATAAATGAGTTGAAACTATTGGATACTTAACCTCAGTCTGGGTTTTTTCCAGTTGTTTACTCATTATTTGCTAGCCAAATTGTCCATGTTGCTTTAGTAGAACAACACTAATACATATTTCAAGCCTTTAAAACACAAGTCCCACTGTCTTTGTAATTAGGGTACACAGGGTAAGAGTCAAATCACTTTGACTCACAAGGCTGAGAGTAGCACACACACACCCTCTTGCTTTTTAAACACCGTCCTGGCTGTAATCTGAGTTACTTACTGAAATTATTCAAAAGGACAGTTGCCGCTGTTCCTCTACCTCTGCCTACCAGCAGGGTGCCCGGCTATGAGGATGACGTGGCAGAAAGAGGAGTCACTCCCCAAGCGTTGGCGCTTAGGGTCAGAGTGACTCCTTCTGGGTCCGTGCCTCGGTTCACTTCGGAACCTCGAGAAAGCCGACGACTCGGTGGAATAANGAACCTGAGGGAAGGGATCAGGGAAGACGGTCAGGAGTCATAGAGGATGGAATTTGTTTTGTTTTCTCACACCAAATTGCTGCGACATAATCGGGGTTATTCTGTTGCATCTCCTTTACTTGTTCCTTTGGAATTGCTGCATCCCCTGAAAATTCCACACAATAGGGCGCTTTGGCAGAACCTAAGAGCTGGAATTCTTGAGGTTCCTGCTGCATGGTGGAAAGTTGTTCCAGGAATTTGTTCCAAGGGATGAGAGGATTGTGAGCCGGAAACTGAGGGAATTTGGAAAGGGAAAAAGGGAAGTAAGGGAGAGAGGGAAATTCAACAGCCTTCGAAGGGATCCCCACGAGACAGGTGGACATGGGGTTGGAAGCAGACTCTGCAGATAGGCAGATACTATCTTGTTTCAAAGTATCTGCCAGGATTCGCCACACATTCTTTGCTGGTTGAGGTACGATCCAGGGTTCCAGCAGCAGCAGACAGAGGCTCAGCAGGATAACAACGACAATGGCTTTGGGAAGGCTGTCAACAGAACACAGGCATAAAATTAATGAAACTCATAAATTAAGTTGGGTGGGGGTTTGCGTTGGTTGGCTGAGCTGACGAAGCTGGGTCTTTCTTCTTTTC
>VXBC01010831.1:2065-26785 GCA_013399945.1 Ploceus nigricollis
TACCCTCATGGGCCCCTGCGTTATGATCCTTTTAGCACTGGTTTTCGGACCTTGCATTCTGAATAAGTTAGTATCGTTTATTAAAAGTCGTTTGAGTTCAGTTGACATTATGATAACTGAACGGCGTCAGTTGCTTTAAGAATAGCTTTTAATACAAGTGATAGCTGTGTTACAGTTTATTAGTTTAAATTTTAGCAGTTTTGATTCCCCACTAACCCGCAGTTTGTTAACGTTGAATTAACAATGTTTGCCTTGCATGTGTTCTGGTTTTTAACTAAGCATAGAGAAGAGGGGAAATGTGGGGAGATAGGGACCGGCGACCGGAAGAACACGCGCTGTACGGGAAGTTAGGGTCCCCCCGCTGTCTCCCTGCTGTTCGTTAATACCGTTGGTTGTTTACCGAGTGAGCTAAGGCAGAACAGCTCGTGGCGCAAAGCAAGTGGAAGTGGCATAGCCCCAGGCTATATAACACCATGTAACTCGGAAATAAATGCCATTTTACCGTCCACCACATTGGTGTCTGTGAGTACTTGGCCCGAGCAGTCTGAGGTGGCTGCCGTGCCGTTCCTGAACCAGGTCATCATGCCTCGGCAGAGGCAACACCTCACCTACCCACCTCACTTACCTGCAAGTCACTTCTCAGGAGAGGGGCTGCATTCCTCCCATAGCTCAGCAGCAGAAATGCAGAGAGACTGAGAAGCAGTCTGCGCCTGCCACAGCCTGGTGAGATTCCTACAGTCCTTCAGCACTTAGACTGAAACTGGAAAACAGTGCAACCAGCAAGGAACAGGAGTGCATGGCACAGTAAGAGGGGCTGAGAAGTGCATCAGTGCGTGAGAAAGATTCTAATCCTGCAGTGGTAACAATGGTGTGGGACAGACTGGGTACGTGGCTAGATCTGACTGCTGGAGTTGAAATCCAAACTCTTAAGACAGCCTTGAAAACTTTTAAGTACCTTTAAAAACCCCAATATTTTTGAAACCAGCATCGTGGCGGTAAAGGTGCTCTCTTGGGCAGGTGCATCTGCTCAGCATGTTTAGAAAGCAGCATACAGTTCCTCTGTGCTGGCAGAGGGAGCTCCTGCAGCCACAAAGTCACAAAGAAATATCCATGTCCCAGGCAAAGGCTTTTTTTTCTCAGGATTTAGAGCATGGAAGAGTGGGTTGCAAAGGGCTGGAAGCATCAAGAGAGGAGAGAGGTAGCATGGGCATGGTTCATGGTTATCACTTACATGTCCTTTGGGGATGTGCCTGGTCAGGAATGCTCTCTTGTGGCCAGTCAAGGATAAGGTTCTCCTCAGGGCAGTGCTCAGCCAGTGTCAAAACAGCAGCAACAGCAGCTTTACTCAGGTGTGAGGGATGTCTGAGGCATGGCTGTGGGTGCCCACCTCCTAAAAGCCTGAACTGCTGACTGTCACGGCTCAATCCCTCAAAGGCACCTGCCCCAAGAGAGAGGAGGGAGCCAATGAGATCTGTTCACTGCAAAAAATCTCATCTTCCATTTCAAGGCTAAGGGAGGGGTCATGGAGCACCCAGGGAAAGGAATGCTGCAAATTGTTGCCCACATGCCTTCTTGAGCATCTTGTCATCTGTGTGCTGCCACATCTCTGCTGGTCTCCTTTGATCAGAAGCAACCAGAGCCCAGCAATTGTATGGGATGCCTGGGCAGGCTGGACAGGGAGCAGAAAGAAAAGAACCAAATTTTGCAGAAATTTTGGTTAAGGTGAATTTGGATTAAAATTCCTCAGAGATTTTAAGGCAGATTGTCACAAAATGAAGATCACTTCAACCTCAGGAGTTTGCCATAGGATTACCAAAGCTTTGCATTATATTTTAGAAGTCTGTCACTCCTCAAGTAAGAAGCTCATTTTCCTTGCAAAAATATTACTGCAAGTGCAAACCGTGTCCTAGGGCATTTCATAGAATCATAGAATAGTTTGGGTTGGAAGGAGTCTTAAAGACCAGCTAGTTCCAACCCCTCTGCCATGGGCAAGGACACCTCCCACTGCATGAGGTTGCTTAAAGCACCATCCAACTTGGCCTCGAACACTTCCAGGGATGGGGAGTCCACAACTTCTTTGGGCAACCTGTTCCAGTGCCTCACCACCCTCACAGTAAAGAATTTTTTCCTAATAACTAATCTAAACCTGCTCTCTTTCAGTCTAAAGCCATTTCCCTCCTTGTCCTCTCACTACATGCCCTTGTCAAAAGTCCCTCTCCAGCCTTTTTGTAGGCCGCTTTGGGGACTGGGGGGCTGCTCTAGGGTCTCCCTGGAGCTTCCTCTTCTTCAGGCTGAACAACTCTAACTNCCGCACTGCGCTGCTGCTCCCGCCCCTCACGGCCCGGCCCGGCCGCGCCGAGCACCGAGACCTTCCGGGACCCCATCTCTCAAAACTCCGGCCCCTCCTTCGCCTTCCCCGGGGTGAAACAGCAGCAGAGCAGCAGGGACCTCCTTGCCATTAAGGCACAGCTCCCGCCGTGTCCTCTCTGTCCCTGATTTTGTCTGTGCCCCTGATTTTGTCCAGCATCACCTGGGCAAAGCGTGTGAGGTCCAGGTGGAGCCCCAAAGCAGACCACGGACTGCTCACACAGCCTTCTTGTCCACACAGCAGGCTGGGGATACCCACCCAGGGAAGCAGTTCCCAGGAGCAAGACTGTCTTAGTGAGGGTCTCCTCACTGCTGGGATGGCACCTTCCAACCCCGGCTCCTCCTCCCGCACCTTGCAGCCCTCATGGTGCACCCTGTGAGGAAGTCACTTGTTCATCACAGCCCATGCTATCCTGATAGCCTCAGGCATGCACAGATCACCCCTGTCTGGCACAGGTTATCTATTTCACCTGTTTTCCACCTTAAAACACGGCACAGAAAATGACAGATTTCTCTGCATTCACTGCACCGCCAGGTCGTTCCTATCTGTAAAGTTTACCACCATTCTCTTTCAGACCCGTGGTTAAGATATCAAACTGCCTTGGCCAGAGAGGACACCATCCTCACTTTTACCAAGAGTGCTTACTTTAGGGCTAGTTTTCCATTGTTTTTAACTGGACAACTAACTCCTCTTTGCATTTTAACTGCTCATGTCCCTAAACATTTAACTGCTCATGTCCCTAAACTAAAAGCTAAATGAAAAAAAGAGCTAAAATGAAAAGCTAAATGAAAAAAAAAAAAAAAAAAGCTAACCGGAAAAGCTTTCAATCTGTAATTTGGGGTGCTTTCAATTAAGACTACATTATTTAAAAAGGATTTACCATGGATCTGTCCCAGACCAGCTCTGATGCACTGCTACCCCCAAAGTGATGGTACCACCAAGATCTGCCTTTGCACTGGGGCAACAACCCTGCCTTTTTCCCCATAAAGAGATCACGTCCTGCTGTTTTCTTGTGCCTCCCAATTCCACCTGCCTCCGGTGTCACTACAAAGCACAACCAAAAATCTATACTTCTTCAATACCCTGTGCCTTGCTGAGGACAGTGCTAATAGGAGAGGCAGACCACTTGAGAAGCTGATCAATAGCCCTGCCTGTGTTTGATGGTAGGTGTCTCAGGGAGCCAAACGCTGTCTAAACCCTCAATTAGCCTTCCCTCGCCTCTCCCTGCCTCCTGACAACCACAGTGGTTAAGCCCTCTTCAGCACCCGCAAGTGGACTGCTGCCTAATAAAAGGCTGCAAAATGCCAGCACATCCCTGTGCCACTTCAGCAGGTCACTATTTAATGCTGAAAAGAAATGCAGTGAAGCAAAACTGACATGTCTCCACTTATAAGGAAAGCAGTAACAACAGAGAAAAGAAGGAAAAAAGCAGGTTTAAAAAATACATTACAAGGAACAGGGGGTTTAAGACCTTTTAGAAACAGTTTTAGATGAAGTCTGTGGCCCTATTTTTCACAGCAGACAGATAATTTTTCAAAGGTGACTAAGTGTCCAGCTTTTCCAAAAGTTGGGCCCAGAACAGTCACTTCAATACAGGGGTCTGAACCAAAATCTTTTTAGGTGGTATGGGTTTTGAGTGTGGAGAAAGGGAGAGGGGAAGTGGCAAGCCCTGCCCTGCCCTGCCATGCCATGGGATATGCTCATCTTTGGAGCTGTTCCCTGTCTGCTGTCAGGATACATCCCCCGGCTGCAGGTGGGGCTGATGGGGAAGGAGAAACAGATGCCCATTCCCAGAGATTATTGTTAGTTCCCTGAAGTGAAGCAGGATCCCATCACAAGTGTGAAAACGAGGGTGAAAGAGGGTGAGCAAACACGCTGTCATGAGAAGATGAGGGACAGGAGGTTTCTGTGGGCTGGGGCTGTGCGTCCAGCTGGACTCAGCATGCTTGGCTTCCTGGAAATTTAACAGGGGAATGAGATTTCAGGCTCCCTCATGCCCATCTCCACCCATTAAACAAATGAATGTTTACTGAAAGGCAGAAAGCTATTCCAAGTCCTTCTTGTTTCAGGAAACCACTTCTTTACAGACATCTCCTGAGTCGTAAGAAGCATCTGTCAGTGGAAAGGACAGGAACACGCCTGAGTGCTGCCAAAGTTTTGCAATCTTCCTTTGATGTGTCCCCCCATCAAGGCAGAGTTTGCCTGCCTTGCCTGGCATGAGGGGTGGGAGCAGCTCCAACTTTCTGCCTCCCAGTTCAACCCCTGGCTGACCACCAGCAACCTGGGGCAGAAGGGGGGGCTTCAGAGAAAGGATGAGGAGAAACTTGCAACATCAGGAACATTTTTGACCAATTCCTTTTGTGGATGGTGAGTCAGGGCAGCTGAGAGGATTGTTTGGATTTCACTTCCTCCCGGATGCATCTCTGATTACATCTCCTTGAGACCTAACGGAATTCTGATAGCACTGAGCAAAAGGCAGGATGGTGATGGCCATGGGACTTTATATCTGATTTGCATACAAAATAAACACAGAAGGTTTCTACATCAGCTTTACCTCCTATTTTAAGGCAAGCTGACCCTCAGAAGGAGATTCCAGGTTCAGGACCATCTTGCAGACTTCTCCAGGCCACCAGTTCTCAAGAAATGTAATAATGGAGTTCCTTTCAGCCGTGCACGTGGGGGTGTGAGCAGAAGTTTATGTCCTGCGCAGCTGCGGACTCCGGGAGAAGCTGGTCTGCTTTTCAGGCCTTGCTAGCAAGAGTAGAAGCCCAGGAACTGACCTACCCATGGTCAATCCTACCACCTACAGTGAGACAGGAGAATAACAGAGGGATCATGAGAGCTGGTGAGGCACCACTGGGAAACTCAGCCTGTTTTTCTTACCCTGTGTTGGAGGCCTGATAGAACAGCCATTATGGGAGACAGGGAAGGGAGCAGTGTGTGGTGTCATGATTACAGAAGAGCCTTAGAAAGGATGTGAATATGACTTTTCATGCTACTGTTGCACAGACATGCAGCACCTTCCTGTTCTAGGAAATCCAAAGCCAGTGATGAACAAACAACAGCCACCTTCTGAAGAATCACCACCAGTTGTCCCGGTCCACTTGTGCTAAGAACAGCTGGAGGATGTGGGGGAAGGTTCCCTGGCTGTGACTCAGCGTGGGGCCAGCCTGGAGCACTGAGTCACTCTGTGCCAGTGGAGAGGACAGGCCAGCAGGCACGTCACCAGCAGCAGCCAGTCACCTGTTCCCGTGCTCGCCTGGCCCTGCCAAGAGTCCATCTCCACAGCTCACGACTGCCCCACGGGCATTGGGGACCCAATGGGACTGAGTACAGAGCCCCGTGGTTGGTCTGGAAGTAGCTGCAATGTGTCATGGCAATCAGAAGAAGGTAGTGAGGTGTCATATTATTAACAAAGGCACTAAGTGGTCCTTACATAAAAATTTTCCCAGCAAACTGAAAAGTGTGTTGACCAGCTGGAGGGAAGCAGACTTTCTTTTTTCATCTTTTTATTTTGCTTTCTTTGGGATTTTTAAAATTTTTGTGGGAGGGATTGTTTCAGGTGGGCTTTTGAAGAGGATTTTTTCAAGCACTGCTATATTCCTTTTCTTTTATATTCTCTGCATTGATGATCCCAGAATGGCAGAGTGGTTGAAGTTGGAAGGGATTTCAAGACTGCCTTGTTCTGTTCCCCGCTCAGGCAGAGCAGCTGCATGGGACTGGGCTCAGCTGGGCCCACCAGTACCCCTAGGGCCTTTTGTGCAAAGCTGCTTTCCAGCCAGTTGGCTCCCAGTATGTGCTGGTGCGTGGGATTGTTCCCCTGCAGGGGCAGGACTTCGTGCTGTCACTTGCTGGAGCTGACCACTTCTTCAGCCTGCAAAGGTCCTTTGGAAGGGCACCATAGCCATCTGGCCATCCAGTGTGTCACATGTCACCTGGGGAATGGAGGATAACCTCATTTCAATTCTAGTTTTTAAGCCCTTCCCAGGAATGAGGAGTCCTCCAAGTACTTTTTGGGTCTGTAGAGGTGACCAAAAAGAGAGCAGTGGGAACTACCCACAATGTGTTTTCCATCTTGGAGCATGGATTTCTCTGACAGAGAAGTTCTAAACATCTTCTCACCTGACTAGCCTCAAACATGCTCTAAGAGCTGCTTGCACAGAAGGCCTTTCAAATAGATCTGCACCAGATGGAGAGGTTAATTTGTGAAAACAAGAAGCTAGGAAGGATAATCTAGGGATAACTGGTCTCACCCTTGCACTCAGGCCCTCATTATCTCTCTGTGCCTAAGCTTCACTTCTTTGACTGTAGTTTGGTGGCTGCCTGCTGCTCGCTAGGTGGGAGAGCAGTGCCAGGAGAGGAGGTCTTGTGCACAGCCAGTGCACAGCTATATCCCACTGCTGCGTCCCCAAGCTGTGCTGGAAGAGAAGAGCACCCCTTCTCTGGAATTTTATCCTCAAGGAGTAAACCAGGGAGCAGCATTTTATTTCAGCCATGATCTCCACTGCCTGGCAGCTGCAATTTGCCATGGAGACACCCCATGAGTGGAAACAGGTGCTTAAGCTGGGAGAGACCACGAGAAGGAGACCAGGTGTTCTGCCCATCCGAGGTGTGACATGGCCTATACTGCTCCTGCCCTGGGTGATGTCCCTGAGTCCATGTGAGAAAGATCTGGCACTTGGGAGGGGGGTGACGAGGGTGGGATGGTGACCCAAAACAGACAGTGGAGCCACACCAGCTCTGCACCGTTTGCTCGTTTAAGATGCCCCAAGCTGTCATCCTCCCGCAGCAGGGAGGCATTCCAAACAGTGCTGGTCCTGATCAAACAGGGGCTTAACAGAGGCCTTCTCCAGGAACTGCCAGGGCTGAAAAGCAGCCCTATGTCATTAAACATGGGGAAAAACAGGGCCGTTGTCCCTGCTCCTGGCCCGTGCTGCTTATCGGCGGTGCAGTGGGAGCAGCTCCATTTAGGGATGTTTGCTCTGCCTGACTGCAGCAGTGCGATAGGGAACGTGGTGAGACATCAGGGCCCCTGCCACTCCCCACGGCCACTGTCAGTGCTATGGACAGCGTGTGCAAAGGCAGATCCTTGCTCCCATCCTCAGCCTCGCTGGGTCCAGCCCATGGCCATGTGCCCACCTCTTCCATGCTTTCAAGCACATCTGCTCTGCTTAAATTTCTCCAGTCCACCCCACCCTAGCCTGCACAATGGGGTTTGGGAAAGCCCCCTCCCCACCCCCTAACCCCTTAATCTCTTTGAAAAGCAGAAAGGACCACTTGTCTTTTGCTCAGTTATTTGCAAACCCCAGTACAAGGGAAGGAAGCTGGTCCTGCATGTGGTGCTGGGATTGAACCCTGGTCTAGACCCCCGCTGAGCTCCCCTTGGCTCCTCCTCACCTCATCCTCACCAGTTTCTCAGCCAATTTCAGGAGTAAACCTCTGGCTAATGGCAGGGGACTCTGACTCAGTGCATGCCTTAATAACAGGTTATCAGCCATATTGATCCTGCTCCCATTTCTGAGTGCTGGAGAGGAGGCTGCAGCTCTCCTGCAACTCCAAGAGAATGACCCCCATGACAGCCTTCTGGAGCCTGTGTACCCCAGAGCATCCTTTAGGACATGGAGAGCTTTCTTGGGATGATGGGGACTCTTGGAAAAATTGGGGCTGGGTGTCTCTTTTGTGCTGTCATGAAGGGGACCAAATTTCTGCATTTTGGACACCGTTTTTAAGCATGGATAGGGGGAGCTGGGTGGGATATTACTTGCTGTGCTGTCCCTTGCCTGTCAGGTAATTCCTGAACTAATGGTGAGCTCTCATTAGTGCATGTTCTCTCCTAGTGATACTGCACTTGTGTCTCTTGGGGGTCAAAAAGTGCCCTGCACTTTCTTCGAGGTTCTTTCATGGAGATGCTTCTCAGCATCCCTATGAAATGAAATCTATTCTAGTGGACAGAAAACTGCTGTAAGATGGAATGCTTGGGGATCTGGAGGGATGTTAGGTGCAGCTGTGCTGAAGCCAATGGGATGAGTCCTTTTACACCCAAAGCTGTAAATTTTCAGGTATGCTAAAACTCACTCTGGAGAAAAATTTAGAAAATATGACAATCTGGGGAAAGATCATTGTTTTTTATGACAGGAGCCTTTGATCCTCCTAGTTATGCCACATGAGTGACTTGGGAAGCAGAGGTTTGGTTACAATCCTGAAGAGTATGGGATCTGTAACAGACAAACCAACCATAGGAAAGTGTTAAACTAACCTTCTGCCATCCCATTATCAAAAAAGAAAAGAATAAAAAAGGAGATAATCCTTGTTTAAATATCACAAGCAGCAGCTGAGTCAGTGGGAGCTTTAGACTGGAAATGTCAGGGAGGAATTTAGATTTTCTGAGCAGTCGCTGCTCTGCAATTATCATAAGGCACTTACAAGGACCCCTTGTCTCTTGTTGCCCTCAACACGCATCTGCAGGGAGGGGGAGCAGAGAAAAAACACATGGCCCTACTGGGGACAGATAAGGAAATCCAAACTCCATCCCACTAAAGGCACAAGGCAAATCCCTTCAGGCTATGGGCAGGCTTCTGCTGCTGTTCAGGTCAAACGTAGGTAGGGAGGAAGGGAACGGGGAGGTGGGGGAAGGCAAACCCACAGGAGAGTCAGGGAAGCAATATATATGAGAAAGAGGAGAAAATCACATCCTGCCTCCTCCTATAAAGGTATTTATTTGCTTTTGATAATGTTTTGGAAGTAGGAACGAGAAGGGAGACAGAACAATGAAGATCTGGGGAGCTTTTAGCCTCTTTGTAGTGCTTTTCCTCCTGGACCATCCCACCTTGTTGCCATCCAGCACGTCCCTGATGTAAATTAAATAAGGGAAAGTACTATTAAACCTCCTGATGCAGGCACTGCCAGCACTGAAGGGAAAGGGGAAAGGATGAGCACTCAAACTACGTAATTTCTACCACATTAAGTGATGTAGAGAGATGAATTTTCCTAGCTGGTACACAGGGAAAGGCCAAAGACTTCCTCTGCAGGGGTGATGTATTCTTACCTGTCTTTTCTCAGGAAAAATGTGAGGTTTCTGAAACCAATCTTGGCCAGGTGCAAGGTGGAAGGAACTCAGCCATGCAGTGCTAGTGGGTCTTGGGAGGGGTCTGCCTTACCTTCCTGGGGCTTCCTGGCTGGGGGAGTAGGTGTCCCATCCCAGCTTTGTGCCTTTAGTGGGATGTCACCACAGCTGGATCTCCTCCTGCACAGCACGCAGGCTGTCCGTCCCCGTTAGTCTTATCCTGTCCTGTCTTGGACAAAACCTTCAAGTGAGGCACCTGCTCTGGTTAGGACAGCTAAGGCAAAGGGGAACATGGCATTCCCAGTGCCCATTTGGCTTGCTTGCCATCACTATTAAAAACATATGTCCTGCTGCTGACTTGAACTTTTCTTCTTTGCCCAACTTTCAGCTATTGATCTTTTTGTTCTCGTCTCCACTAAGACCTGTATGAATCTAAAGATCCGTAGGGATCTGTATGTGTAACTGACAGTCCCACCATTTCGGAGGATAGGAAAAATAATCTCATAAATGCTTTTCCATGACATCATCCCAGCAGCTTAATGGCAGAAGTACTGAAGTCAGGCATATTGTTCCAGTAGAGATCCCAGACTCTTTTCTTTCTTTACTTTCCATGACTGTGAATCAATAAAACATTGTTGATACACCTTGAAGATCCAGAAGAGAAGCACAGGGCTTTGATGAGTCATCCCCTTAAGCCTGCTGGGTGGAATGAACCTTGCCATGGATGATGCATTTACATTCATCCTCTGAAAAGGAGAGGAAAATATTTTCTCGTGCTCGTTTTCATGTATTTATTTACTTGATGACTACCTGTTAGGAATAACAGATGAGATCCCAAGCAGATGTGAATCAGTAGGAAAGCACTGACTTCTCTGTGAAATTATGGTGACAATTTCCAGTAGAGATCTGGTTGTGTCTTTGTAATAAATCTCACTGTTCTACACTGAATGCAAAACATCTTTCTGTGTATAAACAGAACGATGAATAAACGTTTGTATGAAGTCAGTATGGTGACATTTTCATAGGTCTGAGACCCTTTGTGTCACATGTAATGCTAAAATCACATCAGACCTTTTGTTTGACAGGTGGATGGTTTTTATCTTCCAGTGCCTGAGGAGAGAGGGAACTGACTGAAGTAGGAAGTGGACGATTTGCTGTTCACATGGAAGTAGCACTGAGCTGCATATTGCTGGTCCACCTTGGTGACCTGAGCTGTTGTAACAGAAGATGAGAAAAGGGGTAAGAGGAGGGGGAGGAAGATGCATCTATGTCAGAGAAGTTACCTGTTCATGAAAATGGAGTGTATTGGGCAAACACTGACAAAGTGCTGATGGAAAACCCTTGTCCTCTTCTAGCATCCTTTGCTTCCACAGCTGGAACAGCAGGGATGGGTGGCCAGGAAACTGAGGGGAAAACAGCACTCAGAGGAAGGGACCAAGAGCTGATATGGGGCCAAGACCCATCCCAGCCACACTGTGCAGCCTTGCAGTCAGGTCCTAAGTCATAGGTGACCATGGGCTGAAGTCCCTTCAGGTCCCATGTCATCAGCTTTGGCCATGCTCAGACCAGTCCAACACACAGTGAAGGATCCTTTCCTTCTGGAAGGGCAGTGGGAACTTGCTTTGGTACCTCACCAAGGCTTGTCTTTCTCCTTTCTGATGCTGCTTTCAGTTACATAAATTCTGTCTTACTCCATGGCATGGGTGAATGAGCAAGAAGGTTAAACATGCCAGACACCATGGTCACCAGCAATGAAGAGACTAAATTCCCCAAAAGAAGCTTTCAGGGATGAATACAGCAGGACTGGGACTTAATGAACTTGGCAATAGAATGGGGACATGTCCTTAACTTTCTTTTTTCATCTGCAGGAAGAGTTGAAAAATGAAGGACACTGCAAATCTCTTAGTGCTGGGATTTCCAAGGGTCTGGAGAAAAATTAGCAGTAGCGGGAGTCCCTTTTCCACATGTATTCAGCAATGCACAGACCTGATGGACTACCAGGCATCAGGTGAGAGGAATGAAAGGAGGTGAGAGCCAAATATTTCTATTGATTTCTGCATCTCTTGCCCACCATTAACTGGTTCTTCATAGCTGAAGGTCACAGCAATTACCAGCCTGGTGGCAGAAGGCAGGAAATGAAGCAGTGAGTCAAATGACTTGCCCACGGCCATGAGCTGAGCTGTCAGAAAGGCAGCCCCTGTTTTCTGTGCTCATGGTTGGCAATAGAATTAGCTGTGGACATTTGATTCCTCTTGTCATAATGTTTTGGATGCTTTCTGGCTGCTCTTTAGCTGCACAATCTATTTTTTTTTTCCAAAAAAAGCAAATTCACTGTCAAACTTAATGTTCAAAAATCCTATGCCAGACCTCCATATGATAATTACTGTTTCTTGAAGGCTTTTCCACCTCTTTGGGAGCTCATAGAATCCTCTTCAGTCTTTCCTCACCCCTCAAAAGGGTTGCATTCATTTTTTTTTTTAAGAAAGTAAACTCCAGGAACTGGGAGTAAAATATTTGATGTCACAGACTAATATAAAATCAGGAGTACTAGTGGTGCAGAAAATCTGTTGCAATACACATATATTACCTTTCTGCACAAAGATGACATTCTCTGATGATCTTGTTAAAGAAATTGTCCACAAGTTGAAATACAGTGGGCCAGAGGTGTAATCAATTAATTTTACAACACCACTAAATGGCATGTTCCAAGAGGTGTGCATTATATTCCGCCACCTGCTCCTGACTCTCTGCTTGCTGGCCACATTTCCAAAGAGAAAATTGCTTCTAAGTGCTTCCCCATTGATCTGAGACAAGATGGTTGTTTTAGATTCTGCAGTGGCAGATGAATCATCAATACAATATTTCTGAATTTTCACTTCCCTCTTCCAGGTCCATTTGCTGAAGTAGAGAGCTGGGTTTGCTTCTGAAAACTCAGGACTAAATTCTCAGTTCCTGAGAAGAGGCTGTTTTCCCCTTCCATCCAGGTAGCCTCCAGTCCCTTTGAAAACCCTTTCCCCAAACAATTCACTGTTTTCCTGGAAATCAGGTTATTTTCCTCTGAAAAGTTGATTGCTGCAAAAGCTTCCCAGAATTCTGTTTTCACTGTTTTCCAATGAGTGGAGATTCAAAGGGTTTTGAGGCAAGATTAGAGCAACATGGGTACAGAATTTTGTGTCTGAATGTGAAGATGAGAACAGAGTTATGAGACCGGCCCCTTGCTTCAAAATAGGGGGCAGAAGGACATGTTTTGTGGGTTACAGGAATATTCTCAGGTTTAGATAAAGGCTAACCTGGCCTTCTGAAATGTGAAATCTCTGACATGGATGTTTGCATTCAGCTGCTGAGGGTATTGGCCTTGGTCCTTAAGCCATTGGTTGGCATCTGGGGAGCAGATCTCTCCTGTCCTGTACACTACATTGCAAAAATGCACTGGCACACACTGACAAAAATGTCATTGGAGGAGGTTGCACAGCCCTACTCCATCAGCTCTAGAAAAATGCATGTTTTGCTTTTTTTTGTTTTTTTTAACATAATTGGCTGTTTTGATTTTGCCTTGGAAGGACAACCCCTGCACAGAGACCCATCATGTCCCAGAGATTACCTCTGCAGTGCAGTGGAGGGGATGGCAGAGCTTTCCTCCCAGGGTGGCACAAAGCATCTCACTGCCCTGACTGGAGAGTTAGCACATCTCTGCTGCTTGCAGCCCCCCTTCCCCTCAGAGGGCTCATCTGTCGTGAGACAGCCTGAGCACAAAAGTCCACATTTTCTAGATAATAGGAGGCTGCGAAGTTAAGAGGGAAGTGAGCGTTTTAATTATCTCTTTTATTTTTTTTCCTCCTGATGCTGGCCCAGTCTTAGGGAGGATGCAATGATGTGAAGGCCTGAGGTGTCATTATGGGTTATTAAACTCCTTTTGTGGCACTTGGGGATGTTGAATGGAGCTGTGAAGGGAGAAGAGGAAAAAACATCTCTTGATGGAGCTGGCTCACCCCCCTATAATTGCTTCAAAATGATGGCAGACTGTAATTATTCATGCTGTGGAGGGGAAGAGGGAGAGAGAGCGGGTGGGTGGAGGAAAGAGCAGTGAGGGCGCCTGGGCACCCCTCATGGCTAACAGGGTTGCCTTGGTTGTGATGGGAGATGGTAGCTCGGAGTACACCGTCCCTTTCTTTGGGCCTTGCTGGGGGACTGTCACAGCACAAGCCCTGTCCCTGCAGCTCCCTGGCCCACCTGAGAGACCCCCCACTCTTGCCCAGTGCCTTTGCCACTGGTTCACCCTGGGGCTTGCATCAAGGTGACAGGCTGGTTCATGGAGATCACTCCAGCTCCCCACAATTAGGGGTGGATGTTTGGCAGGTGGGGTTTCCCCTTGGTCCCCATACCCGAGGTGCCCAGAAATGGTGATTATTGTAAACAATGCTTGATGATGGGACATGGCTGATGATCTACTCGATATTGAGCCTTGCACCATGGTGGAAAGAGATTTTAAAGACAGGCTTGTATATATTGATTGTCATCATAGTTTTGCTTATAGCAGTGCCTTGCCTGCTCCAATCCAGCCACAGATATTAATACCTTGTTTCTATCTCTGCACCATCAATCCTGCATCCAGTGGCAGGTGAAATGACCCTCCACAGGACCAGCAGTACTTTGCACCTTAATGCCTTTCCTGGATTGTTTTTGGGTCTGCTTCACCCTTGAGGGAAGCACAGTCAAAGCATCCCAGTTTATGGACTTCTCTTTCTGGGGACTAGTGCAGAGAAACAGTGGCCAGCCGTGTTTGCCATGGCTGCTTTATGTCAGATTAATCCCTTAAAACACACAGCTGGATACACACGGCACCCACACACATTCAAGGATAGTCATGTGGTTGGAGTATGAGAAACAAAGCAGTGATGGAGACTCATCCATCTGTTGTATTTCCTTTGTAAAGCTTCCTAAAGGCTCCTCTTCCCTATTAGCAAATCTGGTAATTAGTCAAACATGACAAAAGCTGAGACAAACCTGTCTTGGTTTAACCAAATAGGCTTACACCCCCCCTAAAAGTCATGTCTGATATCAGCAGAACTTAAACATGGACCCAGGCAGGTGGTTTAGGGAGATGTAGACACACAAAGAGATGAAAAATTCTAAGATGCGGCTGGTTTCCGAAAAGATGGGAATTTGCCTGCGAAGGACACAGGTGGGAAATGTGTTGGACAGCTTTGCACTGGACTGTCTGGGAAAAAGTAATGCCTGTCCTTTTGCAGCCGTGCTGATAATTGCTCTGAAAGACATCCACACACCTTGCTGCCCAAAAGGAGGACCTGCTGCCACGTGGTTTCTCCCAGCTTCCCTCCTCTGTCAGCTCCTCCAGGACAGGAGAATCAACCTGATTTTCCACTCTTATCGGAGAGTGAAATTCTTACTATGGCAATCCCCTCACGGCAATCTGGACATTTTGCCCTTGGTTGCATGGAAAGCAGAACTTTGGCTCCATGCTGGACAGCATTTCCATACAATGCAAGACTCTCATCACCAGACAGGGATGGGGTGGGCAGATTAGCAGGGCTTAAAGAAGAAGAGAGTTGTATGCCTAATTTGCCAACAGTAGGAAGACAAGGGAATAAAAATCAAGGGCTTTGGGATGAGATAACTAAGTAGAAGGACTGATGATCCTGAATATCAAGTACTGAATTTCACAAGGGAAGTAACAACATGCAACGAGACAAAAGGAAAACAGAAAATATATTCAGAGAAATTCCATCTAGTCATACAATAATCTTGAGAACTTGTCTGATGTTATCAGCACATTTTAAAGCCTCTGCTTGTCAGGAGAGCTTTCATATGTGATCTCTGAATAGGTTACAGCCTGCAGGAAGGCTGAGTGGCTTGTTCTGTTCCCATATTTATTATTTTGCAAATTTTCTCAATTCTTTACATGAGCTGACATTTTAAGTTATCCTCTTAGCAAATTTATTACAGATTTGGATAACTGGAACTTGCTGTGATGGCTGATTTTAGGTTTATCATCACTGGCAAATACTTCTCTAAAGAGACCTTTAAACTAAGTCAGTTTCCAAAAATAATAGGTCTAGCAAAATGATTTCTCTTTCTGACTTTAAGGTAAGAAAACAGCATGAAGGAAAAGGGATTAAATTAATCAAATTATTTCAATTTTGTCTTTGTTCTTAAATTGAACTGAAAACCTCAAACAAAAAATGTTGTAATTCCACATTCTACCTGCTGTTTTAAAGGTAGTGCAAGCCAGAAGAATTCATCCACAGTTAAAACTTGATTTGGTAAATACATTCAAATGCAATTCTTGTAACTCTCCTCCTACCCAAGTCCCTATTTCCTTTCCAAATGAAATCCCACTGAAGCTGGCCCAGTCTTAGCAAGACCCTTCTTTGACAATGCTTCTTTTTAACAGGTATTACACTAGCAAAGTCTCTGAATAGATTTAACAAAATATTTCTGGAGTACCTAGCATAACTATGGCTTTTCATCCTTAATACCTTTGCAGCTTCATCCTAGATTGTGAAGAAGAGCTGTGTCCTTTGCCCTCTTTCTCTGCCACCCTTACTGGCATTAATGGTGTTACAGAATCCCCACTGAGGTCTCTTCACTGGTGCCTCCCATGAAAGATACGTGAGCGTTATTTTTGTGGCCTCTTTTGGAGTGGGTTCTTTTCTTCCTTACAGTCTTCAGAGCCCTGTTCCTGGCATCCCAGCCTGTCCAGCAACCATGGTTCACCTCATCCAGGGACACAAAAACAAATCAACCATAGCATTCTGCTAATTTGTATCCCCCAGTAAGAGGGTCCTCAAAGCCACCCCAGCAGACAGGAGGTGACTGAGCCTGCAGTGCTGCTCCTTGACTGCCTTCTGGGCAGTGGAGTGTCTTGGAACCTGCTCCCAAAGTATTTTCTGAGAAAACCTTGCAACACCAGGCAGCATTACCTTCCATCGGTTTGGTGGGGTTTTATCTTGTGTTTTGAGCATCCAGGGTTTAGCAGAGAGCAAATAGACAGTTTAGGAGACTCAGAGGGGATTAGGGATGAAATTAAAGCAAAAGCAAGGGCTGTTCTCAGTGTGTGAGGTGATACCACATGTGAGGACACAGAGGCTGGGGATAGATGAGCCACGATGGCTGCTTAACTCCTTCCTCTGGTTTTTACTGTACTGAATAGCCAAGTGCCCTCAGCACCTGCAATAAGAGAAGATACTCCACATGACTTAAAATCAGTTTTTTCTCACTAGTGCACCAATCTTTAGCTGCTGCCAACTGCTTACTTCAGCTTCAACTCCTACCAATGAGCTTCCCAAGTTGCCTTGGTGGGGCATTGGTCATGCTGCCTGCTGCCTGGTGTTTGGTAAACATCAACAGCTTTGCATCCTCAAGGATGTCAATGGGTTGTTGGTCTTCCAGAGCTTTTGGCATTGCAGAAGTCATCAGCAGGCTGGGATGAACTCTGCTGTCCTGCTGAGTGCAGGATAAGCCACCAACCCTAGCAGATGTCAGTGCTGTGGTCAGAAAGGTGGCAGGTGAGCTCCTGGGCAGTCAGCTGGTGAAAGGCCACCAGCTTCCCCGCCACAGGGATTTGTGCCAGTCAGTGGCCTGTCACCAGGATGGTGGTGGCTCACACAAAGCATGGCCATGCATTCCTGCAGCACTTGTTTGGGTGGGACAGCTGCTGCAAATCTAATCAGAGAAAAATACCAGTTTTACTCACAACAAAGCAGAGACCCTGGCATGGGTCTGACCTGTCACACACTGTCAGCCCCAGCTGTACTCAAGCATTTGGTCCCTTAGGAATTTCTGCAAGAGGAGCAAAGCACTTAGGAAGGCAGGACTGCGAGGGTTTTTCCAGGTTATTTCCTCTAAAGCCTTTTTCATTTCTGAGGGGTCAGATTCTGCCCTCCTGCTGTCAGAGTGACATGGCCAAATCAAGCTCTGAGGTGGTGGGGGAGCCCTGGAAGGCACAGCATTGTCAGTAGCTGGGTACTGGGAGGTGCACACATGAAAACGGCATCCAGTCCTGCAGCTGCCTTGTGGGAATCAGTGTTATTTTCCTATTACTTTACTGCCTCCATGACAAGGCAAACAAGGGGGGAAAAAGGCTGGAGAGGGCTAAATCTCTCCCTTCCTTTTATTTCATCCTTTCACAGATAAAAATCCTTTCATGCAACTCCCAGGCTGGAGAAGCAAATGTACCGGACTGAAACATGTAATGAGAATGAACTCCATCCAGAAGTGGGGGGGAGGGGGAAAGGAGAGAAGGGGTAAATTAGAGAAGAAATCTTTTGGATGCAGGCAAACAGGTGGGGGATTGTCTGGTCTGTGAAGGCAGGGTGTCTGCAATCTTTGTAACGATTAGATTTAATGGGACAGACACGTTTCTCTCCTTCACATCCCCTCCTCCTCTCAGCCCGAGGGGGAAAAAGGAGGGAGGTGGTGATGGGGAGGTGGCAGGGGAAGAGAAGATTTGAAAGAGTCTTTGACGTCAGCCCTGCCCTATAAAAAGCTGGCAAGGAGCTGGAAAGCAGACAGCAGAGCTCGTGGAAGAGCAAAGATGCCAACCCCGAACATCTCCACCTCTGCAGCCAAAGGCTTCCGCAGGGCGGTGTCAGAGCTGGACTCCAAGCAAGCCGAGGCCATCATGGTAAGACAACCCTACCCCACTTCTTTCCCTCCCCCTCCAAAAACCACAGCCTCTTCCATAGCTATAGGCAGAGGCAGGCAAGGATAGATGGACCAACACTTTGTTTGTGGGACTTCCCCGACATGGGCACATCCGGGCTCCAGGCTGGCAAAGGGAAATTACTCCACCAGTTCTCTCTACATACTGATACATGTGAAATGAAAACATTTAAGGGGGTGAAAACTTGAAATAATGAAACCACCTCATGCAAAAGTAAGGTGAATAACCCACAGACCTATAGCAAGAATAGCAAGGAATCCCCCTTTAAAAGGCAGTTTGAAGATCTTAATGATTTCCAGGTTTCAAGGCATTAAACTGCAGAGATTTCACCTGTTCTAGCATAATAAAAAAAGTGGGGCTGTCATTTCAGACAGCACACAAGGCACAGGCAGTTTAACTTGTTTGTTCATGGCTGCTGTATCCCATTTATCTCCCAGAACATCCGTCCCCCATTTCTGTTCCCAGTCCTCCTTGATGTGTTCTTAGCCCTGTGTTTAGCCCAGGGAAAGCTCCTGCACACACCAGATCTGAATGTGTCAGGGAAAGGAGGGGAGTGTCAAGTGTCTTTAGAAAGCCAAGCCTGGCCAACCCATCAGACTTGCTGCAGGGACAGGGACATTCCAGCTCTTAACTTCGAAGCCTTGCCAGGCAGGATGAGCTTGAAGACTCCTAGTATTGGATGTTCCTGTGGGGCAAAGATGTGGATAGGCAGCAGGTGACAATGCAGGAGCCAGAGCAGCCAGTGGCAATGGATGCACCAGGAGGGGACCTTAGGAACAGAGATGGGTGAGGTAGCAGATATGTTTGGCAGATGTCTGCAGTGTGACTCCAGCAGGTCACTTTTAGAGCTCCCCATTTCTCTCCCTTATACCTGTTGCCTTTTTCACCCACTCTCCTCTTAACCCTGTGCAATGCTCTGTCTCACTAAAATCAACCACTACATCGGCAGAAAGGTGTTTTGGAGAGTGGAGTTTGCTGGAAAAGAAGGCAAACATTTAGGAAACAAGGAGGTAAGCTCGCTTTCTCTAATAAATGGAAATCAGGGAAGGCTTCCCTCTTGTGCAGTCCTTTTCATTCTGCAAAATAACGAACACTTGAGTGGCCCTTGAAAACCTGGTATTTTCCAGGCAACTTGTAAAAATCAGTATTTGAGATGCTCAGTATCTGGAGAAGTGAAGAGTGTTTGGTTATTGCACCCTCTCGGGTGCTGCTCTGTGTTTTATGAAGAAATGGGCCACTGAACATAGGCGCCAGGGGAGTTCATGTTCAACAAGTGGGCTGACAAGACTGAGGCAACCTGCTTGGGGTGAGTGGCTCCTCCAGCCTGTGATTGTTTTTGAGTGAAAATTTTCAGAAAAGAGAAAACAAATAAAATTAAAACTTTGCCCCGTGAGGATCGCTCTGAGAGTTGGATGCATGAAAAGCTTTTCTCTTTGCTCTCACCTAGCACAGGAGATCTCCACAACCCTGCCTTCTACCAGGCAAGAGGCATGACTCTACATTTGTATGTGCCATGGCATGTACCTGGTCCTCATGTTGTCACTGAGACCATGGGTGATCTGCCCCACAACCATCACCCACCATCACATCACCTCTGGCAGCTCTGAGGTGCTCCCTTGCCAGGGGAACTGCAAACTGGGGGGGAAATTCAGACCTTTGCAATCCCAGAACTCCTCTACACCAGCAGGTATTTTATATGTCAGCTGGGCCAGCCAAACATCAAACTCCATGGAAAAATCTTTGGTTATGTATTAAGTTTTTTTGCTGCTAATAGTTTTTGCAAGAGACCCTGGGACTGGAGCTGGGGCAGAGTTTTGTTACAGAGCCAGGCAGGAGACAGCCATTGGAGCCAAAAAAGCAGGAAAAAGCACCCAGGAAAGCAGGGGTGGGACATTATTGTCCCCAGTCTTTACAATCCTTCCTGATTGCTGCAAATAATGAGCCAGGGGAAAAAAACAACAAAATAGCTCAGAACACAGTATTTTTAATGACAATATGCAGGCTGGGCACTCTGAGTTGCAGCAAATTTGAGGAAGGAAAAATGAGCAAACCCTTCATAAGAGGTGCAAACTAACCTTCAGAAGAGGTGAATGAGTCAGGCCCTGGTTAGGCAAATAAATGCTTTGCAAAATCAAATTACAGTTCTCACTGTAGCCAGATATGCACTCAGGGAGGGAGTCTGCAAGGCAATTCAGAAATATCATATAATGGTGCCTTTGGAAGAAAGGAAGGCATTTATCATGAGATCAGTTTGGTTATTATATATGTCACATTCCTAATTTCCAGCAAAGGGAGAAAATAGCCCAATGAGCATAAATGTGAGGGGCAGATTTGAGGACAGTGAGCTGGGGAACATGCAGCCAGGCAGCCTCCAGCTGGCAGAGGAGGCAGCAGGCAGGCAGATTCTTCCCAGCCCTCTTCTCCCAAGAAAAATTCAGCCTTTTTTCGCTTTGTTTTGATTTTTTTTTTCCAATTTACCCACTTAAACTATGCCATCATGGAGCTACGAAACTTCCAGGACTCCTTGAAGGGACAAAGCCCCCACTCCTGCCTGCCAGGGGCCACCCAGCCCCAGCACATGTGTGTGACTGGTTGGGTCTGCTTCTCCTGGTGCAGCTTTCCAGTCACCCAACCCTGGCATTTTAAACCCCACCCAGCTGGATTTTAACCTGGTTTACATCCTAAATATGGGGGTATAATTTCCCTCCTCTCCCCTTCCCCAGCCCAGAAGTAAAATCCTGCTGCACCTCGGGGCACAGTGTGACAAAGCACCCTTGGGTAAAGCAATGCCTGGCTTGGGATGGCTGTGGAGCTCATTTTCCGTGGCTGGCACAGGGCACAGTTTGCCCTGCTTATTGCAGGCACTTTAAAGAAAACACCAGCTTAGCTTAAAACACTGCAGTGATGGAAAACACAGACTTAAAGCCGAACACATGCTCACAAGATTTTTAAAGTTACGAGTGAGGTCACTTGTTAGATGTCTGCTCTCTTTGGGCACGAATACCACCTATTCAGACAAGCAGCAGCATGCACTTATTTGTTAGAAGGTGTTTTTCTGTGCCCTGAGGAATAAAGGGTGGATCTGGAAATATAATTTTGGAGGGGTATCTTTACTGAAACAGGACCAGATAGAGGCGTGTGGGCTGGTGCCTCGATGTGCTGAGTTTTTGAGGCTGCATTTAAAGTGTCAGCTTTACACCACTAAAGCATCCAAGAGCATTCTCACAGGAAACATGAGTTACTGATAGTGGGCTTTGAAAATCAGAGACAAAATAAACTTAGTAGTCAATCAGCCTGTCTTGTTAAAAGGAAAGCACTCCTAATTTTCACAAGGTAGGGAAAGCACTGCTTACTTAGCATGTTCTAAATATTTTCAGTGTAATCACAGGGAAAAATGCAGCCAGTCCCACTCTGTGTCCTTCTTCAGTGCTGCGCCAGGTTTCTTTTAGCAAGCTCTGGAGGTTTGTCATCTGGTTTGGGTCTTGAACACAGAAAACTGGAACCAGATGCATTGCCTCTAAATAGAAAACTGGTTGTAAAAAGACCAAGAACAAATAAGTTGGTATATGAGCTATTTGTATAACAAAAGAAACAGCAGTGATTGAAATAGTTTGTAGCTCACTATAAGTATAAACAGGTGTCCTGACATGACCTCAGGCTCAGAGTTGCATTTTAGGTTCAATTCCAGGTAACAGAAATCTGCAGGATTTTGTTGAGACAAAACAAATCTACAGATAAGTGGGAGGAATTTATTTTCTGGGGTATATGGTTGTGGTTTCAATTACACTTCAATGGATAAGCATCCACTTAATGTTAAAAGCAAATGTCATATTGGATCCTGGGAGCAGTTTTGCTAAGCTGCCCTGCTAATACACCTGCAAACAGTTCCTGTTTCCTGGCCAGGCCACAGCTGTGGGCTTCACCTGTCCCTCACAAAGTATCTTTTCTCAGATGACCTCAGGTTTATCTGATGTCTCTCCACTTGAGTTCATCAGATACCTGAAAACCACATAAAGTTGTTTCTGGGTTTTGTTTTTTTTCAGAGGATATTGAAAACTGTTGCTAGGGGAGGTGAGGGGAGAAGCCCACTCTAAAAAGATATTTTACACAGTTTTTTTCCCCCCCAAAGCTCCACATTTCTGAAAGTTCAATTCTAAAACCTCAGTCCTCATGAGCAGATCTTTCTCTACAAAGCCAGGCAAGTCAGTCCAAGCTTTCCCTGCTTCCTCTGCTGACACATACCAGTCACATCTCATCCAGCTAGTGGGAATGCCTCTGATCTCCTACACCTCTGTGAGCAGTGTTATTTATTTCTGTTCTGCCTTCAGTCTCCACGGTTCATTGGAAGACGTCAAAGCCTCATTGAAGATGCCAGGAAGGAAAGAGAGGCTGCAGCCGCAGCCACTGATGCTGCAGAGTCCACAGAGACCATTGTATTCGAGGAGAAGGATGGGAGAGCCATGCTGAACCTCTTCTTCATGCTCAAGGGAGCCAAGACTTCGCCACTGTCCCGTGTCCTTAAGGTATTTGAGGTGAGTACCTAACCTGTTGTGTGGTACTCAAGGAACACACTTCAGGTTTCATGACTGGGCTGTGAGAAGTGTCACTTGAGTGTAATAAAGAAGCCTCAGACTAGGTCTGCCTACTTCAAATTATCAGTTAATTGTCTGGTGTCTCTGAAGTCATGCTTTGCTCAGGGCCCAGTGTGTCCTCACTTGCCATCACTAAGAAGGAGGCGTACCTCTGTTTTGCAGTGCTGTTAAGCTCTGGCCTTAATTTTGCTTAATTATTTTCAGTTTCACACTCCAGTCCACACCGTTATTGTTTGTAGTGTACTCTGACAACCCTTCCTGCTGCTCAGCACTTCAACTTCGGGCACAGGGCTCTGATCCCACATTCAAAGCAAGCTGTGTGCCCTGCCTGTCTACAGACCCAACTCACCTCGCTTGTGGGTCATTACCACACTGGTCCTCAGTCAAATAGTTACAGAAACAACTTTGCCCTGGGTGTAAAACTGGCATATTGATTTCAAAATTACCTTCTCTATTCTGATTCACATGTTAAAGGTTCTGTTGGTTCCCCTCAAGAGATGCATCCTCTCTATGTCTTTAATACCAAGGAAAACTGGTAACCGAGCTTTTTTCCCCCTAGCCAGCAATGTAATATTGCATTATATAGGATCTCAGTGCCATGAATGGAAAGACTGAGATAAGTGCTGCCTATTTAAACAGTAATCCAAGCATGACAGCTTGCATTCATGTAGTGTGTTTTCATCCAGAATGATTCAAAAGTGTTTTGCAAACTGAGGTTCTGAGATGTGTTTTATCTATGGTAGTTTAATTTCATTGACTTCAGCAGTGAGAGAAGAGGACAATTTGTTCCTATTAATCAGTCACGTGGCTTGTAAGGGGCCCCTGGAGGTCTCTGGTCCAACCTCCTTCTCAGAGCATGTCCAGTCACAGCAGTTTATTTGCGGCCATGTACACTATATGGTAAACCTGCTACTTAAAAACTGGAAACATACAAAAAGTGTGTTTGGGGGATAAGTATTTCCCTGAAATTGTAGGGCATTCTAGTTATTCATTGCCCATTTAGTATTACCTCTGATAATCTTATGAAAACATTTAGATCTTCAGCAATTACAATTCCTCTACGAGGACTGTTGAAAGAAAAGCTGTTTTCTGGGCAATATATGGTCCTTGTCTCAAGACTGAAAGAACCTTCATGACAAACTTTTCAGACAAAACCCATGTGTTGCAATGACTGGGGTCTGCTTCCCAGAACACACAGATGCCAGACAAAGCATGACAAATCCATCAGTGTAACATTCAACAGGCTACTCAGTGGGTATGAAACAGATGTGTAAGCTCTTGTACTTGGTAGATTTTATGTTATACTGCATTTAAACTCTGTAATTTAAACAATTTTTAAAACATCAACTGAGAAGCTGCAGCAGCTTCTGTTCAAATATTGTTTGTTTCCTCCTGGAGCAAAAAAGCTCTTTGAGCTTGTCACAGAGAGAGCTTTAAATATAATAAAAAGACAAGCATGTCAAGTCCCAACAGAGGAAGATTCATTTCCCAGATCCCTCTGGCAATGCAGGTACAAGATATGAAAGCAGACGGGCATAATGACATTTACCTCATCATGAACCAGGCTGCAGGGAAGCTGGTTTCACTCTTCTGTATGTGTTACATGCAGCTGAAGCATAGGTAATGCAATCACGGCTGTCAGATTAATGCAAAGGTATCGATTGTTGAGGGGACAATGTAATACTGAACTCGGTAGGTACATTAAAAAACACCATCCTAAATTTAATTTACCTGTGGCATCACATCTGTTCCTTCTCATCTTTTTGCCTCTGATTAACGAAAGAAATCATGTCCCTTCCTCTATCAAAGGTCCTGCAGGAACTTTGGGAAGGTTGGGTCATTGCCTAGGGCCTTGGGCTTGTACTGTCAGTTTTCACTGAGCTAAAGAAAATACCCACAAATCTACCAGGGCCCCTTGCGAGACTACAGACATCATTTTGTCTCCTTATTCCGTGCGGGAGGTCAGTTCCTCTAGCGAGCCCAAATGACATCAGTGCCGTAGTGAACCCAGACG
>VXBC01010836.1:1174-15427 GCA_013399945.1 Ploceus nigricollis
ACCAGTCCCCTTGGCTGACTACCCTCATTTCTACCCCTGCATTGTAGTTCTTTTAGCACTAGTTTTCGGACCTTGTACTCTGAATAAGTTAGTTTCGTTTGTCAAAAGTTAGTTGAGCTCTGTTGACATCAACAGTTGTATTCAGCAGTTTTGATTCCCAACTAACCCCCAGTTTGTTAACGTTGAATTAACAATGTTTGCCATGCATGTGTTCAGGGTTTCAACTAAGCATAGAGAAGGGGGGAAATGTGGGGAGATAGGGACCAGCGACCAGAAGATCACGCGCTGTACGGGAAGTTAGGTTCCCCGCCTTCTCCCCGCTGTTTGTCAATACCGTTAGTTGTGGCGCGAAGCTAGCGGAAGTGACGTAGCCCAGGCTATATAACGCCGCGTCACCCCGAAATAAACGCCATTTACCGTCCACCATATTGGTGTCTGCGAGTAATTGGACCGAGCAGTCTGGGGTGACTGCTGTGCCGTTCCTGAACCAGGTCGTCACGCCTCGCCAGAGGCAACACCCATACCAATTTCTGCAGATCTCTGATAACAGAGTAGCCTTAGATCCCCGTGTTTCAATGCATCTTCTTGGCATTCTGACAGCAATGTGCTGTAGCATCAGCACTCTGTGTAGATCATAAATCCGCCGTGAGCCATGATGTATGGTTCTGGGTTTGGGAGGGTAGGCCGAGTCAGGGTAGATATCAAAGGCTAACAACTCTCAGAGTCTTCCAGTATGCTGTCAGTTGTGGTTCAGCCAGGGGCTTTATTGCAAAAACCAGGCCTTTTTAAGCAGTCAGGCCTTTATCAGATACATAGTTTTAAAACATAACAAACATAATCCAAGCACCACACACCACGATGTCAACATGTAATGGTTATATAACTTGATTTTTTACTTCTAATTCAGCTGAGTCACTTTCCCATAGTCCTCCTCTACTTAGCTGATGTAGCAGGCCTGAGCCATGATTTTACAAGGGTAACAAGGCCCTCATTTTGTAAGGTTTTATCTATATGCAACAGAGAAGAAAAACTTTCAGTGTCCAGGAGAGAGGTAGCAGCCAGCTTGTTTTTAACGGTTTGAGGTTTGGAACTTTCTCTTGGTAAATTGTTTTGGGCTGGTTTTATTTTTTTTTGTTTGGTTTTTTGTTTGTTTGGTTTTGTTTTGGTTTTGTTTTGGTTTTGTTTTGAGGGGGGGTTGGTTTGGTTCATTGGGTTTCTTTGGTTGTTGTTGTTGTTGTTGTTTGGGTTTTTTTTTTGTTTTTTGGGGGCTTTGTTTTTCTGTGAACCTCTGTACCAAAACAGGTTTGGTATATTCTGTATATTCTGTATTCTACTCTTGAAGCAATATATGATTTTGAGAAAATAATATTAAAAAATCTTTTGGCATTTTACCCATTGGCTAATTATTTCTAGATACCTATTCCCACCTGGTGTTTTGTAAACTACTGATTTAAAGCACGGAAGTAGTCCACAAGACACTCATCCTCCTATCTTCTGCCTTCAGTGTGCCTGGTAAGTCATTCCTGAAGAGCTTGGGGTGAGACTAGGTAGGTTTTTTCCTCTCAGCTGGTATTTTCTTTGGGAGTAAAAGGCAGGGAAAATGTTTTGAAGTAAATGTAGTGTTTAAAAAGATTGCCAGAATTATGCAGGAGCTTCTTTTTTCAATGAAATGTGAAAAAGCACAAATTTCATTCATTTCCTGCCAGGATTCTTCTACCATGACCTGAAAGGAAAGCCTTAAGAGGACACTTCATTTTATATACCATCTGGGTTTCTCCACCCCACCTTTTCCTTGTCTTTTTCGTTCCCACTTATATTCCTACTATTTATTTTTTATTGTTTCTGATTCGTTTCTTTCTTATGCCTCCCTCATGTATCTTTCCTACAGCTGCATTTCAGTTTCAATTTCTCAACTTCCTTCTGATTTCAACTCACTCCTAATTATTTCCTCTTACTTGTGTACCAAGGATCTAAATTATACGCAAAGAGAAAGTAAACATCTCATCATATTGTAGAATCACATTGTCCTTGATGGCTACTGCCAAGAAACCACCATAGATCATAGAATGGTTTGGGTTGGAAGGGACCTTAAAGACCATTAATTTCCAACCTCCCTGCCATGGGCAGGGACACCTTCCATTAGACCAGGTTACTCCAAGCCCCATCCAACCTGGCCTTTAATGCTTCCAGGGACAGTCCATCCATAACTTAGCATCCATCTAAAGAGAATTATATATGGTGTACCTGATAACATCTAAGTCCTCTACAAGCTAGTTAAGTAATGCATAGTGCAATTTCAGAGCAACCATTCTTTCAGTAAACGCTACTTACATGGCTATTTCTTTCTCATTTCCTATTTTACCATATATATATTTTTTAAAGGAGCACAACTGTGTGTGTGTTGGGCGGGGGGCGTTTCTTCTTTTCCTTAAGACATAATTTATATGCTCAGGTTGGGTTTTTGTTATTTGAGTAATTTCTTGTGGAAGCAGAAAATTAATAATCGCCTTCAAAAAGAATGCATATCAGAACCTGATGGAGTAAAATGCATCCCTACCATTCATAAGCCTCCAATAGATTCCACAACTCTACTGCAGTCCCTTGTAACCTTAAAAAAAATAAACAACAAGCCACAAGAAAACAAAACCCAACGAAATGAACAAACAACAACAAGAACAACAGAGAGAAAAATAAGAGAAAGACTGAAATCCAGAGATTCTCATTCTGAATATTGGACTTCTGATGTACTCTGAAGTCAGCAATTCATTAAGTGTGCCATTCTGGTCCTGGAAGATAATCATTATAAAACATTAACATCCTCTAGAAATATTTATCTTTCACTAACAGGAACAATGCATTTCTAGAATATCCTAAAAGATAATTTTCCACTTCAACACTCAACCACAGCAGAGTCTATAGTACAGGTGACACTGCCTCAAGTAAGTATTTGCCAAACAGACAAAGATCTATGACCAGACCGGATAAAAGAACTTCCACCTGTTATGAATGAGGTCCTATATGTCTAATTTAATAAGTCACAAAATTAAAATTTAGCAGCAATTTTAATTGAGCAGCAATTTTATATAAAATAATGCAATCAAATATAATCAAGTAGTTACAAAAAGAAATTTTGCAGTGGTTTGGATAAAGCATAAGCAAAACCAATCGATCAGGGTAGGGGGAGGGCTTTTCACCCTGCCTCATGTACAAAAGGCAAAAGAATCCAAACACAACTTATATACTGTATGCTAATACATATTCATCAATATTTTCTGTAAATCTCCTCCTATTTTCGATTCTTGAAATCTACGTCACTATACCGCCTAGCACATGCTCCACTTGTTGCTAAGGAGTCTTCTTGGCTTTTCTGTGGTCACTTCCGACGAAGGCTTCTCATCATCATCACCGTCCTTTGAACAACCCCACAGGTTGCACATGCGCCCCAAGTCTTGTGTTATAGAAGCCAGCACTCTATTCCAAAAATAAGCCTTATTATTTCATAGATACTTGGAATCATCCCAATTTTTTCCATTTCAAGGCCAATTCTTTAATTATCCCAAGGCCTATTCCGTTTTGGGATTTTACTTATTTCAAACTACATCCTGTATCCTATTCTCTCATGAACATCTGAGAACATCTGTTTCATGACACTAGTTACATATCCTTTTCCTCTATTACTTTTTAACAAGTATTTTCTAAAATATTGAAATAGTTACAATTGTTAGCACGAATCATATTCATTTATCCCACACGCACAATTTCCATTTGTCAGGACAGTAACTTACAAGTTTCCAGCTGGATTTTGAATTGATGCAGAATGCTCTGCAGGATCATTCCATTCATACTGCTGATCTGTATACATCCAATAACTTGGTAAGCTATGCAACTTAAAACATTCTAATCAGGAGAGAGTTCCTTATAAATTTTTTTAAATGTTATATTTGTTTTATTACCTGTAGGAGCTTGGGAAACATTCGTTAAAACAGTTGCATTTTTACAAGCTTGGCAAGGAGAAAGGGGATTTAACTGCTTCTCCTCCTACATTCAGTCTTACTAAGGCCAGCAAAACTCACTGTTTCATTGCCCAGGGATAGCACCACGTTCTGCTATTGGACACTGTGAGGGATTATTTTAAATGGATGCCTGGGCCGAAATTAGATGCAAATGAGGTCAATATTATATCTGTGAACCGTTTATTGATGGAGAAAAAGAAGCAGCCCGAGTGGAGGAGGATTGAAAAGGAGGTGCGAGTTCAACTGTCAGCCGGCAGCGTGTCGCCTGTGTCGACTTATTTCCCAAGTTAGATCCAACTGACTGAAGGTGGGAAGCTGTTCAAAGCACTTATTTCAAAAGATTCATTAGTTGTGAAATATATTCACTCTTCTTGGCTTGTTTCTGTTTCTCTGTTCAATTCTGTTATTTAGCACAGCACAGCACTTGCTTCACTGTTAACTCAGTCTGTCCTAAAGAAAAAAATAGAATCATGCTAAATCATGATATCTCAATAACAGTGAGAGATAATATCTTCAGTTTGCTATGCCTGTGAAAATGTCTGGGTCAACTGAACTGCTGGGGCCCATAAAACTCATTTGTTGCTATCAATTTATTGGCATGAATCTATCATATCTTTCTGTGATATTTACTGGCTCGTGCCGACATTAATGTTCTTTGATTTTAACTCTCTGTGCTTGGGCAACTTTTGGTAGTGGATATTTTGCTTGTTGTATTTATGTTGTCTTATGTGGTTATTTTGGGGTTTGGGTTTGTTTTTTTTAAATTTTTTTTATTTTAGGAAATTTTGGTACAAGATGGTCTTCAAATATAGTGTTCTGGAAAAGGAAAGGTTTAATCAGGTTCATAAACTCCTTTTCTTTTTGAATATTGAGATTCATGTGGACTTGAGCCTATAAAGATATACCCAAATATTTTCATACTTGAAAAACTATGTTTAGATGTCAATACTTCAGACAGGGTTGGGCTGGTTTTTTTTTTCATTTTTAAAAAAGATCTTGAATCTCCTGCTATGATGACACACAGCTCTTTATAGTACAAAATGTAATCAGCCACTTTCAATTATTATATTGTATGACAGGGTGATTACATTCCTAACAGAATTTACTTAAATTGTAGTTTTTGGCAAAAGATCGGAAGCGCAGAGCTTCTATTAAATTTCATCCTGACACAATAAAAGATTGTATTGTAGGTCTAGTTATGCAGTAGTTCCTATCTCTGCTCTTAACTTACTGCACGTTATAGGAGACATTAGGAAAGAATGCCCAGAAAAAGACTGAAAAGCCCTTGACGATAAGGCCAGAAATGACAGACATCAATAAACTATTTGATTTGTGATGCAGAGGTTTACATAGCACTACTTCCTAGTCATCAGAGGTCAGTAAACACATCCACTTCTTGTTCCACTTGTTATAGATGCATATTATATGATTGGCTTTTCACAAATATTAAAATTAATACTTTATGTGTTATGTTGGAAAGTTATGCTGTATTAATCCTTTTTAAGTAGCGTGGTAAATATAGTTCTTAAGCTATATCATAATATTAAAATAGGAACTATGTGATGTAAGATACTTTTTGTAACTAGCTCAAGAAATGGACAAGATAACCAAGAAATTCTTTGCATACTGACACCAAAAATTCCAAGAGAAGAATTATGACCTCCTTATCGGGACTGTTCAGACTTTTTCCAGACTTCTAGGAGCCAAGAAATTGATTTACAAGATGAAGGAGGGGTCAGAAACTAAGCAGAAGACATCCTTTGTTTGAAAAGAATGTTTGCATCATGTATGAGACATATGAATATGCAACAGGCTATTGCTTTTAAGGGGTAATCCTTTGTTAGCAAGGTATGCTTTTGTGGCTTAGTGCCCAAGAGCATCCAGATGTCCTTAATTCTTTGCTTTTTATTGTCTTTTATTGTCCTAATTCTGATTGTCCAACTTCTTATTGCTCTAATTTTTATTACTATTTTTATAACTATTTTATTACTATTAAACTTTCAAAATTTTAAAACAAGTGATTGTTGTTTTTCACACACTTCTGAGAGGAAACAAATAACCTTTAGTGACAGATGCCTTTTTCTTCTTGTCTGCTGTGCTTTTATACTATTTTCCTTTAGATAAATGGCAAACACAAATTGTCATCGTTTCTGCAAGCTGCAAACTGTTGGGATTTTAGGAATGATTTTTGTGTGTGAATGAGCTACTGGTTGCTATACTCTATATACTAATGAAGTCAGGGTAAAAGAAATTCTCCTTGCACTTGGAATAAAGTCTTACCATTCTCTGAAAAATCTCCATGAACAAATTCAGAGCAGCACCTGAGATCTGTGTCTCCTGCCTAAACACAGGGGTACTCATGCAGCAGATTGCTCTGAGAATGAAGCAGAACCACAGAGTTCTACTCCAACCCTGAGGAGCACTGAGGTAACTTTTAAGATATATTGGGTTCAAGGACAAGTTCTTGAACTTGACAAAATATTCTGTGGAAAGTCAGCCTCAAAACTGCATCAATATTCATATCTCACTCTCATATTTCCTTATCATTGGAGGAAGTTGTCTGTTCTGGAGTTTCAACTAGCATAGTTCCAATCTGACTTAAGTCAACTTTAGATTGATCACAGGGGAAAAATATTCCACATGAAGGACCAGATGTGAGGCTTTCTGTACTTTGGTATTAGATATGAATTACTAGCAATAAGCTGACAGCATTATTGGCTCTCTTCTTCTTTTTTACATGTTTTTTTACAACATGTAAAAAACAAAGCAAGAAATCCCCACCCATTACAAAACTAGCTCCATTCTGAAGACCTGGATTTTTGAATAAGCTTTACTGATTTTCTGAGAACATAAGTACAGCCCAAGATGCTCAGAAGGTGTGATCATCAAGTTCTGACTGCCATAGGAAGATAAGCTTATCATGTGGTTAGTTCTAGTTCCTCTTTTCTTGACTTCCTGATTTTTAAAAAGACCTATTTAAAGAAAAGAAGAAAAATCAAGTAACTGGAGGTGCCACTTTGGTTGGCAAATCAGTAAAGGATGTACTTAAATCTGAATTGGATAATATAATAAAATACATCCAAGATTTCAAACCTCTAAAAAAAAAAAAGAAAGTTTTAAAACATACTAGACTTTAATGACTTTGAATAAACTTCTACCTACTTACCAAGAGCAGTGTCACATAAGTCCTTCTTCCCACACTGCACTGCTGCTCAGAACTGACCCTTCAAGATTTCAAGAGCTAAATTTGCAGCTGATAAGGCTCCTAGCCTTTTATATCAGCTTGTCTTCTAGGTCACTAGATCTCTTGTCCATAGGGATGTGCAATGGAGCAAGAATGCAAGATGACCCTTCAGTCAGTAAAGGCCTCTGGAAGTGCAGTGAGGTCAGAAAGACCTAAAGGAACCAAAACTGAGCAGGCCTAAAATACCAAAAAGAAGTATTCCAGATGTTGCCATGAACTTTGCTAACTTCTGCAGTAGTCAGGCTGTGAGCATACAAAGTACTAAAGTAAGGCTGTTTGAGGCACATCAGCAGCCTCCCTGTAGTCAGTAGGATTATTCATGTGTTAAATATTGATTAATGTAAATGTTGTGCTGGTTCAGAGTCAACAGATGTTTGCTTGTCACAAAGGGCTGTTCCTTCAAAGAGAGGATCAATTTAATGGGAGAAGAAAAGGTCTTCTTACGGAAAATGGGAAGTAGATTTCTACTTCTACTAAATTTAGAAAATGATGTTTTTGATGGTGTTGGCTGATACATTTATTTATTTTAGCAGTGGTGGACTGCTTGGGACTAACTCAGAGATGGCTCGGTCCTCATCTGCCCACTAGAAGCGTGAAATGCCATTACTAAGGAGTTGGTGCTATGACCTTAGAAAACCTGGAGCTGTGTCACCTGAGGCAATTGGAGCTGTTTTCCATCCATTCCTGCCATAAATGAAAGCAAAAAGTATTAAAGTTTGTCTTGTGCTTTTGTTTTCTAGTCTAGTAACTATATTTAACTCTACCTTTTAAAATTAAAAGCCTGATCTGTTCTGTTCCTATTTCTACTAACAGTCCCTATTCATTTACACAGATATACAGATGGAAAGCTATTTTTGGAAGCGTTCAGCATTGGCTCATACTCTATAGAAGTGAGCAGTAAAACTCCTACTGATTTTTACTTGGGAGTAGAACTGTGTCAACCCTGAACAGTTTTGAAAAGCACAAGTTAAGCATCATTTTAACTAAATGCTACGCATATACTATCCTGAAGAAATTAATTCAAAACTTTTATATTAAAATGTCACCATATTTTCAGTCCATGTTTTCTGCTTAATGTTTGCACAAAGACAGAGAATAAGTCAAATATTTCCTATGGATAGCTGCTGCTGTGACATGTTTACCTGAAATGCAATGGAAACAGACCAGCTTTTCGCACCCTTGCTGCTATACATAACTCCTTTCTTTTTTCTTTTTTTTTTTTTTTAGAGCAGGAATCTGAAAGAATTTTGATAATTTCTGTTTGAGCTTGAGCAGGGTACTATTGACATCTGAGTAAAACAGTATATGTCAATATCTGTATGTACATAGACGTGTATTTTCGTAATTCAAGCACACTGGTTTTTAACATCTCTTTCCTACCAGATGCTGGTATGAATAGTGAGTTCCATGATAATTTAAGCCTCGGTTGAGCCTACGATGAGCAATTGAAGCATAGTTTGAGAGGACTGCACAAAGTTCACCAAAGCAGATGTTGAGTAGTTTAAATGGCTGTGGAATTGCACCAGAATATCTTCTATATTTCTTGATGTGAACTGGAGATGGTAGAATTGTTGCCTTCAAATTCTCTGTGGTATCTGTTTTTGTTGATCACAATGAGACATGGATCAGCATGTGTACATGTAAAAAGAGCAATAAATTACTTGCTTTCTTAAATTTTTTTCATAAGGTCAGTGATGGTTCAGTCAGTTTTGAATCTCACCAGTGCTGCTACAATGCTAGTAGTTTGCTTCCAGCATCTCACATGATTAATGAGAGTCCAGGTTGTTCTTCTCATCTAGACATATAGTGACATCAATAACTACCTTAACAGAGCTACATAGCTATAAAATACACCACAGTGAGTGTATAATGTTATATAAATTTATGTAAATGTATATGATATGTACATATTTAGTATTGTTAGGTATAGAAGTAATTTCTGGGTATAGATATGATATTTTAGTGCCAGGAAGAGGGGGAAGGAATAGTTACTTTAACAGTGTGACAGTAACAGCTGTACTACATTTGGTGTAAAAAGTGTAAGTCAAATAGAACAACTTTGGTATTGCACCTACTAATTGCATTTATCGGCTTAATTTCCTTCTTTTTTTTTTTTTTCATTTGAGACTTCAGAGGCTGAACATCAGTATTTATATCTATTGTTTTTAACATATTTAGGTTTATAGCCATAGTTTAATAGGCATAATGTACAGCTATTATGTTAGAAATATTTGTACGTTATACTTAGAGATGCTGTTAACTTTTCATTAATTCTCTCAGCCATAAGAATGTCTCTGTTCCACTTTTCTCCAAAAACTGAATTTGTATGAGTTTTCTTGAATTTGCTGTGTTCCAAATTCTGAGAAAATTACAGATTTATTTGTGACCTCAGTTGTACTATATAACCTTCTGACAATTTTCAAAAATCTGGTGGTTTGGTTTTTTTTTTAATTTGAAAAAAAAAATTAGAGACTCAATTTGGGGCAATGAATGCATGCGCAAAATATATCAGGTGATGTATTTGAAATAGCCTTGGTGATTTCAGAGTCTGTTGGCTTTAAATTAAATGAAGTCAACTTCAAACAAATTGCTTTTCAAAATAGAACTTTGCAAGATTTAACTGGATGTTGGCTTTTACAGCTCGATCTGGCTTGCTCAATGATTCTATAATGCAGTAGCTCACAATAAACTGCACCTAGACCCAGGGAGGTCTATCTGTTTTGTACAGCAATAGGCTTTCATAAGCAGGTGTCAGAATATGTTCCCTCTACAGCACCATGTTGATATTTTGAAAAAGTGGATGATTATTGAAATGTCTGACATGACACTGATCCTCATTGACTCTGCATAATTCTGTGGTAATATAAAAGCAGCTGCATTGTTGTGGTCCGCGGTGGTTGTAGACACAACCTTCCCTGAGAGCATCTTGTGCCAACAGGTAGGAGCCACAAGAGCACCAGCGCACACACACACACGCAGCTCGGCAGTGAAGATACGGGAGGGTCCAGGCATGGAGTACCAACTTTCTCTATTCCTGGCGATGCTGAAGGAGTCCAGTGGCCAAAGACAAAGACAAAGGAGGGCCCAGGGTATAAATACAGGAAAAGAGGGGGCAGAGAAGAGCATTAGGGATCCAGTGGTCTGAGGGCTCAGGGGCAGTACACAGGGAAGGGATCAATAGGAATGCCAGGGTGGATGGCCAGGGTTACACAAACCAATGGCAAGACAGGGAAAGAAAAACTCACTAGAATGTGAACATATAAGGGTAAAAGGGGAAGGGAAGGCCAATGGGCCAATGGGCCAATGGGGAGGACAGAACTGGGACAAATTAACATAGTGTTGCAGAGCGCCATGGGGGGGAAAGCTTCTTTCCTCACCCTGAGCTGTGAGGAATGCCTAGAGCCTAACTTGCATCTCTTCAGGGCATCACCATCCCTCCCTCCCCAGTAGGCTCATGGGCCTCCACACTGTATCACTTACAATACTTCACTAGTAGCTTGTTAAAAATGCAAAGAATAATGTCAGCATCTCTGTTACGATGAATATCTTGACATTCACACTGCTGGGTGCCTGAAGAAACACACCTCGAGCTGCACAGGTGCTGGGTGCTGGTGTATGAGCTTGCAGCCCTCCTGCCCTGTTGGCCACTGAGGCTGAATGTAGAGTGTATACAAGCCCTCTGCACACTCTAAGAGCAGGTTATGACATGGGATCTGATGGCAGGAGCCTGACCTTAGCTTACTAGAATGCAAAGTCTAGTTTNCACACACACACACGCAGCTCGGCAGTGAAGATACGGGAGGGTCCAGGCATGGAGTACCAACTTTCTCTATTCCTGGCGATGCTGAAGGAGTCCAGTGGCCAAAGACAAAGACAAAGGAGGGCCCAGGGTATAAATACAGGAAAAGAGGGGGCAGAGAAGAGCATTAGGGATCCAGTGGTCTGAGGGCTCAGGGGCAGTACACAGGGAAGGGATCAATAGGAATGCCAGGGTGGATGGCCAGGGTTACACAAACCAATGGCAAGACAGGGAAAGAAAAACTCACTAGAATGTGAACATATAAGGGTAAAAGGGGAAGGGAAGGCCAATGGGCCAATGGGCCAATGGGGAGGACAGAACTGGGACAAATTAACATAGTGTTGCAGAGCGCCATGGGGGGGAAAGCTTCTTTCCTCACCCTGAGCTGTGAGGAATGCCTAGAGCCTAACTTGCATCTCTTCAGGGCATCACCATCCCTCCCTCCCCAGTAGGCTCATGGGCCTCCACACTGTATCACTTACAATACTTCACTAGTAGCTTGTTAAAAATGCAAAGAATAATGTCAGCATCTCTGTTACGATGAATATCTTGACATTCACACTGCTGGGTGCCTGAAGAAACACACCTCGAGCTGCACAGGTGCTGGGTGCTGGTGTATGAGCTTGCAGCCCTCCTGCCCTGTTGGCCACTGAGGCTGAATGTAGAGTGTATACAAGCCCTCTGCACACTCTAAGAGCAGGTTATGACATGGGATCTGATGGCAGGAGCCTGACCTTAGCTTACTAGAATGCAAAGTCTAGTTTTAGAGCCTTTTTTGGTGGAACCAACCTTGTGCCTACCATTTGTCTCACAAATCCTGCCAAGTGAGAAGGAAATTTCACCTAGTCTCCTACTTTCAGTATGTTTTTGTGTCTCTGCTATTGAGGTAGGGAAGGAAGCCGGTGAACCCGAGATGGGAAGAGATGATGCTGAGTCCAACTCAGAAGGCTGAATAGTTTTTTATTATTATAACTATATTTCAATACATTAATATATATTTAAAGAGGAGCTCCTAAAACTACATCCTAACTTCTAGCTATCATATCTACTACTGTAACTTCTCTCCTGACTCCCTCCTCTGAGGGAGTCCAGACACAGATACACTCCATCGGCCATCAGGGCCAAACAATCCTCACCAGTGTCCAATCAACCAATCACCTCAGGTAAATAATTCTCCAATGCATTCCACATGGAAAAACAAGGGACAGGAATAAAAATTGTTTTCTTTTCCTTCCTCTCTCTGCTCCTCTATGAAACTTCCCTCAGGGAGCAGAGATGTGGACACTACATGCTATAAGTCAGAAAACAGTATGTCCAATTATTTTCTGTGTCAAAGAATGAGGCAGATATATGCCAAATCAACTTGAACAAATATTTTAAAACACTTGTGCTGAGAGAGATTTGCAGGGTGATTACAAAACACAGAGGCTCTAAGGATGGCACTGTTCTTGTATACAGAACAAGCTGTGGTTCTTCATTGCTACTTCCCTTCCCCCTTTTTTCTACCCCAAACCATCCATTACAAAGCTCCTGCAATGACTGATTTATGTGCCTGTGATCAAACTTTCCTGCTTCTAACACTGTGGGTATTGTATAAAAGATAGTTATGATTTCTAGATGTCTTCCTGTGCTGTTGTGAAGCTTCTTTGTTATGCTCCTGGCCTCATCAATGACTTTAGTCTTACTATGAGACTCTACAGAAATTATTCTCTTAGAAGAGTTCATTTACATTTTGATGATCGCCTAATCTGCATTACTGCACTATGTGCTATTCTTTGTGGTAACAGCCTATGATACCAAAATCCTGATTGCTACCCTACAGCCCATTTTTTTGAGGGCCCCATGAGATTATGAGTCCTTGTCCAAGAACAAGATCAACTGTCTCACCAAGTGATCTGATCTGTACTTTCTAATGTGTGCATATAAGTCGAGGCACATTATTTTGAGCTCATTCTTTGAGCACCAGCCTCATGTTCCATATTTGCATATGAATTTCTGAGTACACTGAGTCAGTTCGCCTGGCAAATGTTAATGATGGCTGTGGGGAGGGTCCATAGAAGGACTCAGCAAATGATGTAATATTCTGAGGCTTCCTTCTCCTCCTCTTCCTTCTGTCTTCTTACATTTTATTTTGCAATATAAATTTGCTTCAGGTTGATAACCATGGGAGGCATTTGCAATCTCTATAGCATGTTGAAATATAGAAAGCCAACAAGAAGCAGTACTTTTAATTTAAAACAAGTATGTTTCCTTTATTTTCAGATCTACCACTTGGCTTGAACTATAGATCTTAAGGAAAAAACCGACCAGAATTTTGCAATACAAATGAAGGGAGAATTATTTTTCTTTCCACTTTGTTTCCCCTTTAATAACATCCTCACACATACAAACACTGCACAGGCTGCCCCATGACACTCTTTGGGTCTCCTAATGTGACTTCATAAACAGCATGCTAAGAGAGTTGCAGATGCACGCTTTAGCCTCTACCTCCTGCTCCTGCCACCTCAAACGCTGCTGCAGCTCAGCACTGGGAATGAAGACATACCTTTGCTGTGGAGGGTGATGGCAATTGTAAGAGTGAAAGCCTCAGTTGTGTACAGATTGAGCATATGGGGCTATGGCAGCATCACCATTTATAGCTGCCACCGTACTCCACTGGAACCAGAGACTTTCAGGCAATGCCTGTAGTCTTTCAAGCAGCCATATCGGGAGTGAAGAGACAGAAAGTTGTGGCACCTACATACCTCACTGCTGCTGAAATAATTGAACCCATGCAACAATTTCTTGAGTTGGATGGGTTTTGTCCACATTTGAAGTGCAAGGCTTATGGCTCAAGAGACCTCCTTGTCACCTGCTGAATTTTGGTGGAGTTGTGTTCCAGATGAAATTGTCATTTCTTAATGTAAAGGTCTCAGACCTTTAATGAGGCCTCGAGTCTCCCCAGGCACCTTCTGCCAAAGGCTCCAGGACAAGCCATTGTTGCTGGCTGCAGAGTAGAGCACGTTCTTCACATCTGGTCCTGTCTTGACTGGGCCAAGGGCTACCACATAAGCGATCTCCTGCTTAATCTGGGCAAAAGCTTGTTGCTGCTCAGGGCCCCAGTGGAAATCGTTCTTCTTGCGGGTGACCAGGTAGAGAGGGCTCACAATATGGCTGTACTCAGGAATGTGCACGCTCCAAAAACCTATGGCGCCTAG
>VXBC01010840.1:0-59239 GCA_013399945.1 Ploceus nigricollis
AATTGTGCATTCTAGTATATCTCAATAATGATTTATCCAGTAACAGTTAGTTAGCTCTTCATTTTTGTGACTTCATTGTGAAGTTAATATGAACTGAAAAAATGAGACCTATTCCATTGTTCTGTATGATTAAGTGTGGAGGTTTTGACTTTATTCTAACAGTCCATGGGACTCGGTCCAAGAATGTCTATGGGATTTGGTCCAAAAATCCAATGATCCAAAAGCTTCCTGGTAGGGTTTTTAAACTCAATACTTCAGCTTTCAAGTTCTCGGGCTTTCTGTGTACATTTTGTTACTGATACAGCAGTACAATATGCCTTATTTTGTTATTATTTATTACTTTAAAAATATCTTTGTAACTATAAATCTTTTAGACCTCTTACCAAGATAGATTCTTACTGGAATTAGAAAAATTGATTGATTTGCTCTTGAAGAGTCTGCTCTGGTTTTCTTTGCAGGAAAACCAGGCAATTTGGCAGAGTATTGTGTGTGATTTTTTATCTTTTACAAAGGATCATGCATTAGTGCATACTAATACTGTGGCAGTATTTACCCCAATATGCATTTGTTTTCCTTCAAAGTTATTCTAGTTCAGAGGGATACATACTTTTTAACTTCTTAAACCAAGAAGATGTACCTGTTTATGCTGTTTTTAAAAAGCATTGTATTACCACAATGCTGTGCTTTAAAGAACAGAATATGTCTACCTTTGTCTTTTAGAATTGCAAATGCTGCTTCACTTATGGAAGAGCTTTTAAACAGATCCTACTGGAAGAACACTCAGGGGTCTAGTATATATTTAGATATATTAGATACATTCAGATTCCTGAAATATTATTAGAGAGAGAAACTCTACTAGGACTTTTGTAACCATGGGAAATTAACTTCCCAGATACAGAATGGAGAATAAATGTTACTGTTAATGTCAGAATCCCGTTACATATTTGTGATGGGTAACCTTTTTTCATTGTCCTTTCACTAAATTTATAGACTACAATGTTGATCTTAATGTGCGGACTAATGAAGGCATTTATAAATTAAGATTAAAAAAAGTGTAGTGAGACCACAGATGTTACTGAAAAAGAAAATACCATGCTGAAATAGCATTTTTCAAGAAATGTTTCAAGGAACTATTGGATTTATTATCTTTATTAATGACACTGGCAAAACAAAACATGCTAAAAAAGTAGTAGGTGTTAGAGCAGACAAGAGATAAGATTTCATGCAAAAATACCTTAGCCCTGAGTAACCTTGAAGTATGCAGTAATATAAAATACAAATTTCGTACAAAATGGAATGAAAGTCTGCAATATGAGGTGAAAATAACAATTTCTGCTATAAGTTACACTTTTTTGACAGTAAACCTGTAAAGAGCTGGAGGTTCTTGTGGATCTGATGTATTTATAGTTAAGTCAGGTAAGTGTTAAGTCCATTGTACAAGACTTTCATATGTCTGAATATCACCTGGAATACTGTGGTGCATTTTTGGTTATCTGCTTTTAATAAAGATGAGTTCAACTGAGATGGGTGCAGCTAAATGGAATCAGGTAAGCCTCAAGGAAGTTGAAGAGCTTTGGTTGCTTAGTCTAGTAAACAGAGACTGGGAGGTGGTACAATAGTTACCCATGAAAACATGAATGGAGAATAAACCACAAGGCAGGCGAAAGACATTCTCTAAAGTAAAGGGCAATTATCAAAAGAGCAATTTATCATAAACTAGGCATTTATTAAACATGAACTGAAAAATTATGTTGCTGCTTATAAAATGAGGTATTGCAACAAAGAACCAGATAGTTTCCCCTACAAAGTTTAATAAATTTATGTAAGGGTTTTTAGATGTGGTTACCTAAGTTACTGTGAGACTATTTCATCACACCTTGGTTTCTTAGTTGTTACATGTATGGTTTTTTTGTTTCAATCCTTTTTTCTCTTTTTCAGTAGATAAACACCAATCAACACTCTTTCATAGATATCACAAACAATTATGCACAATCTGTTTTCCCAGGTAAGGCACAGAGGGCTTTGAACTTCTTTTTCTGCTGCATGACTCTTCACCCACCCTCAGTGAAATCTAATCCCTGTTGTTTGATGAGTGTATGTATCAATACGCTTATTGTAATTGCTTAGGTCCACGGATGGTTCAAAAATTACTTCTTTCATTGTGTTTGGTTTGCAAGTTTCATGCAAGAAACTAATGATGAAAAATGTAGACAATACAATTGACCCAATATTATGTCTTCTCATGCTTGTCCCTATCCTGAGTTCTCTGTTGTGTGTGAATCATGACATCATCTTCAGGAAGTAATTATTTCTTCATTCATGTTGAGTGAATATATCTGTGATAAAAACAAACTTCATTTGTTTTCAAGAAAACAAGTTAATTAAACATTGTTAATTATTCAGAGCTATAGGCATACCATTTGAAAGCTTACTGATTATGCTTAAAAAATTATTTAAAATATTGAGAATTTCTCTTTAAGTTTCAGAATTTTGAAAGTAGAATGAACCTGAAGTTTTATTATGCCATGATTTACTTTTTAATTGTCTCACATTTTTACTTTGGTTTTCAACAAGCTTGACTTTAAAGAAATATGGGAAGAAGTCTGTCTGTATTAGCTTTTATTAAACTAATTGAAATATTTAAAAAAGCTATGCTTACAGGCACAGAAGTCTCTCTTCCATGTGTGAAATAGAAATAGCAGCACAATAAATGTTGAGAACAGTTGCTCAGAGGTAGCAGACATGCATCAATTCAGCTGTCTTTGAAAGAAAAGCAGTTGGTACTTATGGAAGAGACAGAATAATATGGGGCTAGGGAAGAACAGGAGAGAAGGACAGACACTTATCTGTAGGGAAAAAAGGTGCTTGTTGCATGTGGAACACTGGTTAGTCTGAGGGAGAAGGAAGGGCGATTAAAATATGCTATAAAACCACTTTCCAGTGTCCATGTTATTTGGCATCCAGTAGAGTTGCAGGTTTTGCTTACCAGAATTTGAAAAGTGTTTCTGGTTTTCACCTGAGCATAAGGGCATAGTGTGTGAGCCATCAGAGAGGAAGGAATGAAAGATCAGAAACAGAGTGACTATTGAGAGGCATTCATGTGTGGGTACTTAATCCTCTCTAGTGTGTGCCTGTTCACTCCAAGTAGTTTTACACTGATCATAGGTCTTGCAATGGCAAGTTACTGGAATAAACTGTTTATATTCCTGAAAATGCAGTTGTAGAATTGAAAGATAGTGGTGGTTCTGTGGAGAGATTATGTACTATAGTAATAATATGGATTTTACATTTCGTGCTCAAATATGGTCTTCCTTCATTCAGTGTCTTTGGATTGTACCTAGGATGCTCCTGATAGTGAGTTTTCTGAGGCTAGAGACTGTTAGAACATCAAGCTGGTTCTTGGAAAATATCTCTAAAATGACATCTTCTTCTGGAATTGCTTATAATTGGTTTGTGATTTTTTCTTGAAGGGCCAAGTACAATTTTATTTGACAGCTGTAATTTCCTCTGTGGTGCTCAGGTATCTCTTTCAAATAAACACAATCTTTTTGTAGGGGTGTACTTTTTAATAAAAGCCTCCTTTGGATAGTTAATGGTTCTGTGGATAGTATCACAAGATTTTTTTTAGGGTGGATGGGATGGCATCTGAGGTTGCCTAATGTGAGTGAGTGTGTGTGTGTCTGTCTGCGTGTGTGTGTGTGTGTGTGTATGTATCAGATGGTTGCAGATTTATGGAGATAAGTTTCTAAGTCTGTGGGGTTTTGTGTGTATTAGCTTGTAGGTTGCCATCTTTGATCTTGACCTGAGTACCTAGAAATGATCTTATTATAGAAGCATTTCAGAGGCAGTTTGAAAAGAGTTATGGTTATTGAATGCAGGATTTCAATTAATGAGGAAGTCCAGTTTTCTAGTCATGGTGATGGGAATGTTATTCATATGTCTAATGGAGTATGGACTTGGTGCTACGTATCTAATGGTGGGTAGTTGTTCTTTTATTTAGCTTTGAAAGCTGCTGCTTTTGATTAAGACATGAGGAAGGTTTATCTTTTTTTATCTTTTCGTCCTAAAAGTTTATCTAGGATATTCAACAATGCCAGCTACCCTACTCCTGCTTTTGTCCTTGGACCATCTAGATTACAACAAAGTGCTGTGTGAAAAAGAAAATCCTCTTGGCTTTCAAGCCCCCTTTTTCCTAGTTTATCTGCACTCAAGCTGACCTTTGCTAGCCCTGTTTCTAATTCTCATATACTCATTTTTAGTAGAGGATATGTGTTGTAAGTAACCAGGGTCAAATTTCTGGGCCCTTGTATGTTAACCCAATGATTTCTAGCCCCTTTTAATCCTTTCCTACACCAGCAGCTGTAGTAATAAGGGTCAAGGGGCTGCTAGGGATTGAGGTCATTAGCTTTTGGGTTCTATTTATTCATTTTGTTGGTGTTTTTCACTGATCAGTCTTAATGGATAGTATCCATTCAGCTGTATGGTATTAGAACAGCATTTGACCTTGCCAACAACATGAAGGTTTAATTTTCAAGTTTCTTTTACTTTGACTATAAACTGGATACTACTTTTTAGATGTGGGAAGAAATTATCTCACGTTTCATTATGCTCTGAACTGTCTGTATATCAGTTTGAATGCCTCAACAGTAATGTGTATAAAATCACATCCTACTGAAGGAATAAAAAAACTTCTGTGAGGTCAATGAAACCTTTTAGGGATTTCGTTGTTATTAATGATAATTTATTGGGAAAGGACTGTTTGCGACAAGTAAACTGCTAGGTTTTATATTATTGCTTAAACCAGCACCTTTATCATTGCTTCAGCATATATTTATCTTTCTTTCACAGAACCACCAGAGCACACAGCCTGGATCTTTGGGTCTATTACTATTTTGTAAATGTAGCAAAATGGTGAATGCACACTATAAGACAACAGGAAGAAAAGTAGAGATTTTATGGCCATCAGTTTGTCTCTAGCTGCCCACTATAAATGCAAAGCTAAACAGTTAGATTCTTAGATTTCCCTTACTTGTACATAAGGTAAGGTAAAGACAACAGACATTAGCACATTACCTGAAAATTGAAAAATTTGTGCTTTTATGAACTTCATCAGAAACAACATACCACACAGCAGATTCTTCACTGTGTCAAGTTTTTAGCATTCTTTCTTCTGCTGTAGTTAAAATAGTTTGGTTTATGCCTTGACATTGTCAGCTGCTACTGGTGAGAAGCAATTCCTTCACAGTGAGGAGGAAGGAGTTTATTGTATTTGATGTTTTTAGTGATATGGACGCATGCTTACTAGGTATTGTACTGAGATCAGCTAACTCATTTCATTAAAAAGTCCTTTAGGTAGCAGTTATATTTGGTTACCACTGAGTTGGTATGGATCTGAACCAGAAACACAGAAGTGAAAGGCTTTCTATCCTACTAACAATTTCCTGAGCCTTCCATTCTCCTATATTAAGAGGGGTTTTTATAGAGTGGAAAAATGCCTCATCATAAAGCTGTAAAGTTAAAACTGCAGCCCCTCTCCCTTCCCCAACACTCCTTAAACTGTGGATCTTGTTTGCTATGGGAAGTGAACTGCAGGAGGAAGCCAGATGGCAGCTGTATTGAGCTGCCGCTTTGTTGTGCAGGATGGGTGCCCCTCCTCCCTGCTCCAAAGCAAATGTTGATTCACGAATGAGGGGTTTATATATCTGAATGAGGGATTAATATGATTTCTTTAAATGTCTGCTCTTTAAATAGTTTGCAAAAGGAATTGATCCTGTGCTCATAATAAGAAACAGTTTGAGACGTGTATGTGGCAAAGTTGTACAATTTTAAGGTGGACTTTCTAAAATGGTGCATATAGCCATTGTTAATTTATTGCTCTCAGTTAAACTGCCTGAAGTGCTGTGCCAGCACAGCCTGCTTCTTGTGAAACATAGTCCAAACAGAAAAATTGGTTTATATTTTATTTTAAGGTAAAATATAATTATTTTGTCAGCAATGGACTAAAATTACAGAAAGTGTTAAAATATTTTTAAATTAACAAATTTCTAGCCAGAGAATGCTTATTAAATGATAAGAGGAAGATACATTAGGTGGGTGGGCCTGATTTACTTCACAGAATCTCTACCAAATCTTTGAGTGTTTCATGGCACTTAAAAGTATTTATCAAAATTCTACAGGGCTGATTTTCTTTCTAATTTTTATTTGAATTTCTTCATAAAACACAACTTGTTAAACACAACTTTTTAATTGTTGGCAGACATGTTTGATTACCATTGTATTTACAGTGCAGAATACTTAGGAGTTTTAAATTTCCAAGTGTGCCAAGTTGGATCTTCAGTTAAGACCACATACATACATAGTATAAGGTTTATGATGATAAAACAGAACTTTATTTCTTTCACTGATTACTAGGATAATCTTTTTGTAAATCCAAGAACAATGAACAGTTGTAACTGCAAAGCTCACCATAAGCACTTTTTTCTAAATATCCAGTGCTGAATTCTCTCTGGCACAGTTGTCAACTGCATGTTCCAGGCTCAGTCTTTTGCCATAAACTGCATTCTAAGCGCAATGGAAATAGCATAAAAACATAAGAATTAGGAAATTGTGTTATTAACAGGCTGCATTTTTAACCACCATGGGGGATTTATTTAGACTGCCTAGTGTGCAGAATGTGTTTTTAAATGTAAATAGCTACTGAGAAAAAATTCAGATCCTCAGATGAATCTTAGAAATGAGCCTTAACAACGTATTTTTAAGAATATATACAAAAAAAAATAATGTGGTTTTCCCTGCTCTTTTCGTCTTCTTTTTCTTGCTGTCTTACTCTCTTTCTGACGTCAGTTTGTATCTTTTATGATGCAGGTATAAGATGAGAAGAAATGGGGGAATAACTCTGTAGTAGAGATGGAAAGAGTTAAATTAACTGGGTCAGAATGCTAAAACTGATATTCTTCAATCTCAACATACCACATTAAAGAGTAGTTTGGGGTGCCTGGCACCATCATGACTAATAATATATGTAATATCAGCAGTATCCAGGATCATTCAGAATTGAAGTGCATATGGTTTATAAATAAATAAATAAATAAATACGCATTATGTGTCTTTGTGCATATTAGAGATACATAATAGGCAGACATATATGTTCAAATCTATGTTTCACATCAAACCTCTATAGCATGCTTCATGAGGGAGACAAGACCCATGTGTTTTGCAGAAGCTTTTAAAGCTGTTTCATTTATTTTATTAGCCTTTAATGAATGTAATTAGAACCCAAGTAATTAAATGCAATTGTGCTCAGTATGTTCCTGTTGTAAATTGCCCTAAACAATGTGCATGGTGTGAACAAATTTGTGGGATTAATAGAGGATAGATAATGTTTTTGGATAGTATTTCACACTAAACGGCCGCAGAGAGAAACAAAGAAGCTGGCGCAGTGTCATTAATCTTAGTCAACTGGCAGTTCTGGTGTAATTTGCATGACTTAGGCAGTGACACAAGATGGGGCTAGCTTGGGATGGGTGTTAGATCACTAGGATACATATGTATTTATTTCTCTTTAGTGCTCTGATTTATAAGTAGAAAGAAGTTTGTTTTAAGAAACCAATTCATTCTGGTTTCATCTTTGTTTTTATCTTAGATTAATAGAATTACTGGCAGTATATTGTATGTGTTCCTTTGTTTTTATAGTTAGCATATTGGTTTATGGATATTAAAAAACATCTGTACATCCTTATCACCACAGAAGAAAAGCAGATGTGCTATGATTGGATAGTGTGTTGCTAGTGGAATAGATTTCTTTCTTCACTCTGTCTGATGTGTCTTGTTTCCTAGCTTAAAAAAAACCAAACAGGATACAGTAAGACACTTCCAAATTACTTTCTGAAAAACCTTATATTAGTCATAGATAATATATGCATTTTCATTTTACATTCCTTTTGCCCACATGATTTTCTAAAAATTATTGAATGCATGTAATATGACTGAGCAGAAGGATAAGTCAACAACCATAAAATACTTCTTGTATTTTAGTTGACTAATACATTTTCACAAAACAGTAGTGACCACTGCAGTTAATTTTCCCAACAATTTTTAGACACCCTGGTTTGGGTTAGTTTAATTTTTCTTAAACTTAGAGCTGGCTGAAAATGTCTGTAAAACCAAGCTGTTTTGCTGAAAGTCTAAACAAAAATATTCCACTAGCTTGCAGTTTTAGAAGGAGTCAGAATTAATTTGAGTCTTGTTAGCTGAGTGTTTCCGTCCCTGACCTTAACATTGTTTTCAAAATACTTCCCATAGAAAGCTAATCTTTTTATATATGTTATGGTCCCATCCATGAGAAAAGGGACTATTGTCCAAAATTGATCTCAACCCATCTCATGACACCAAAATGTTGCTATAAACATTTTTTTTGCTATATTATCCACTGCTCATTTTGATGAAAAACTGTGCCAGAATCATATGTGCCAAACTTATGAATGTAATATCTCTGGAAGATATTATTCTGTTAAATATGTTCCTTCTGCACACCCTATTGCCTTGTTATTGTGTATTACCATGGTGTTAACTTAGAAGTGTAGTAAAATTGACTGATAACTAAACTGGGGATCTTCAGAAACCCTTGAGAAATTGCAGTCCTGACAGATAAACAGGAAGGGATTTCTGCTTCAGCAGTATCAGTGGATCTTTTAATTGTAATTTTTCAACACAGGAAGGTTGCACTCAACCAAGTCTGAGGAAGAATGAGATAGGGTGTTCAGAGGCTGTTTAGCAAGTAGTTACCTGTTGGGCAAGTCCTATGAGCTATATTTCTTATATTTTAAAAATAATATATTTAATCAAAGCTTTTTCATCCTTTTTAAAAATTGCATTGTTAAATAGCAAAAATAAGGAATTTAAAATACAGATTTCATGGGCAACCTTGAGTCCTCTTAAATGGCTTGATGATGCTAAATGTTTATGTTTTTATCATTGCATACAAAGCAATTGTAATCATACTCTTAATATGTGAAATGTGAAAATATCACAGCTATTACACCAAACTTTGTATGGTAAATATAACAATAAATACTGATAATGAAAATTTCCAGGCATTCAGTTAGGCCACCTAAATCTGCAGCTAATTTGTCCCAAACACTGTCTTGTCTCCTCAACTGTAAGTAAACAGTGCAAAAGTAACTGAATTGGAATTAAACATGTGAATTATTCTACCTTTGATGAAAAAAATATTAGCCATGTATTGATACAGAGGGTTATGATGGCATTAAAAAATATGCTTGTTGATAAGCAATTTGGAAAAATAGAAAATGCTTAAGCTATAGAATGTGGATTTTAATAAAGGAAAAGAAAGTATTTAAGGACAGTAGAATATAGTAAATAGAAACTGGCCGGATGGCCAAGCCCAGAGAGTGGTGCTGAATGGAATCAAATCCAGCTGGTAGCCAGTCACAAGTGGTGTTCCCAAGGGCTCAGTATTGGAGCCAGTCCTGTTAAATATCCTTATCAACAATCTGGAGAAGGGGATTAAATGCACCCTCACTGAGTTTGCAGGTGACACCAAGTTGGGCAGGAGTGTTGATCTGCTGAAGAATAGGAAGGCTCTGCAGAGGGACAGGCTGGATTGATGGGGTGAGGCCAGTTGTGTGAGATGTAACAATGGCCAGTGCTGGGTCCTGCACTTGGATCACAGCAGCCCCAGGCAGTGCTACAGGCTGGGGGAACAGTGGTCCAGAATTTCTTATTTGAAAATTATGAAAGTATGTGGAGAAAATTATTTATGGGCTTAGCTGCACAAGTGTTAAAGCACAATGGTCTGCTTACCTGGAAAGCTGCCTGATGGAGAAGAACTGGGGGTGCTAGTCAACAGCCAGGTGGACACGGTCCAGTGTGTGTGCCCAGGTAGCCAAGAAGGCCAATGACATCCTGGTCCATATGAGCAATAATGTGGCCAGCAGGACCAGAGCAGTGATTGTCCTCCTGTACTCTGCGTTGGTGAGGCAACATCTCAAATCCTGTGTTCAGAATTGGGCCCCTCACTACAAGAAGGACATTGAGGTGCTGGAGCGTGTCCAGAGAAGGTCAGCGGAGCTGGGGAAGGGTCTGGAATACAGTTCATATACCAGGTAAAAAGTGTTAGGACCAGAGAAAAAAGACTTCAGGTTTGCCAGGGACATTTAGATTGGGTATTAGGAACAACTCTTTTGCTGAAAGGATTATCAAGCATTGGAACAGGTCTGGGTTGAGTAACTGTCTCTGAAGGTATTTAGGACATGTAGACGTGGTACTTAGGGACATGGTTTAGTGGTGGACTTGGCAGTACTGGAATAATGGTTGTATGTGATAATCTTATTAGTCTTTTCTGACTATGTCATTCTGTGATCCTCTGAGTCTCTGATTCTGTGAAATATACCACTTCATATTTAATGTTACTTGGCTAACTTGAATTTTGCTTCTTCCTGACTTCCTAAGAGTTAACTTCAACACATTCTCGGTGGTGTTTCCTTAAGAAGTTGAGAGTGTTTCAAGTAGTTTTTCTCAGTAACCTCTTCATTTTAGAAGTACAATTAGATTTGTAGTTCTGAGTCTTCAATCTGTAGAATTTAGACTAACATAACCATACTTCTCATCAAATTACACTGTTTTAGAGAAGTTGCAGGGAAGTAGACAATGTTGTTCTTTTTATACGGGAGCACAGTCTGCATTTTTTTATTTGTATGATACATAGATTATCAAGTAATCTTCAGTGTCCACAAGTGCTACAACAGTTTAGCCTGCATACTTGTAAATACAATTTTATCTTTAAGTAATGCAAGTTTTGTAGATCTGCACCTTGGACTAGCTACTGGAGACAGCTCTGCTCATGTCCTGAAAAGTCCTGAAAAAAAAGAGCTTGAACTCAACCTTCTTATTTGTGTGTCAACTCTATAGCTGTCCCACCATACTACAAAACATTCTTAGTATTGTTTCTTACCCAAAGCATTATAATAATAATATTTAAGAAGGCTCCTACTAGCATCTATGCAACTGAAACAATATAGATTATCTCTATTTTGGCTCAGCAACTAAATGTTATTCTTCTGTCTTGTGGAAGAAAAGTTATATTGTTTTTTCTTTGATAACTAGTGTAATGTGCAAAATAACAAAAGTAATTAATTAACAATTCATGAAAGTAGTTGACTCCAATTAATATGCCATTGACCCAAGAATTGCTGTTCAACATTTAAAGACCAGGACCGTAATATTTATTATGAGGTCAGACATATCGATATAGCATTAAAATGAGTCACATTTGCTACACTGCATAGCAATTATGTTAATGCAAAAAATATCAATGTTACATAGATTTTAAGTGGGCAAAAAGTTATGTGATCCAGAATTTCTTGTTTGACAATTATGAAAGAATATAGAGAAAATTATTTATTTGCTTCACAAATGTTAAAGCACAATGGTCTGCTTACCTGGAGTAATCTGTCGGAGGCAGTTTCCTTTTTCTACTCTTCAAACTATTACCACATTTATTTTTACATTAAGTTTGGGGAACTTCATCCTTCTGATCCATTAGACTAGATTGCTATAAGCTGTAGATTTCTAGAAGAATAATGGGATTTCCCAGGACTCTTTTCTGTTGTGTTTGTTCATAATGAAAATCTTACACTCCCTCCTTCTTTCTTCATGGCCCTTTTCTTGTTCTTCATGTATTTAGTGTCTGTTGTTCCATTAAACAGATTTTGAGTGTCAAAAGAGGATGTGGGAGAAGAGGCACATATATCTGGCCTGTCTATTTGCAATCAACAAAGCTCTGTTGGGACATGGATGAGTTTAGCATTTAGCATAAGTTTAGCATTTAGGTGTAAGGCCAAAATAGAGGTAAAACATGAGTTCACTTAACTGTTTCTTAACAATGCTCATTTTTTCTTTTGATAATTCTATTGCTTCGGACTGTATCGCTGTATCTCAGTTATCCAGCTGAAAAGAAGCCTGACCCTTTTTTATTCAGGGCAAAACTGTGAGAATAGATCCTGAGTAAAATATTATCAAATTGGAATGCCATTGAGAAGTTTGGTTTAATTTTGAGTGTTTCTAGGTATGTTAAAATGGTATGTGAAAGTGGATGGGCTTGAATTCTCCCAAAATATTTTTTAGATTTCAGTTCATAAAAGCAAAAATGCAAACCTGAAAGAAGTCAAACTTCCCAATTTCCTGCTTAAAGATCCTGAGAACGTACATGTACAAGGCAATTCACAGATCTCCCTTAATCATGTGATTAATTCTTTCACAGTTTGAGGTAAATGGGAGAGATAATTCCTTATTACTCATGAAGAGGCAGAGACCACTGGTAACATCTTCCTAGATGCCACACTGATTCAGATATTCTGGTACTGTTCCAAATCTTGTTCTGCTGCTAATTCTAAATTCAGTGTTCATATCTCTAGTCTTACCTAGTTAAAGATTTTATATCTCCTTGCAGGAATTTATACATCAGTTGTTTGAGGAAATGTGAAAGCTATAGCAAGGAGTAGTTGCAAAATTAGTTATTAAATTTGAAATAAATACAATATCTCAGAAAATGAAAAATTTCTTGGTGATACTAAGTGGCAATAATTCGTGCCTGCATTTTCTGGAATTATCAAGGTAGGGATTGATATTGTTTAGGATATTGTAGCAGGGACTGGTTTTGCTGCTGATGTGAGTGGGAAGATGCTTTTGACATAGTTTTGTATGCATATATGCATAGTTTGGTACCTCAAAAACTGAAATTGCTAACACAGTTTCATTAACTCCTTTTCAAAATTAATTTTAAGACATTAACTTATGTTTTAGATGTTCTTTATTATTGTTTAAACTTACATATAGATTTTATTCTTTTATTAGCTATTAATCTTATTATTACATACTATATATTAATTGTCTTGTTATTACATGTTGTTTCTTGTTATTAAAGGAGAGAGTACACAATTTATTGTAAATTTCAAAAAGAGATGTCCTTACTGAATATGTAAAAATGCTTGAATCGTTCGTTCCACATTGGCTTAAATCAGGTGAATCTATGGAACTTGCTGGCCACTTCAAGGATTATTTTCTTCTCTTGTCTTCAAACTGGCTTGATAAAAATGGGCATACAATAGGTTGAAGGGTAGTTTTCAACTATATTGATTTTCCAAATGCTCCTGCACTTCGCACAAAGGGCAAATAGGATAACCACTACTAAGCTATATTGCCTTATTTCTGTTAACATTGCAATTTTTGTTCCACCAACATGGTATTGAGACATCTACATGCACACTTAAAAGAGGAAACTATATACTACTATGCTGAACTCTGCTACAGTGAAATCTGTACTTCTGTAGCAAGAAAATTTGGAAAAGTTTTAAGGCAACATCAAATGCCAATTTAAAACAACTTCGTGTTTATTTATTTGTCATCCTTCAACAAGTAACTGACCCACTGGGATGCATGAGTATAAACAGTGTGAAGAAGGACACTCACATCCTTGTGACCAACTACTCTTTTTTTGTCATGCAGGTTCTAAATATTGATGTTTTAATATGCTTGAGCTATAAAATATTGATATAGATTTCATGAAAAAGCCTATTTTTTGTGAAAGAAGAGAAACTCACTGATTTTTGCACATGAAACTTTAACTTGGCAGGGAAATCATCATAGGTAAATGTTCACTGTGTTTATTTTTTATCATAAAATACAGGCCTTTTCCTTTCTGTTTATCAAGTGCATACTGTAATCGAAAACAAATGTTGCATGCTTAACACACAATTCCAATTCTATCCAGTTTATTTCTCTATGCTACTAGATGGCTAAAAGACAACCACTGGTATCTTTGCTACTAATTAAAGAAATCTGTTAAGGGTGAAAAAGAACCTACTGGAAGTATAAATGCTAGTATACTATTCCACATAATTGATTACATAACTTTGTTGTACGTATTCCATGTAATATTTATGTTTTCTTTGAAATATTTAGCTTAGTAAGCTAAAAAATAGCATAAATTTATACACTTTGCCATAACTAAAAAATATTTGACTTGTATTATATACTTGTTTTCAAAATAAAATTGTTTTCTTATGTTAAAGTTCCCAATTCAAATTAAAGTACTTTTGTATTCTCTGCTCTAAGTAAAGAATGGACAAGAATATGAGAGAATGTCAATGGGTGCAGAGGCTATTGTGTGTGTATAAATTTCAGCCCAGCTCCACTTACTGTTTTCATTATACACAGAGATAAGTAGGATAATAGGAATGGAGCTAGTTTTTACTGTCATAGTTTTTGATCTGTTATTTTCTTATTTTTTCGCTTGGACTAAATGTGTTTTTGTAAACCAAAACAACCTACTGGAACAGAAATGGAATTCAGCAGAAACTTTTTCTCAAACATATCCACTGTAATGGAATTTATGACAGATTGATTTTTTTAAGCCCGGGGCAGAATTTTCTACCAAAATAACAGAGGCCTTTAAATATTCAGATGCTTGTTGACCAGGGTTTTGTGTTTTCCTGCTGTCCGTTTAAATATGAGTATTTAATCAGTGCTAGCCATTTCCCAAATGTGGGAAGCTCAACTTCATAGCTAGTGCCATGAATGGGAGTAGCTTTTCTTGCTCCTCTGTGAGCTATTTGACTTCTAATTAGTCCAGCAGACAGATTAAAGTGTTCCATAGCGAGATATTCACCTGATGTGTCAGGAGACCAAATCTGAATTTGTCTAAGTACCATTGATACCTGTTGTATAGCCAGTGATGAATCCCATTCCCTGAAAGAGACACTTCCAACTCTCATGTCCGGCTATGTCCAATTTTGAAATGTTTTAATGCTATTATTAATGCGTTACATTCAGAGAGCTGCTGACTTACACACAGTGGGATAATTCAAGCACAGAGAGCTTGCAACAATTGTTCAGGATAAAGAATTGCTTAATTTTAGATCACACATTTAGGATATTGCAAAATAGTGACCCAAACTTGCACCTGTTTTTATAGGTGTTAGTGAAGTGTTCTAAATTTATACACCAGACCAATATTGATTGATTTTCATTAATGCCTGTGATGGCTATGCTGTTTAGGATTACTTTATACCACTGGCTCATTGCAAAGCTATGACTGTAAGAGAGAACTTGCTAGGCTGTCTGCTCACTTTGATGCTTTTAAGAAATTATGTGGTATCCATAGATTTGTGTGTTGGATATGTATGGATATGGATGTATGGATAGTTGCTTTTTACTATATTTTCTAAGATAATTTTGCCACGTAATTGAGTCCTGCCATGTTATTTGGTCCAGCAATAGGCTAACTCCAATTTTTTAACCTATTTTGAGAAAAAAAATAGGAGAACAAGAATTTTAAATTGTCAGAAGTATTGTCTGGCTATTCTACATAATTTCATGTCTTCTTAGGACAAAACTGTTTTCTTATTTACAGGCTTCAACTGTTCTGCCTCAATTTCTATCAGCCTTTTTAACAGTATACTTTTATATAGCAAATATAATACACAAGTACAGTTCTCTGCAAGGGATTGATCTGAAATAGTACTCTTGTGGCTTTGCCAGATTAGTCCCAAGATCAAAGAAAGGTTGAACTCCCTCCTAACATTAAAATACATTTACAGGTCTGCTCTTTCCAACCTTTGCCAGTCTTGCTCAAGGGAGTTAGAAACACAGATTAAGCCTGGTGAAGAGCAGTGCTTCTCCAACTCTCATTCTTCAGAGCTGTAGAGTGGGCAACAAACCTTTATGATTTCTTGTAGCACCTCTTTCTGAATTTTATTGCTGTGGAAAATAGTATCATGCCCATTGGAATTTGTGAACGTCTTTCCACTGATTTTAGCTTACAGCACAAGCAATTCCCAATGAGTGAGCACCTAAAATTGTGAAACTGCATGTGCAGTAGGAAATATTGCTTGAAGAAAAGATGTGAACTGGAGACTGGAAATTTCTGCCCTAAGATCTATCAACTATTTTCTGAACCACAAAGCAGAGAGCTGTTTATGTTTGTTACTACTTTTTAATTCCTGTTGGCAGTGACATGCAGACTATGAAATGTGTTAGGCTTGATTTACATAAATCAGAAGGTTGTCAGCGTCTTCCTTTTAGATGTCTATTTGCCTTAAAATCCAAATGGATGACCTCATTGTAACACAAATAAATAGTGTTAGTAAATGTTATTATAAATTTTTTCTATTACTGAACGTACAGATGGAAATGCAAAGTTAAAATTTGTGATATTCTTTCTTACATACACTGTGCTTTGTTACCAGTCTCACAGATTTTTAAGACCTTTTTTCGTTATCAAAAAAGTTTTTATGTCTGTATTTGAAAATGCTTAATCATGTTCTGCACACATGGTCTTTTGTCTGAAATAAAATTCCTGTATTGATATACCTCATTGTATCAATACAAATATAAATTTGAGTCCTTCTAGATGTTCATTTTAATGAAACAGAAAAGGGAGGAAATATTTTACTTTCTTAATTCAATGGTTATTTCTCTGTGCTATCAAGGATCAGGAATGGCAAATATATTGTAGGAAACATGAAGGGAAATAAGGAAAATATTGGAATTGAAAAAGTTCTGGATAATTTTGTGACAGCAAAGAACATCTGTTCATATTAGTAGCATACTAGGATTATGCAACTGATTAGATGCATTGTTAGATACTTTTTATTAAGGTGAGTTTTTTTGCCACGAGGCTTTAACTCCTCGTGAAGGAAAGTTACCAATCAGTGCAGTATAATGATTTGACTTTCTGTTTTTCTGTACACATTTTTTAACAAACGTGTCCTGGCAGCCAGGAGTCAACCGTGTCCTGGGGTGCAGCAGACACAGCATTGCCAGCAGATCAAAGGATGCAATTGTCCTGCTCTGCTCTGCACTGGTGCAGTCACCCCAAGTCCCATGTACAGTTTTGGATGCCACAGTATAAGAAGGATATCAAGCTGTTGGAAATCATCCAAAGGAGGGCTAAGAAGATGCTGAAGGGCCTTGAGAGGAAGCGATACAAGGAGCAGCTGAGGTCATTTTGACTGTTCAGCCTGGAGGAGAGCAGACTGAGGGGAGACCTCATTGCCGTTAAAACTTCCTCAAGCGGGGATGAGGAGGGTGAGAAGCTGATCCCTTCTCTGTGGTGCCCAGTGACAGGATTCGAGAGGACAGCATGAAGTAATGTTAGGGAAAGTTTAGGCTGGATATTAGGAAAAAATTCTTCACCCAGGAGTGGTCAGGTACTGGAGCAGGCTCCCCAGGGAAGTGGTCGCAGCACCAACCTGTCAGAGTTCAAGAAGTGTTTGGACAATGCTTTCAGGCACATGGTGTGACTCTTGAGGTGTCTCCTGCAGGGCCAGGAGTTGGACTTTATGATCCTTGTGGGTCCCTTCCAACTCAGTATATTCCATGATTCTCTGATTTTTTTTCAGATTTCAGAATAAATAGCTTTCCACAATTTTGTTTGAAATCTTAAATTTTGTACAGCTTTAAGATGATTTGCATTGGTCTGTCAGAGGTATGGTTATCAAAATGACAAAATAATTGTTTTTGTTACCAGTAGTATATAACATGCAGCAAGCTGAATATCTGTAATTTTCATTACAAAAGCATTGATGTTTCGCCTTTCTGTGCTTGGATGGTTGAATGTGGAGCTACAAGTGGATAGATTTCCATGTTCGGGTCTAGTTTTAGTGTTCTTCTCAGTGGATACTATCTGTTATGTGAAATCATCCTGTCACTTTCTAAACAAACTACTTAGCTCTGGAATTTTTAAAGGAAGACTTCTTTTCTTTTCACCCTTATAAATGTGCCCTTGCCAAATTCTGCCTCTTCTGGCCATTAGAATAATGAAAATACCGAAAGACTATGCTTGTAATTAAAAGTCATTTTAAAATAACCTCAGAAGATTGTTTCTAAAAATCAAAACATCTTTATGGTCCCATTTCTAAGGAAAAAAAGACAAGTGACTGGGATCCTGTACACTTTACTGTAGTCTACATTAATTACCTTCTATTAAAAAATGACAAAGACCTTTTTGAAAGGGAATCTGGCACTCTTTCCACAGAAATGATGGCAGACACCCTACTCTGCTGATTTCTTGACACTTCTAATTACCTGTATTCATTTGAAATCGTTTCCTTTGTAGTGAGTTATTGGCATGATTTTCAGAGAACAAGAGGAAAATGGAAAACATTTTAGCAAGTTCAGAAAAAAAAAATCAACAGTATCATTGTTTGCAGCTTTTGTTGAAACTAGCTACGTGAGTCATTTGAGGGACATGAAGGTAAATGAAAGGTTATACTTTGCCCTGCACGTTGTCACTGGTATTTGTAATGTCAATAACTGTAGAAGGTTGTCAGGAAACTGGAGAGATAAAGGTCAATAGCAATGACAAATATATCATTGTATGTGTTTGAATATGCAATATCAGCCTAATCTCACAGTGGAGGTTTTCACACCCTGGAAATATCAATCAGGTGCTGTATCAGAGCTATCCACTGTTTTTCGTGTACCAAGAATTAAATGGGAGATCAGTAGATTTAAGTTTTAGCATGTTTGCACTATTTTTTCCAGATTGCTTTCTGTATTTAGTATAAAGAAACAAGTTATTATATCAAAAATAGATTTGCTGAAATAAAATACTAAGAAAGATTTTTTAAAAAGAAAAGGAATTCTAGTTTCCTTAATTTGTTACAGGACATTAAATATTAATTTCTATGTAAAATCTGATATTGCCAAAATTTTCAAAGTATTTTTGCAAACAATGTCGTTTTGTAATTATTGCAAATCTTTTTTTTTTTTTTTTTTTGTATACAAAGACAGGCAACAGCATCTCATTTAATGTGCCTCTTACAGGAATAGACCATTATTTTTTACAAATTATATTGAAATTTCAGAGCTCAGCTAAAAGCAACTACAGCCTACAGTTAAAAAAATGTGTAAAGGAATAATCCTTCTGAGATAATTACAACTAAACATATCAAAGCACAAGATTCTTAATTGTTAGAAATGTGTATCCTGATGTAGGAAAACCTAACTTTGACCTATAGGGTAATACCAAATCACAAGTTGTTACATTATTATGTGACTTTCTGAGATTATGAAAGAACTAAAGAGATGAAGAGCAGGGAAAGAATTTACGTCAGAGAGACATGAGCCATTGAAAGTTAAAACAGCAATTCACTGAGAATCTTGAAGTAGAAAGTAGGGAAGGGACATAGCAGTGGGAGGATGAGTTTTGAGACTAGGAGGCAGGAAGTATTGCAGCAGAATGGTCTTGCTTGAGAGGCAATTGGAAGAAATAGTAAAGCATTTTAGAAAGTGGCTGTGGAAAGCTAAGGGAAAAGTGAGTACAAATCAATCACTGCTTAAAGATGTGAAGTCCAATATAGTGAAAAAAAATGCTGAAAATGCAGTAAGGCACAAAGATAGCGTTAGAGAAGGATCCAAGCATCAGCCTTCTGAAACATCTCTGAATCTGGTTTTTTTTTTGAGTATAAAAATATTTACTATCCCTGAATTAACAATTTCACTCTTTTCCTGCATATGAATTCCTTTTATAGGATGCTAGTATTTTGAACATTTGTACTGATAAGGTATCACTTCTGTAGTGTCTCTAAAATTCTGAGACCTTCAACACAAAACTATAAGAGCTTCAGAGTCATTTGCTTTTGAGTGACTTGTAGTTTCAGACTTTATTCTATTTATTGTGACTTACATATTTAGTGACTAATTTAAGTGCCATCAGTGGCTTCTGAGCACATTTTTCCTTTCAGGATTTCGGTTTTAATTTAGTAAAAAATGTGTTTAATTACAGTTTGAGAATGCATCATAAGTCTGTGCTGTTCAGCAAATCACTAAAGAGTATTTTTGATGTGTTATACAACAGTTCAGCGAGTTTGAGGAAGTGCTTGAAGAAGTACACTGTTAGCTGAAGTGTTTTGCCTGGGTCATTTTCTAGAAGTTCTTTTGTCCTCTAAATACGTTTTTTTTCCTGAGAGTAGACATCTTAGCTGTGTTTCCAAGGACATAATAATGACTCCTATTGCATTCATACAAGTGAATACATCCCTGACTAATTTTGAATCATCTGTCACCCAGGTACTCTGAAACATTTTTTCAAAAGCAAAACATCCCATCTCACAAGAAACATTACAAAAATACCACAGATTAAGGCAGTGTTGTGTTTTTCCTTCATGTGGTATGTGTATTTACCTTGAGGGTTACTTCATTAAATGAGGTATTGAAGTGCTACACCAATTAAAAATTTTTTTTGACAGTGCTGCCTGAGAAATGAGCAGCACTGTAGTTCTGGACTGTCCCTTGTCTATGCTGTTGACCTATGAATTTTAGTGTGTATTAAAGTTTTTGTCTTCTCTGCGCTTAGGGTGTCTGATACAAATTCTTAGACATTTACAGTTAGTTTAGATGATTCTCTTTTTTCTTTCTCTTCTCACTTCCTCTCTCCCTTTTGCCTTCCCTGTCTCCTCCCCTCCTTTCTCTCCTACCCAACACTCTCCCTTTTATCTTCTCCTCCATTTCTGCACCCCCCACACCACACTTGCTCTCCCTCTCTCTCTCTCTCTCACTCCTTTCAGTGTTACAGTACAAGAGTTGTCTTTTCAAGCACAGGGTGTTTGTCTACCTGTCCTATGTATTTGTTCCACATACATTCCTTCATTAGACTTCCTCACTCCCTCTTGCTCACACATAAAGATATGTTAGTTAAGTTTTCTATTTGAAAACAGTCTCATCCCTTATTATAAAACAACACTTCTTAGATTTAATATTTTCAAACAAATGCTTAATTATATTATTGTCTAAGGTTTGTTATGTGCTCAAACTCATCATGCTGCTATGAGATGACTACAGTTAAAAGGCTGTGAGGAGACAATTGCATTGCTCTTTTAAATCTGTGTTTTAGCACTCTGGAATGGGGAATCTTTCAGCAATTGTAATCTCTTTGTGTGTTTTTGCAATCATGGAAAACAATAATTCAGAATATTTTCCATAGATAGTGTATAATCTCCTAGTGTATTGTGAAATGCATGGCTGAAGATTAGATGCACCCAATACCTAGATAATTTCTAGGTTGAAATGCATTACTTTGGAGATTTTTAAGTATTTAGGAAATAGACATTTACTTCGTATACTCATGTGAGCTGAAGGACCCAAAAGCCCAGCAGATTTCTCTGATGTTGTTACCTTTGAATGTTTTTATACAAGCTGTGAAAGTTCCGTAACTACAATTATCTGAGCCACACTTTCTAATCTGTAAGATATTATTTGGAGTCCATGGCTGACCTAAATGAAGAAAAAGAATGTATAATTTCTATCTTGATACCTTTTTTCCCTGGAAAGGTAATGCTGTATTTTGCTTTACTTTGCAGGGATTCAGCATATGAAGACTGGAATCTATTATAAGCTTTTGAAGAGCACTGCTTTGCTCTTGAGTGAAGGGCGTGTGTCCATACATAGGCCATAACAGAGAAGATTTTTCCTAACCATTTTCTAAAGTCCTCAAATTCTAGACATTTATTTCGACTGCTTCATAAATCTCACAATATCATACATTATCTAATAATTTTTTTGCCAGGTAAACTACCAGTATTACAAAGGACAGTTTGTATGTTTTCATTAATGTGTAATGGTGAATACCTTTTGGAGTTTAAGAACATCACAGTACTGTAAAAGTGCTGCAAATAAATTCTTTCACACATGAATTTATTCTTGTTAAAGGGAAAGTGCTGCATATTTTAAAATACATGGATATAAATATATAAGACCTAAAAATAGACTCATGCAAGTGTCTCCCAGTTTCTGCATTGCTATTTAATGCAGAATTTTAAAACCCTTACATATGAAATGATTTTTATTTAAAAATGCATATTTGTGATTTCTTTTTTGACAAAGAAAGGCCTTTTGTTCTGGTTTCTTCAGCAGAACCTCATTTTGTGACTTTCTACTGTCCCCTAGTGGCATTTTAATCTTTGTAACTATTGTGGTATTGCTATTCTGCATTGCTTCCGTGCTTTTCTGTTTCCTTGAGACTATCATTAACAAACATTTAAAATACTATTAAACAAGCCATCAACTGACTGTGGAAGCAATAACATTGCTCTTTAGCCCAACCGGTCCTTTCAGATATTTAAAAATTATATAAACAAAGCCAGCAACCATATGCTATCTATATAATGCATTACTTTGTTACAGTAAACATTTCAGATTTGCAGAATGTTAACACAAACCTGATGAAAGAAAAATGTTATTAGTTGTGACGAGCCTATACATACCCTACAGTAGCTAAAATGTAATTTGTGAGAGGTTAGAGAATTATTGTCAGTAGTCTTAGCATTTTCATGCATTCTAGCTATTCTTTTTATTTTCTTCTTTAAACTCACACTGCATTTCCATTCGATTGTTAGCAAATTTAATATACACCACAGTGTCACTTTTACATAAAATATTAATATCTTACAGAGAAGTACCACATTAGTAGCTATGTCAACTGAGAGCTATTGAAAATGGACTTCTTAAGTTTTCCATATGTTCTGTATAGATATACACATTTGATAGGTTTCTTGTTCTTAAATGTATAGTTGCCTGTTCTTTCTTTTGGGTGTACATTTTCCTTCACAGTGACTTACATTTTCCTTCACAGTGACTTACATTTTCCCAATTTAACCTAGTTTTTGATTTGAGTATGCTTTTTGGTTTTTTTTTTTTTATTTTTTTTTTTATTTTGGTTGCAACCAGAAGCAAACTACTACGGTCCCTGCTGTTATGAGCTTCAGTGATTAGTTCTCCCATGTCCCATGCTGATAATAGATTTCATCTTACACTAAATATAAGAATATTTCTTTATCTGAATTTATATATGTATATATATGTAGAAAAGGACTGGATGGTACAGACAGTTATGTGTAATTTTTTACAGATAAGTCATATTTAACTTAGAAATTAATATCTTCCCCAGATTTGGAAAATCTGAACAAATTAATTGATGATTCATTTAGTATAACATGAAGGTTAATGAAGGTGCAAAAACCTACTTTGATATTTTCAAAAATTGTAGATGCACACACATAGAAATACATACATTGAACATACATTCAACATTAAAAGATTTTGAATCTTTTCTCTCTTTAAGCTGTTGGGTTTTTCAGGTTTTTTTAGCTTTCTATAAGATTAACAAAATTGAGGTCAGTGCAAGAAATGACTGTTTAATATCTGCCATACTATTTTTAGTTGATAGTTATAAAAAATGACAGCACTGCAAGTACAAGGTATTGTGAAATTTGGCCTATTAACTCAGCATTTTAGGAATCAAAGAGATATATATTGCATTAATGACTTCTTGGCACTGTCTACTAGAGTATTATGGTTGTAATAACTGCCACACTAAAACTGCTGTTTTATACTTTTATCTTGAACTGGAGCAAAGGCAGAAACCCTTCAGCCATCATATTTTCTTAAAATGGTTCATTGTATGCTGTATGCCTTGGTTTAAAAATAAGAAGGAATGTGCTATGACAATTTTTACAATTTATATTCTTGAAAAGACTAGAAGGATTGGTGCTAGTTTTTGAGCCTTGTCTGTCTTCACTAGTCATAGTGCAATTCTGTGTAGATCTGTTTATCCATCCTTAGGTTTAATTAAGATATCCCAAAACAAAGCCCTGGAGTGCTGTCGCTTTGGGCACAAACACAAAAAATGCAACCAATGTTAACATTCTGCTTAGTATCATTTTTCAGATGTAGAAAAAAGAGATTTTAAAGCTCTCAGATTATACAAGAAGACTTAAAATATGTTCCCCTTTATTTGTACTTTTTCATATGATGTGGTACAGCTTTCCAAATTCACTCTTTGATTTTTTTTTCAAACAGTAATATCTTAAATTGAAGTGTAAAACTTTTACAGCCTCTGTTTTCACAAATTTTTTTGTTCATTTTTTACAAAAATCCTTCAGTAAGCAGATTTATATTAAGATATAGCTGTTGTTTGTAAGAAACACTGAAACTGCTTTGACAGGCTAAAACAGATTGTAAATTTTTCTTTGAGATGTGTAGCTTTGTTTTAGCAAAACATAGCTTGTTCACAACCTTAGTTTAAAAGATAAAATTATCTATATCTGTTTTATTTGGAGTTTGTATGTTTATGTCCCTAAAAAAATCCACTGAAAAAGGTTTTGCCTAATTATTACTAAGATACTTCAGAAGATTAAAAATAGCTGTATTCACTGTATTGCACTAGAACAGTATCAGACTATCAGTGGCCTACTTCTCCAAAATTAGTTTTCTCCATAACGTCTAATAAAGCTAAACAGTCTTGCATTTTACTACTTAGGAGACTATCTAAACAGAATGAACAGATTTATAGGGTTATTTTTAGTATGTGTCACTTGCATTACGATTTACTTTTGCTTTTGAAGCTTATTTGACATTCTTGGTAAAAATATATAGTCAGAAATCTCATTAAAGTTCTTCATAAAGTACAGTCTCAATAGGGTTGTTACCTCTCTCCCAAAAAATGGGGGAATACAGCTGAAATCCATGTATATGTGCATCATGTTGTTTGGATTTTATGTTAATTTTCTTATTAGTATTTAGAAAACAAATTGAAACACCTGCAGATGAAAGTGTAAAGAATGTTTATATAAATAATTTCTCAATTCACAGCTATGTTAAGTAACTAAGCACATTGTCACTGTGCAGTATTTCAGAGAGCAACAGGTAAATGTTGACACGTCTAAAATTTTCTTCCATCACTGCAAGAAACATTTATGGTGGTGAAATAAGTATTAAGTTCTTTAAACATAGAATCTTGTGTTTTCTGAAAACCATTTTCCTGTGCATTAGGGGTATATATAAAAGAGCTTATAAAATTCTGAGTATCTTTTCTGAAAATACACTGTTGTGTTCTATGATGAAATACAGTTATAGACATATATGTTAAATCCCGCTGGGGCAAAGTGTCTCTGTATGTGTGTTTAACACAACATAGCTTTTGGATATTTTTTTAATGAGCCATATTTATATGAAATGCAGAATATTAAGGAGATAAAACTGAACCCGTATTTAACTGTTTTAAGTGTTCTTTCATATTTATGGAAATATTTTGATGATGTTAAACTCTAAAGGGAACCTAAACTGACACTGCCTTCTGGACCTGTCCTATTCATCCGGTTACTATAAAACTGTGGAATAAGTAAATGCCTTAACCATAGATATCACTCAGCCATAGAATTCAAGTAGATCTTGAATTTCAAGATACGATCAACAAACAGGAATTTTAGATAGACAACTCTGATAAGATTATGTTTTCAAATAAGATTTTTTGAAACTGCTAAAGTACTAGTGTAAGGTGAATTGTGAGAAAATTATGTTTCCTTACACACTGACTTAATTTCACATGTACACATATGCACAAAATTCTATAGGCTTTTAAAAATAAGTTTGCTGTAACCATTTTTAAATATTAAAAGTCAATATGCAGCACTTAAATGTTGAAACAAAGAATTTATTTAAATGTATCTCTTGACAGATTGCTTTCTACAAGGCTGGCATGGAATTGAAAGAATAAAATGATACAGGCTAATAGGTTAATATTAATCATATCTATGGTGAAGAGGAAATTGAGATAACTTGGAAGGGTTAAAAGTGGGCTGGTTTCTTTCCAGATGTATCTTTAGGAGGTTTTTGTTGTATCTGCCTGAATATTAAGTCAGCAAAGTAAAAGTGGCAAATGGTTACTGTAGTCTGCCAGCAAATTGCGTATGAAAAAAAGAATTACTAGCTTCATACTAGCTGATAAAGAATTCCTGCACAGACAAAGCCATTTAAAATTTGCAGCTCCAACCAGACAATTTTTTATGTTTTACAAAGAAGTACAATTACATTTTGAATGACCTTATGCCACAATGATGATATAAAGAACAGATTTGTCTCTGCTCCTAGGTCTAGCTTGTATATCCCATATTCATCAGTACATTTCAGTTGGTGTAGCTGAGATTGTCTATCTTTGTCAATTTTAAGATATGAATTAAACTCAAATGTCTTTCAAATGTGATACTGTACTTACTCTGTTCAAATAATAGAAATAATTTATTGCAGTAATCGGGATTTATGTCTTGGTTAGTTAAATATATGGCCTCTATGGGATTCCCTTTTGCCCCTTAAATTCCACAGTGCTTTAAAATGTATTTGTGAGTTAGAGAAAGTTTAGTATGTTTTGCTAAAAAAAAAACCAAAAAAGCCCCAAAATTTTAAAATTTATACTAATGAGAAATGAAATTCAAAAATAATGTTGACAAGCCACACAAATTATTTCAAATATCCCTTGCAGTTTTAAGTACAGCAGTTAAGATCAGCTGATAAGGCATTTGAAAGCTAAAAGGCTGAAAATCTATATGTTAATTATATATTTATTATTATAATCAGAACATTAAAGGTGTTTGAAAAGTTTTCTCTAGCCAGTATATCTTTTATTAATCTGTTTCAAACTATTATTTTCTGTTTATATTTGTGGTATGAAAATATTTTTTGCAATATAGATTATTGTGTAATTTTTCCTCCTTCCTGGAATGTTCAAGACAAACCTACACCTATTAATCTGCCCATATTAATGAACCAGTACAAACTGGAGATATTAAAAAAAATTATCACATTAATTGAAGACAAACTTGTATTTTATTGCAATGGGAAATAGAAAGTGTTCCACAGTATTCAGGGGAGTCTGGTTATGGTTTTTTTACTTAAAATCTGATGCATGTAAAAATGTTAACTCTCACTAAATCAGTCATTGCTTTTTACAGATAAGGTTTTTCAACAAAATGTATAATTAGAGAAAAGTGATGAGAGAATATCCTGCTTTAGAGGAAATCTAGACTGTATGCCTATCAAAATAGTAGCAACCTTTTTTGTGGTTTTGTACATTCTGTTGGGTAAAATTTATGAAACAATTGAAAGGAGTATCTGCATATATAATCATAATTAACCTTAGTTTCTAAGGTGGTGAGGTAGTTGCAAACAGTGCTTTTAAACTGGGAAATGGATCTTTTAACTGTTTTGAGCCACATACCTTCAGTTATACATATATGTATAAATACAACTTCTGAAACAATAAATATATTTTTTTAAAAGATTTGGTCTTTTCTTTTTAACTTAGTGGGATAAATGGTACCTTTGATCCTGTTAGTTCAAGTTAGGATAAAGATACTGCTTCATTTTAGTAGTCTTCCACTACCTGTTTGTACCTATAACATCAGTATTGTGTCTACCACACCATGTGAAGAGTTTAAACACAAGTTGATCCCCTAAATAAGCACATATTAAGTGAAAAAGCATTTTTAATTTATTGTGCAGTTCTGTATCTAGGTATGCTTTTAATTAAACACTAGTCCATAAATAAGCAAATAATAGAAGTTAGCAGAGAAGCAGTTGATCTAAATCATGACAGTAGCTCATTTATCTTTGTCCTAACAAGACAATAGGAAATGACACTAAGCCGTTGTTTTCTATGCATTAAGATTTCCTTCTTAAACAAATGCAATTGAGGCAGTTTGTTTTTCAGCAACAGCCCAGCACGCAATGCCAGTGGCCAGAGTTTTGTCTTGTCTTCATCCAGGGAAGGATTAATCTTTGTGATGGTGCAAACAAAATGTATGTCTGAGGTCAAAGTGCAGGTTGCCTTTTGGGATCTGCATTACATTAATGTCATTTTTGGGTTCCTGACGTTAATCAAAACCAACACCATAAAGCGTCACTTAGCTAATTTGTGTATTATTGTCAATGTTACCATTAATTATGCGTTTGTGAGGAAAAAGAGGATTAATGAGATGTCACAGGTAATTTACAATGATCAGGCTCCCCAGGACATTAAGAAAACACTAGCTGTGTACGATTACCATTCAAACATAATAGTACTCATGCAGGAAAGCCTTTGTTAAGTCTCTGAACCAAGTTTTTCTACTGGTATGATATATTTTTTATAATGTCTGTAGAAGGTTTATTTTAATGCAAAAACAGTGTAGCAGTTTCGGTTTCTTTACTGAGCTCTCTATTGAAGACTAATAAAAATCTGGTGCTATGTTTTAAATGGACAATCCTTGAAAAAATCTGCTCTGTCGTATCGACTTGTTGTGAGATACTGTTTTCCCTGAAAAATTTCTACAGGCAGCATTAATAAGCACAAAATCTCATTAAAAGTGCAAGATTATCAAGTGATAATACCATCATTAATGCAGTTACTATAATGTGATGCTTTGTATATATTACAGAAGCAAAAAAAACCCCAGTATGTTTCTGTATTTACGGGATATGGAGCAAGTAGCACTTGTAGGTGGTAAAGTCAAACTTAAATGAGATGATTTTGTCCATTCGTTAACTAATGATGCTATTTATTCCATTAATACTCCTGGTTTTTTAAACTGTATTACTGATTTATTAATGCATTTTATTACAGATTTTATAGAAAAGTTGCTTGTTGGACAATAGGTCAAACTTTGATCCCAATTAACAGTAGTTCCAGTAGACAAGGGATTAATTTTACTTAATTTCATAATTGTCCATGTAGGGCTCATTTCTGCTAGAAAACTGAATCTGTATTGATTTCAATTAACTTACTGAACTTGAATCCTCCTGAACAAGGTTTTCTAATACATCCAATATTGCTGTCTGTTTCTGACAATGATTCCTTTATTACTTTTGTCATGGTTTTGCCCCAGCTGGCAATCAAGCCCCACACGGCCACATCCTCACACCCCTACCAGCAGGACTGGGGAGAAAACCAGAAGGGTGAAAGCTGGAAAACTTCTGAGTACAGATGAAAACAGTTTAATAGGGAATGCAAAAACCGTTCACACATAAGCAAAGAAAAACAAATAATTAATTCAGTGCTTCCCATGGGCAGGGAGATGTTGAGCCATCTCTGGGACAGCCGGGAGCCATGACACGTAATGATTACTTGGTAAGACAAACACCATCCCTCCAAATGTCCCCCCTTTCCTCCTTCTTCCCCTCACTTTATATACTGAGCATAATGTCATGTGGTCTGGAATGTCCCTGTGGTCAGCTGGGGTCACCTGCCCTGGCTGTGTCACCTCCCAGCCTCCTATGCACTCTCAGTCTTCTCACCAGCCTGGCAGTACGAGAAGCAGCAAAGGCCTTGGCTCTAAGCCCTGCTCAGCAATACCAGAACATCTCTATATTATCAACCCCGTGTTCAGCAAAAATCCGTACTAGCTGCTCTGAAGAAAGTTAACCCTGCCCCGGCCAAAACCAGCACAACTTTGAAGCCGTGTGGAAACAAGAATATCTGACAAGAAAACTGTTTAAAAGAAAATATTAGATTTTTGTACCTCTCAATGAATCTTTCATTATTTCCCTCAAGATTATCCTGGAATATGGAGGACAATTATCAATGGTAATTCCAATCAGAAATTATTCTTAGGTATAAATCATTTAATTTGATGATTTTTCCCCACTTCCCTATGATCTCACAGATTGTTTTATACAGGGTCTTAATATCTAATGTCTTCCCTTCAGTTAACCTAGCACTGCCCTCTTACCATAAATTTTATCAGATTGCCTTATGAGCAAATATAGCACTTAGAAGAATAACTGCAATATAATAAATCCCTTTTCAAGCATATTTATTGTGAGTCAAAAGCTGACGCTTTGGAAACTAGTTCAAATTTTTATCCCTCTATAATTTCAAACTGTGGTGAGTTTAACAGTCTTCTCATTGCCTTAATGTCCTCCTGAAAGAACTATTTTTACTTTAATACTCAACTGGCTCTTTGCTTCTCCGTTAAGTCTGCCATGAGGAAAGGATTTTTTAAAAGGTATTAATTGCTATTAATATTGGGCTGTATCCCACTCAGGGTCTTAGGTATTATTAAGACCCCACAGGCTGAAGGACTGCTCATAGAAAACACTACTTCCAGCCTGAAGCCCTAAGTCAAGTAGCTTCATTCAGCAGCTGCCAAGCAAGAGCCATAAGCAACAGTGGGCAGGGACTAGATCTGGAGCTCACAGACTGACGTATGAAGAAAATTAAATCAATACTGCATTCTTTTAGGTACATATTTATGAGTATAGACTAGTTTCTAAATAAAACTCTCTTCAGGAAAAAAGGACATTTTTATTTTGCTTTCCAATCCAGGGCATTAAGTTTATATAGAAGCAAAGCATGTTACCTGCAGCTGCTGTTAACTATTTGACACAGTATATTAGCTACGCTAAAAAGTTTGAAATAGAATTCAGTAGATAACTTGTTAAACACTATTTTAAAATAATTGGCATGATATTATATGAGAGCTAGAACAAAGATAAAGAGTGGTTAAACAAGACTTTAATGTTAACAGCTAGATTTGGAAGCATTTATGTATAAACTGCATAAAAGCTGGTAGTTGGATATGCAGGATATCATGTAAAACTGTCACTTCTTCATGCAATTATTGATGATCAAGATACTAAGAAGTAAGTGCAAGCCTGAGAATATAGCACTGCTGAATATTAGAACTGGGCAAGAATATTGTAATGAATGATGGATCTGCTGAAAATTGCCAAAAAAGTTGCTTCTGGTATTATCAAGACTACTCAGTTAACAGAATTTGAATTTGTAGTGTTATTTTTTGGGGAGTGTTTACCCTTTTCCTTTTAGCAACTGAGGCTTAAATAGATGTTTTCATGTCATGCAAATGAAATATGGAACTTGGAGAGTTCATTCTATTTTGGAAAATTTCAGCTCACCTTTCAGGAAGACTTTGCCAAGTAGAGATAACTTTGTGTGCAAGTTTTCCTAGGAATTTGTAAAACTGCAACAAAAAAGGAAGGGATGTTAGCATGATCTTTAAGAAAGGAAGGAGTATTTAAATGTATGCTGTGAATGAGGTCTTAGATCCTTCTCATCTTTGCCCAGAATCCTGTTCCAAAAAGAATTTCCAGCCAGCTCAGTCTTCCCAAGTTTCACTGCTTGAGGCAGCTTAACTTAGATGTTTACATAAATAAAAAAACATGTAAGAGATTTGATATGTATGTACTCCCTTAATGAGTGAGACATCTTCATTTATCTTTGTATTAAAAAAAAAACAGAATTAGTGTAAATTAGCTAAGAACACTGCATCACATAAAATTCTCCCTCTAGACGTGTGGTGGAATCTCAGAGATCTGAGGTGATATGGACCACATCCTCACCTTCCTTGCAGAGGAGAGAATTTGGAACAAATCTCCATCCAGATAAGAATCGTACCTAAGGAATAACTCTAAGGGTTTAGAATCTCTTCCCGATGTTTTTGAAATACAGTGGTTTTTCCAAATGAAACAATTTTGTTTTGTGACTCCATAAAGAAAAACAAGAACAAATATATCTGTTGAATTCAAAACAGCCTCTTTTAAGGAAACTAAAAATGAGTAGGGTGATAAAATGTTACTGAATTTGGAGATCTCTGAATATATCATTAAAGAAATTCTTGGGTATTTGCTTACTGCTCTCATTAATTGCTCTTAGCTAAAATGTTCAGTCCATTTTGGTCTAGAGACATACTTTAAAAGCAAGAGTTGATATGTTTGTGACACCTGTCATTTGGGTCAGTTTAATGATTGCTTGGCAGAATGTAAGTCTGACTGTCATCTTCTCAGAAGTCTATTTAGATGGGGTTTTTTGCTTAGTAATCCTGTTACATGTCAGGTAAGGAAAAACCAGAATGAAATCTAGATCAAATGCTGTTTGCTTGAGTTTGCTAGAAAATTCCATAACATGCAAATCACAGGTTTTTCTCCTAAATTAAGAAAGAAATTGAAGGTAAAAAAAATGGGTTAAAGCAAGATAGTAACATGTCAAACAGCTTCAGGGGAAATCTACATATTTTTCTCAGCACTCTAGCTAAATACTAATGAGCTTATTAAAATAAAGTGACAAAAAAAAAAAGATGCTTTACTTTCTCTGTTTGACCTTTGTGCAGTGAAGGTAAACATACTGCATCGTTTGAATAATACATGCAAGACTATTTATTGAATACATTTTTAATTAGTTAAATGGTATATACATCATGAAATGTTTTGATATAACTTCTGTTTATGAAAAAAGCTTCTATTCTCCTAGAACATGATTCTGGATTTTGAAATAAAACAGAATATTATAAAATATAAGCGTTTATATGAGGACCACTACATTTTTTCTGTACTTACTTTCATGAAAGAGATGAGTAATATATTTGTCTACAAGCTGCTGTATAAGAAAGCAATAAAAAATATTTTGGAGAGAAACTAATACCTGAAGACTAATTTTATTTGAATTTCTTTTTATGTGATAGAATAGAATTTGTGAGGTTACAAACCATAAGTTGGAATATTTAACTTATTAAAAAATGGAACAACACCATTGCCATTGTGTAGTATTCAGATTTAACAGATGAAAGCAGATTTTCTTAGAAAACATATAGTCTGAGGGGACTTGTCTGTCAACTTAAGTGCTGAGCTGGGTGAATACAGTACATTTCATAATGTCCAAGAAACACTGAAAAACTATGAAGATTTCTGATACATTTAAATAGTTATTTACCGTATAATTCATGTGCATTTTATGCATAAAGGAACCTGGATATTGAGTGGCAAGTGCTTAGTACTCTTTGCTGGAGATCATTTACAGCTGTTCATAACCAGGATGGAATCCAGGAATGCTTCTAAGGAGGATGAGAGGAAAGGAAGGGATGCAGAGGATTAATTCTCATTCTTCTGTCCCTGATATCAGTATATTATATTGTGAAGTAGGTAAATGGGCTAAACTTTTCAGAAGGAGTAGAAAGCTGACTTTTTTAAAATTAAGTTTCTTACATTAACTACTTGTTCTTATCAATGATCCGTTAATAAAGCAGTTCACAGATTCACTGCAACTATTTAATAAATGGTACAATTGCTATTATAATAACCCTAATTCTTTGTCATGTGTTTAATATTCGATATGTATTTGAATGCCTATGTTTCACAACAATTATTATTTTAGGTAAGAGGATTTGTTTGCGTTTTAAAAAAATGCTGTTCTGAAATTAAAATTGACCTGTTCTCTTATGGAATTTAGGCACATTGTCTCAAGAAAACCCTAAAAAATATTCAAGCTTTTTAATTAAAATAATTTGTACAAGTTGCAAAAAAGACTGGGGTATAATGATTTGGAACTTCCCCTTTCCTTAAACTGTTGAATGAAAAAAATAATATAATCTTGTCATTTCTCAACCTTGTAAACACTTCAGTTTCAATCTTTTCAATTGGTGAATTTTCTTAAAGTGAAGTAATACAGTGGATGTAGTTCCAAAATACAATACAGAACCAGAGTCTATGCTTGATTATGAATTATATGCAGTTTCTTTTAACTTGTTAACACAAACATCATCAGCATGTGAAAGTTGTTTTAGTGTTTGTTTACATTTGCAAATTAATTTGAATGCAGAAAACTCGTGAAATAGAGAGGAAAATAAAGCAGAATAATCTGCAAACTTAGTAGTCAAACAAGCAGTAGCAGGAAATTATTTCTGAAATTAATATCCTCCTGTAGCATACTCAATGGGATATTAGTTCTACTGTGGAAGACTTTCTACTTAGTAAAACAGAATACTGGCAAGATCACAACCTGAGTAGCTTAGAATGAGGTGGGTTTAGGGGTTTTTTATGAGCTAAACATTTTGGAATGTTTTTTTTATTAAAACAAGGCTCTAGCTGCATATTTACTGAATGCTGTTATGCCTTCTTGGACCTTCAGTCTTGGAGCTATATTCTTACAGGTTTTCTGCTATGACTGCCTTATTGCTTTAGGTATCTTTCTTCCACAAGTTCCTACATTTTGCTTTGAACTTTGGGACATTTTCACTTTTGCTGAGGAAAGCTGTTAATGCTAAAATAAAGTTGACTAAATGTTTCTTCAGATTGGCTGTGTAGCACTTATCATTCAACTATTAAGCATTTGGGATAAACCCACCAACTTTTTATATTTATCATCATATATATATTTAATATGAAATTTACAGTATTAGACTATTAGACCTTTATGCTCTGCTGACTCAGCCTTTGCTCTTATCAGGCCTTTTGTCTAAAATGCATGTGCATTCAAACCCACAGCTACCTAAGTGACTCATAAGTACTGCTCTGACTGAACTCAGTGTTTTTCAGTACTCCATTCTTTCTTCTGTAATTGGTCACTTTCTGGTAATTACCTTATTGTCAATGTCTTTAGTTTTGTTTTGATTTTAACATAGAAATGGATAAATTGTAAGGTATTGTCAATTTTTTGCCCCCCAGCAGACATTGAAGACCTTTGTGATAATTTTCTACTTTTATGTCTTTGTTTCTCTGGAGTTTGGAGTTTAGTTTTCAAGATAATTAAGTTAATAAAATTTTCTCAAGATTTTGATCTACTTTCCATTTATGTTTTCTTAAACCAATTTGAGATCAGTATTGTAAAATTAACATGTGTTTTTCATAGAGTATGGCTTCCCCCCTCCTTCCTACCTAATAGTAGTCTTCCTTGGTTAGTATTCTGAGCTACTTCTTTGGAGGTACAGTCAATTATTGTGTAACAGCTTATGTAGGTAGGGATATATAAACACCTGAAGTCTTCTATTGTCCACCCTTGTCTTTTTTTTATTATGCAATCTCATTATAAATATTTTTCTTTAGCATTAAAACCTTCAGAAGTTGATTATGTCCAAATTTTTTTCTAGTGAGTAAGCTATATTTTGTGTAAATAAATCTGCAATATCAAAACAGATGCATTTTGGGATTGTCCTGTAGAAGTCTTCAAGACCAGCTTTTTTCTGTATGGTGCTAAAAGCTTAAACAAAAGGAATCACATTCTCTATGTAATTCTGCAGTGTTTTGTTATCTTAATTACTAGGTGAATTATTTTAAATGTAACTAAAAGGTAGCCTAAATTAATTTAAATCTTTACCTGAGCTCTGAGATTTTGAACCATGACAGTGAAGCAGAATAATTAGTCCCTCATCACCATTAGAAAACTACCCAAGGTAGACATTTTCTTTTTACTGTATGTCAGGCAAAGTTAAGTGGTAGTTAAAAAACAGTCAGCTTTCTTTTATAACTTAGATGCAAAAAACCAGTATCACTTCACAGATGTGTAAAATATTAAATTGTTTATTCTTAAGAATATGTTTATTTTTAAAAGAATGCTATGAATATTTAGTTTACTTATCTTTTAGCTATTATTCTTCTATAAATGGAATAATTCTGATTTTTACTCATTTCCATTTTTTCTTCATTCCTATTTATGTCTCTTCTGATAAAACATTATTTTAGTCACAGCATCAATGACTACCTATGTATTTTTTACTTGTTCATAGAGAAAGTTACATTTCTTTTATGAATTTTTCTGTAAATAACCATTTGGTGTAGTTATATATACAGTTTTTAATTCAGCTGTGAAAATGCTTTTTCATTCACAAAGTAGACCTTGATTATTTTTTTCTCAAAGTTCTTTTCAGTTTGTATTGGTACACCTAAATTTCATCACCAACCAACTAAAACAGGTATTTTAGACCTCACCAAGAGCTTTGTGGTGATACCCCTGAGGTATCTTCAGAGTTATGCAGTTGTCAGAGTCTAAAGCAGACTAGGTCTTCAGTGAAGTGACAATATAAAATTTCTAACAAAAAAAAAAAAATATACAAGCAGCAGCACTTCTGTTGCATCTGAAGCCAAGCTGCGTCAGCACTTTTGTGGTCCTGCCTGCCTTGGCTCCACGACTGTGATGCAGCTCTTTCCCTTAATCTGTTCTGTTGACACTGATGCTCATCTAATCTTGTGATGAGCTAGCTCAGGCAGGGAAAATCAGCAAATGTTTTTGACTTGTCTTGTTTTCTCTTATAAGGACAGTCTCCTGCTAGTTTATTTCCTGAAACAGAGCAAGGGAGAGGGACTCCAAGGGTGACATTTCAGGTTGATGTTAACTGTTGTGGAATCACAGCCTGAGGCTATAGTGCAGCTAGAATTTTGAGATGGAAGGATCCACAATGATTGTGAAAAGAAAAAGCACCCTGACCCTAACCTTAGGCATTCATTCCAGATGCATTCTCCTTTTTCTTCAGCATTTTATTTCTGTATAAAATCAACCATTTTTGGAACTGGTTGAAGTGATGATTTCCTTTTTATTTGCTGATTGGTGTTCAGTCAGATCAGTCTCTCCTACAGCCTCACATAAGGGAGTGAGGAAAAAATGGGGAAGGGCTAACTGAAATTTCCTCTTTGTTACAGGGTTTATACTCTATAAATATTAATTTAATTACGTATTGTGAAAGGCTGCTGTAGTTGCTAAGAGAGATTCACTAGGGCCTGCAAAGAGCATAGCAGCCAATGGAAAGAATTGATAGTCATTATGCACAGAGACTCATAGCAGCTGATGACAAAAGCCTATACGAGATACATTGAAAATTTCTTGCAGCTGATGGAAAAGGTCCAGGCTGCCTAATGTGGGAAACATATGACAGTTGATACAGTGACCTATGGGTTCTAAAGAATAGTTATGGGACAAAAAATTGGTCAGGAACTTGAAAGTGCATAAGGCTTTTTTTCTCTCCAAAATAAAACCAGGTTTGCGATAATCTGCAGATGCCCAAATCTTTCTCCTCCCACACCCCAGAGACTCCCTAATTGTGAATTTGCATTGTTCTTTCCTTTGGTTTTGCCTATGGCCTTCGGCAGCTGCTTTGCTGATCCCACCCAGTAACAAGAACATGATTGGACATCTGTCATCAATCATTGTGGGAATGTGATGCTTACTGCATTCAAGTAGAATTTGTTATATAATTGCAGGCAGCCAGGTTGTATTTTCAGGTGGTAAAATAGAAGACCTTGAAAAGATAAAAGAAAGGAATTGGTATTTCTGTTCTTAGGCTTCCAGTATTTTTCTCTACTTTTTCAATTAGAGGCTGTAAGTTGGATATAAACTTTAGCTAGTTTAGGCACTGAATGGTCTTTTTCTTTTGTATCCTGAGATGTTAGGTCTTGTACGTCAGTGTAGCCACTTTGCTAGATAACAGTCTAGTTCCTACTTGCAGTGAAGTCAAATGGTACTTAAACTTCAGAGTAGCAGAGTGCGGTGTGGCTCCGCTGCGGCCACGAGCTGCTGGTGTGAGCGCTGGCTGGCAGAGCTCCTTTGTGGCCGTGGGCCTGCGAGAGTGGCCACCCCCGGGATTGCACAAGCCTCCCAGGTGGGGTGTGTGCTGACACGCGTGGGTATCGCAGCACTGAGTCACAGACACGCCGATCCGAAGTGAAGGAAGGACAGAGCGGACACCCGTGTGCAGTCCTAAGAAGCTTTATTCTCTCCCCCGGTGTGGGGCTGGAACAGGGAGCTTCTCAGAATGGGAGCACAGACGAGTGACAAAGAACCCAGATTTTACAAAACTTATAAAGGGACTGGGCGGAAAAGGTTCCTTACTCCGTCCAGTAGGGGAACAGCACTAAACCATAACATCGTGGACAATAACCAATGGTAAAATAACAGGGGTGAGGAAGAGCCTTGGGGACAAATGGACATACAGAACTAAGATAACAGACAGAGAACATTCTGGCAATAACTGGGAGTGGCAGTGAGAACTGACAGGGCAAGGAGGCAACAAAACTCTGAGTGGCATAACTATATATGGCATAGCAGGGGAGAAGGGGGACGATTGACAGATAGCTGGGGAGCCAAGCGGCGGGAAAACAAGTTGGGATAAAGCAATGTGAGGGGAAAGGAAAAGGGGGTACGCAGAACATACCAACTAAAGCTGACTAACATTAATTAACTAACTAACATAAAACATCATAAAAACACACTACCACAGCAGAGCAGTACAAGTACACTGGAGACATCTCTCCACTAACTAGCTTTATGAGTGTTTACAGTGCTCCTTGAGCTGTAGTTGTTAGGTCCATTCATATACTTGTTTACACAGTTGCAAACATGCTTACATTGCAGATAGTAAAGATGCTGAGCTTGGAAACCAGCAAAGGATGCATATAAATTTCAAAATATAGTGTAAACAAAAAGACATCTAAGAATGGTCTTTACCTTGGACTCCATCAACACAATGCTGAACTTGAAGCTGCAAAAGGCAAGTACAGTTCAGTGCTAGCTGGGCTTCAGCTTCTGTTAGATTCAGGAGGATCTGGCAGCCAAAAACATTTGCTTCTGCATGATTGAGGCTATAGAATTTCAGTAGTTCTGAGATCGGTGAAGACTAAGGTTTGTACTTGTTAAGTATAGGTTAAGGTCTGCTGGGTTTCAGAGTACACCAATGAGGCCAATCAATTGAAGCTGAGGTTCAGGACCCTCAGCTTGTCAACAGATGGTCCCATTGAATGCCATCACATGTTCTGACTGTTCTTTCCAAAAGTGCATCTCTGTTCTTAAGTAACAAGTAAGGGGTAGCTATGTGAAGGGATGGACACAGTACTTAGATCTGCAGAGGGGATATTTCTAGAATAGAATAGAGTATTTTCACTTGGAAGGGATCTGCAACAGTCACCCAGTCCAACTGCCTGACCACTTGAGGCCTGACCAAAAAGTAAAGCGTGTTATTGTGGGCATTATCCGAATTCCTCTCAGCCTCTGACAGGCTGGGGGCACCAGCCATCTCTAGGAAGCCTGTTCCAGTGTTGGTCCTCTTGCGTCATCAGACATTGAGCATCATACTTAGTTTGCATGAAACCACCGATGGCCATTTTGCTCCCAGTTCTAAGACTAGGTCACTGGGATCAACACAACTGTCAGCATGCCCTACGCATAATTTACTTTTGAGAGAGTTTTAAGTTTAGAAGCATTTGGGAAACATATAAGCCACAATTCCCATGTCTTTAGATTTTGTAACATACATGCCTTCACAAATTATTCTATTATTTTAACTGATTTGTGGAATTTAAAAACTCAGTAATTGATTGGGGAGACAGTTTTGTTATATTTTTCTCCACTGTAAATATAATTATCTTTTACAATAAATGTTTTGGACCAAATTCCCAGATTCTATTCAGGTATAGCAAGAGAAGTTGTTTGCATTTCTGACTGTGTTTGATTCTTATATGCATCCTACCTTTATTTTTATCATGTTGTCACTATTGCTTATCTTGTAAAAATTTGAATATATGCTTTTTATACAATTTTAAAGTATAATTTCAACTCATTGTATTCTGTAGGTGTCTTTTGAGTTCTCAGATAAAATTCAAAATATTTGAATATTTTTCAATATTTTGAAATAATATTCAAATATTATTTGAATATTTCTTAATCTGAGCAGCCTCAGTGATTTTTACAGGTATTTACAGATGGTTTCTTGTTAACATGTAAATTATCTTAACTGCTAAGTGCAGAGTTTCATTAGCAATTGTTGTAAGTCTGAAATTGACCCACTGATGGGGATATTTAAAAGGGTAGAGAGTCTGTAAGCAGTTTTATAAAATTGTGAGTTAAAAAAAAAAAAAAGGAAGAAAATGGATGGATTTAATGCATTCTCAAAGGTCCTGGGGTCCATGGAGAATTTACATGTCTACAACAGCAAAGCAGGTTGTTGACAAATGACATAAAACTGGAAGATGTTTCACTGTAGTGTTGTTTGATTGTGGGTTATGCTTCTCAGTATTCTTCTCTCTGTTTTGGAAGCATTTTATTTTATTATTTTCTGAAATAATAAAATTCCAAGTGCAGCTGGATTGTCTTAAGTTGAACCTTCTCCTTAGAACTACATTTAGAAATCAGACAGTCAAAATGTTTAAGTCAAATGAAGGTAAATATGCTGAAATCCACCTATGACCTGTAGACTACTAAATCTACCTGCTTGCTGCAGTTTTTTTCTGCTCTTCTCTACTTTTTTTTTTTATTCTTGTGAATAGTGGCTTGAGGGCAGTTAGGTTCTAGTAAACTAGGATTAAAATTTTATTTGTTATAATTTAATAAATTATAACAAATAAAAGAATGCTTTTGGCTCAGAGAAGTTAGGAATTAAATGATGCAGGGAAGAAATTATTTTACTAGAAAAATTCAGAAGGTGGGATGTCTGTAGGAAGTAGAATATTATAGTTAATTAAAAATCACTATTTACTAATTGTAATTCTGCAGAAGTGCTGTGGCAAAAGCCTGAATGTGTGGTTGTACCCTGATAGCCTTCAATGGGAATGGGAGAAACTAAACTGCGTTCTAAAAATGTTCCATTTTTGTTTGGTTGGATTTTGCTGTGTGGTTTTTTTTGTGTGGGTTTTGTTGTTGTTGTTGTTGTTGTTTTGTTGGTTTTGGGTTTTTGAAGCTAAGTGTATTTATTTGTATCTATTTTTAAAGAAACTGAAGATTAAGTCAAATGCAATCAAGATTTGGATTGCACATCTTCTGGTCCAGTATACAAGTGCAATCCAGTATACAATTCTTCTCATACTATTTCAGTTTTAAAGACCCCTAAGATTTTGTTCTACTTACTGTGTGTGTGGAGGAGACATTCCTGTAAGTTAAAGTGACAATAAACTGGTCTTAAAAGATATATGTTACTGACATATGGAGAAAGGAAAAGCTTTTTGAGAGAAAGTTTTTTTAAACTGCTCTCAAAATACTGTAGTATTCCAACTGATAGCATACCTCTTTTTATGGTTTATAAACAAAACCTTTTTTCCTAACCATGTATGATTCTAACTTGTTCTCTGCTACTCTTAATTTAGTCTATTGTTGTGAAGTTCTGAGGCCAGATCCCATACATTGTTATGCCAAGAAAATCTGTGTTCCATCATTTCCTTTATTGTGAAAGACTTTGTTTATTCACTCTTTAATTTACTGTCCTCTAGATGACCTAACAGTCATCTAATTTTATTTTTAAAAATGAAAACTATGTGTAGAGAAAACTCAAGGTAATCTGTATGTGACTATTTTTGTCCTATGTTTAAATCTTCTCCTTTTGTCTGGAAAATTCCCAGAAAACTTTCAGAAGAAGAATAGTAAAATGAATTTGTGTCTGTTTTATTTTAAATAATTTCAACTTAAGCATATTACAGTCCACTGGATAGGATATAAAATCAGAAGAGTTGTCAGAAAGAAATTACAAAAGAAATTACACAGAACTTATTCTAGGATGGCCTTGAAATATATGGGGTTTTTATAATATAATGCTAATACCCAATAGCCCTGAGTCCTATTTTCAGCTTCCAAATAGAATCATTGGAACATTAATGTTGGAAAAGACCTCTAACATCTAGTCCATCCTTTGACTGAACGCGACCTTGTGAATAAAGCCATTGCACTAAGTGCCACATCCAATCTCTTCTGGAACACCTCCAGGAATGGTGACTCCAGCACTTCCCTGGGAAGACCACTCCAATGTTTGACAATGCTTTCCATGAAGAAATTATTCCTGAATACATGGTATTACTCCTGAAATCTGAAATTTCCAAACATATTTAGATCTATGTTGTAAGTGTAAGTATTTGACTCTTGAAAACTGAAATTAGAATGTGTTGACATAGTTAGCTGTATTTCTGTTGCCAGTAAATCTCTTGAAATTGCAGTGATAAGGAGATATATACATACAAATATGTAATATTGTACATCTAGGTAAAATGGGGCCAGGTATTTTACTGATGTAGGCTTTCATACTTCAGTGGAAGACTGGTGTTTTCCATCATTTGAGAGGCCAGGCTGCAATATTTATATGTACATGTACACAAATATATGATAAAATGTAAAAAGTTAGTATATCTCAATTATTTTTTTATGTAATTTAGTTTGAGTGTATTACAGCCATTTTAATTAGTACATAGTATGCCAACAGAAAATCACATATAGCAGAGAAGGAATGGAGAAATCAGGCCATTCATCACTGTTTTGGAATTCTGACTGAGTTTTGATCAGAGCTAAAATGAGCTCAGCATTTGTTCTGCATTTGCAACAGTAACTTCTCTTTGTAATATAGGGGAAGTGGCTAGTTTTATCAAAGAAAAAATTATTCATTTATTTTGCAGCTGCGGTCAAATTGAAATCTAGTTTATCTTAAACAAAGCTAAGCTTTACCTGGAATGCCATAACAGTTTATATACATAATTTTCTTTTCTTCTTTGTGTGATGTGGCTTACTGGCTAAAATGTAAGTAAACAGTTCCTTCTTTACAGTAAAGGTTGCTAGCCATTGGAATATATTGGCAATCACCCTCCTCAGTAAAATATTTAGAACTAAATTAAACAAAAACTTAATGGTTTGGAGATTACTGGGCTCTGGTCAAGCAGTGTTCCAGCTATTTTCAGATCTCTTTAAGACATATTTCAGTAATTCTGAGGCCCACCATTGTCATCAAAGAATTTCAGTTTAGATACAGAACTGAATCAGGATCATGCCAGCTCCTGCCTGTTAGTGTCCACATGATACACTATCTCAAAAGCAGAACCACAGAATTGTAGAATGGTTTGGGTTGGAAGATATCTCAAAGATAATCTCATTCTAAGCCCCCTGCCCTGAGCAGGGATGACATTCCTAGATCAGGTTGCTCAGGGCACCATCTAACCCACCTTTGCAAACTTCCAGGGATGGGATACTCACAACTACTCTGGGCAAACTGTATCAGTGCCTCACCAACTTGCGAGTAAAGAGTGTCCTCCTGACATCTAATCTGCATGTCTCCTCTTTTAGTTCAAAACANTTTTCCATTTGTTTAGTGTTTTAAAAAAAACAATTCATATTTGAAGGAGAAGAGATGTGCTTACACTCTTGAGGCCCTGATTATTGCTGTCAATGAGTAAGGACCAAAATGGACTGCTACTTTAGTAGTAAAATGCTGTACAATAAAAATGTGTGCCTGTTGCTGAATGGGGCAGTGACAACAAACACAGAAAAATCTGAGTTACTCAGTGTCTTTACTCCGGTCTTCGTGACCCAGGTGTCCCAGATGCCTATGTTTAGTAAAGGGGGTTGAGGAGGAGCTGAACTCCCCATGGTATATGACAACAGACTCAGGAGTTTCTTAAGAGAGCATGACCTAAGACTGTGGAACCTGATAGGCTGCGTATAAGCGTGTTGAGAGCCTTCTCTCGTGTCCTTGCAAGGTCACTTTCTATTATCTTTGAAAAGTTGTGGAAATCTATGGAGGTCCCCGACAACTGGAAGAAAGCAAATGTTGTACCTGTCTTCAAAGAACACCAAAAAGTGCAGACCAGTCAGCCTCACAGTGATTCAGAAGAAAACCATGGAAAAGAAGGCTTCTGGAGATAAAGGAGAAGGTAACTAACAACATGCCTTTACAAAGTGTAAATCATGTCTAATGAATCTGAGTGACTCTATGATCAAACTACTGGATTTCTGGATGAGGGGAGAAATGCGAATATCATTAAATTTAGCAAGGCTTTTGGTGCTGTCCTCACAATATTCTTGTACCCATATCAGGATTTTACAGTCTGGATGAGTGACCAACTAAATATTTACAATACCAGTCGGATGATTTGGTACTGGAGTGGTGGTTTCTGGTCATCTTCCTGAGTGTCTGTCACAAGAGTATTCAGGGGTCTACACTGACACCCATCCTCTTTATCACTGAGGTGAGATGTCACTCTCATCAAGTTTGCAATGGCCCTAGACTGGGGACTTGTTATTAAAGTCAATGAGAATCTTTCCATCAAGGAGGACCTAAGCAGACTTGAAGAAACAGGCTGACAGCAACAAGGATAAATACAAGGTCTTGCAGCGATGGACTGATTGACTGGGGAGCAGCTCTGTGGAAGAGGACATGGATAATACAGTTTTGAAAGTCCTCATAACATCTGACTGCAAAAACTATCCAAAAGACTGATCCTTCTTTACTGAAGAAAACCAGATAATTGTACTCAAACCAGATGAAGATAGGAGTAATAAATCAAGAGCACTTAGAATTACTGACTCCACCCCACCCCACCTCAGCCTCATTTTCTTTTTTCTTATTTAAGTCCATATTGTCAAATGGTCATTTCATTCTGTGATTGCTTTATGTAACACAAATGCAATGCTTCCATATGGTAGCATCTCAGAATACTGCTTTCTATTAATTGCCATCAGATAGAATATTGGTTGACTCAGCCTTTCTTCAATTTTGTTGCTTCTCAGACAGGTTATATCACTGCAATACTTATTGGAATTAAATGCTCACACAGTTGGGTGTGCTTTCATGACAAGGTTGAAAGATTGGGAAATGACTAGAAGAAGAAATATTTGAGAGATAATTGTGTTATACTGACAACTTTGTAATGTCCTTAACTACTGTTGGTGATAATGATGAATGGTGTGTAATATGGTACTCTAAATTGGTGAGCAAGTCAATAAGAACAGGTCTACAGTCATTAGAACTGTCTTAGGTAATGAAACGGGTCAGAATTTAGTGAGTCCTCCTTCCCTTCCCCGTCCCCCCCCAGATTTTAAGATACCTAAGACAGGGATGCTTTTATTATTTTCATCAGGTTGACACTGACTGATCAAATTACAGAGAGCTCATTTTACTGTTTGGCCCATGATAGTTGCAGCAGCTGTGCATTGGGCGTGTTGAGATATTAAATATCTATCAATTAAACAAAAAGAAATCTTGAAGTCTTTTAGAATCTGTCAGAGTACTCTGACTATGATCTTTCTGCTTTCAGTACCATAATTTACAAGTCATGCTCCTGACAGTAAATTAAAATAGCCCTACCCACAACGCAAAAAAAACCTAAACAAAACTCCAAACCAACGAAACAGTCTTGAGCATTAGTATGACACTGAATGAAGCTCAAAAAATAACTGAATGGTCGAGATTTTCTCATACTAATTTTTTTAGATCTTTATATTTTGCACTTTCATTACCCTTTTCTAATAATTTCTTCCGATGACACTTCTTTTCCCTATCAACATTTATACTAAAAATCTGCTTATTGATTATCTTATCTATAACCAAGAAATATGTCTCTTTATTTTCAGCTCCTCAGTTATACAAACTGTGGTATATCTCAGTTGTAAGATGCAATTTAGACATGAATCTCCTTGATTCATAACAGAGTCATTCTAATTTTATGCTGATGTACCTCCACTGAGTTTAGTATGATGAATAAAAATCATACTGAGAGGGATATTTCCACATTTTATTTAAAGATTTACTCTGCCTTCCCTGTCATTTACTAAAACTGTACTAGATTTAGTGACCCATTTTAAGATTCAGGAGATGGAAAAAAACTTGATTCTAAGTACTAGATTTTTATGCCTATCTGATTTAAACTTTTTTCAATGATGATGGTTAATTTTGATGTGACTAGCCACCGCATACCATCTGTGAAGAACAGGAATCTTTGTAGGCAGTGAACGCTTAGGTTACTTCAAATCACTCTTCTGTCAGTTGGACATGCATGTTTACCTGCTACATAGATTTGAAAACTTTGGGAAAAGTACTTGAATCTGTTGAAAAAGAGCCGAATGTCTTGAAAGAAATCAGAAGTTTTGGCTGCCAGAATTGTGGTATTACTATGTTGATTGCTACTACATATTGATTTACTGGACATTATTCCTGAAAATGGTGTCCCCCAAAGTGAGATAATGGCCATGACAGCCAATACAAATCACGTAATACTGTTACATCATCCCCCACGTTCCTTTTGCACATTTCCACCAGTTTCTGAAAATCATGCTTGCCCTCTAGGTCTTCATAAATCACTTTTCTTTACTGATTTGTAATTATGGGCTCTCTTTGGAAAAAAAAGATACAATTGTACATCTTTCTTAGCTCTTTATCCCATTGCAATACATCATTAAACTATTTTTTATAACGTTATTTATTATGTCATTTAAAGTCTGTGGCTCTTAGGAACAGCCTTAAAGGATTTATGTTTTATTTATATATGTTTTTACTTTTATTCTTTTTTTTTTTCAGTTGGTTATGCCCTATTTTAAATAATTTGAGGAAAAAAATATTGCTTGTTGTAAAACAGATACCCTCAGGAATTCTAGACCATTTAGCCTTTTTCCCCTGTTATGTTTCATCAGATTTTAGTTCTCTCCTAGAGAGCAAGGATTTAATAGATTAAAACAGCAATTGATTTTTTTAAAGTTTTTTATTTGAATTTATCCATTCCACTGAAATATATTATGTGTCTCTAAAGAAAGTAATAAATTATAGACAAAGCAAAAGTTAAAATTAGATCTGAATGTGGTGTAATGCCCAAAGGAAACTGTTCAGAAAGGTTACAAGCTGTCAAAAAACAATTTGTATGGTTAAAAGCCACACAGATAGATGCTGTTAATGGAGTATCTGTAATGATTATTTAGGCATTGGTTGCTTATTATGTCTTTGAGGCAGCTATTCAGTGCACTGCTTTGGAGGCTATAAAGACCTGTAATTCTGCACCTATTATACAGAAGAAGTGTGTGCAAGAATGCACTGTGCCACATCAAACAAACCTCTCCTCTCTATTCTCTTGATTTTTAATCATCTCTCCCTCTGGAATTATGGTTGATGATGATTGTAAGAATAAAGACTAGTTACTGTAGTGAAAGGATCATAAAGTCAATCATGTGGATAAAATTACTTAGCAATTCAGCCAGCTGGTCTCTATTTGGCTTCACTTCAGTTCATTAGTTTATGGGGAGAATTCACTCCACATTTAAAGAAAGCAGAATTGCATAAAAACTAGTTTGTAATTAATAGCAGCTTTTATACAGAAATAAAATTGCCAAGTAAATGTGCCCATTGGGCACTCATTTTTTATTTCTTTTTGTCTCCTTTAGAAAACAACTTTATTTTGTATTTGCAACCTTGGACACAGGTTGTTCATCTCCAATCCATTTTCTTTTCTTGAAAATTCTTTTCAAAATGTAATACTTGAAGTGTTTTCAAATCACAATATTTGCTAGAGGAGTAGACAACTTTAAACAACTTAGGGGCCATTTGGAAGCACGGCTGTATAATCTTGGCATTCTGTGCCAGTGCTCTCATGCAGGTGATTAGGTGGCAGTGTATAGCTGTAAGCATATGTTTAAAGTGCCATACATCATAAGCATATTCTGTTTTGCATGCTTTTTAAGAGCTAAATAGTTAATGTTCATTACTATTGTGTTTAACGGAGCCAGAAATAACAAATATACTGTTCTTCTACTTTTGAAACCTTTTATGAAGAGCACATAAAAGCAGCAAGGCAACTGGGGAGTTGATCCATTTTTAATCCCCTAACAGGATATCCAAAATGAAGCCAAATTATTCCCAGATCCTTTCAGGTCTAAGCATAGAAGCTAAGGAGGCCAGAGCCTGTACAATTGCATAAGCAGTTACACTGCATTGCTAAAGAAAAATAGTATAAAGATGAAAATAGAAGAAATACAGAATTTTCTTTTTTCGATTATAACTATTGAAAGGGCCATACTGTTTATAAGCCCAGATTAAACACTCATGGGTTAGCTTGGCACAGAGTGATGGCCTTTCTTCCGAAGCACTGTGTGCACACAGAATGTCTTTTCTGAATATTGTTGATGGATAAAGGGGGAAGAGAGCATTGAGGTGGAGTTATGTCTTGCTGTTATTCTTCTATATGTTAGGTGCATTTGAAATGTGGAATTATAAGAAATGTCAGTGTTTCAACATGTGCTTCAGTGTCCAATTAGATCAAAAACAGGCTTTGGAACACTGAACTGTTTTACATTTTCACACTTCCTATATTTTAATATTTCCACAAGAAAAATATTTTGTCTTGGAAAACAAGCCATTTATACTGTTATTATTTTTTAGGTCTTGATACATGCTGTATAGATCTTAAGACTTTTATTTAATTAATTTTTTAATTTAATGAAGTTGCCCTTCTCAGTGTAAGATAATTCTTCTCTGGCAATTTTGCAACTGGCTACTGGCTTCATGTGGTATCTCCTGTGAGAATGTAACTCTGAATGGTGTTCAGGAAGGAAAGGGGCATTTTCTGAGTTCTAGGCAGATTTCTATATTATTTAGGAACTCTGGAATTCCTGAGGCAGTGTAGCGGTGTCTTTTAGACATATATAGTAATTAAATTAATGATTTGCTTATATAGAGGATTACTTAATCAACAGAATTTATCTATGGTAAAGATAACAGTGAAGTTCACCTGTTCTTCTCTTTGTTACCAGGAATTAATTTCTTTAATACAATCACATCTCTTCCAGTATATAGTAAATACAACTTGCATAAATGGCAATATCTGACATTGTTGGCAATTATAATTTTATTTATTTTGTTGTTTTCTATAATAGGTAGACATTGTCAAAGCAGCAAGAAATTAAAGAACCGGTAAACCCAATATTGTCTAGAGAATATTAGGATCTTAAAATTTAGAAAAAAACTAAAAGGAGATGACTTTCATAAGCCTTGTATTTTACTGCAAACTTAGAATAGTCTATGGAAAGCCTACTATTAGTCCTACTACATTATATTAGGAATGAAATAATTTGTTTTAAAGTCACGCAACTGTGCAAAACATTGAGGAGTCATTAGCACAAAGAACATTTGAACACAAGTGCCTATTCAATTTTGTATTGTTATTTTCCAAAATAGAAATCATGAGAAAATGGGATTGGACCCAGGCTGGAGTCTGTACAAGCATGTATAGGAAAATGTGTGACACTTTATTCCTAAATAGGTCCTTGACTAAAGCATGTTCCTTCCAATCATTTTCATTTGTTTGATTTATGACATTTTGTGGAAATGCCTGGGAGACCTGGAGTAGCTCCCTCGTGTTCTATTGATGTTACTCTTTCATCTTCTTCCAATTCCTTCCATACTGTACATGGTCTACAGGAAATCCTGCAGTACAGTGCTTCAGTAGCCCTCCTCTTTTCTGGGGAAAGGATGTGGATGGCGACAGCAATTTAGGATAGGAATGTGGGAATGGGAATACCCCCTCATGACCTATGTTTATAAATAGTGTATGCAGGGAAGGATTTCAGAAAAGAAATTCTACAGTAATAATTTCATCCTAATTCTACTTTAGCCTACCATGGGCAAGACATGCCCAAAATGCAGCTGCTTTTATGGACCTATTAATACTCAACACATTGTAGATTCTCACTGTGTTAGAAGAGACAGCGGCTGGAGGCGTACAATTAGATAGAGCATGGGAATTTTTAACTCCCCATCCAGTAGTTAACTGCTGTCATCTATCCCAGTTATTGACTGTTCAATTTCCTTAAGTTTATTACACATCTTCATTTCCTGAATCATTGGAGATCATTTAATTACAGAAAATGATTAACTAAATGAAAATGATTTAGCAGGCAAGCCATCTCCATTTACTAAATACTGAAAAGAGAAATCAAGAATTGTTAAAATGCACACATTCATATATAAGAGTATTTCAAAACACTTTTATTGGCAGAAATTTAATAAGACAGTCAATAACGAGTCGTAATAAGAGAGTGTGTGATTCTCTGGGTGAAGATTAAGTCAGAGTTGCAAATAATAATTGGTTAACATGCTGAAAAGGTTGAAATTTTTTTGTAGCTAATCAAAACATTCAAATTTTCTAATGCAACATGAGAATTAAATCATGAGTACAACATGCTTGTCTTCTGTGCAATACTGAGGCATGTTTATTCAAATAATACCCCAAGCATGTTTTTACTGCCACATGTACTAACATTATGATAGTTGATATTGAAGAGATCTTTTGTAAGATGGAGTTTATTTGTCCTGCTTAATACCGGTTAGCACAGTATGCTGAAAGCATATATAGGAGTAAAATTAATGATATTTTTGAGTTTATTAAAGTTTAAATAATATCTTCTTTTGCAAAATTATTGCAAAACTCAGAATTATGTAAGTCTCAAAGCTATTTGATATGGCTTGCCATTATTTGGTAATGGATGTGAATTAAAGATATGACTTTTAGTCAGATTAAGCAGAACAGCAAAACATGACAGAAAAAAAATTCCTAGCAGCCATTTCTCTGAATGAGATGGTTCTGTTTAATTTCAATAACTGTGATTTATGTTGATTTTTCAATACAGTTGAGCAAAACAAATATCATTACAATTCACACAATTAATTTCTTGATACCATTATGTTTGTCTACAAATCGTCATTCAAAAATTCAGTTCAAAGCTGTTTCCCCTTGCCCTATCACTATATGTTCAGTGAAAAGTCCCTCTCTGGCTTCCTTGTAGCCCTCTTTAGGTACAGGGAAAGGAAGGCTGTGGTAAAGGGCTCCTCAAGACCTTCTCTTCTCCAAGTTGAAAGCATCTGCAGTACCAAATACAGCTATTTCAGTTTTGAAATTATGTATTTTCTTTTTTTTTTCTTAATAACACTTTCCTGCTCAATTAGTGGTTGAGCCAAGGATTGAAGCAGCATTATCAGTATTCCTTATAGTAGGAGATGTATGTGATGTATAGCACTTGGTTCAACTACTTGCCATGCTAGTGGACAGTAATTTAGGGGCAAAACATGCATCACTTTAGGAGACAAAGCCTGTAGTTCTACTAATAACCTGGGCTGACAAGTCTCTTTTTGTTTTCATTTAAATTGCTGTTCAAAATTTAAATTCTATCTGGTTGTGTTTTATCTTCATAGAGGGTATATATAGGCAATCTATCTGAGGCTCTTTTCTCTGTAATACTTATCAAATATATTTATGTCAACTTTTATTCCGTATTTATTTAATTCTTTCTGAAACAAGTCAAAATGTCAACAGAAGCCAGGGGAGGAGTGCACTGCTCAGGAAGCATCCATGCTGCTTCTAGGGTATAGGGAGCCATTTATTAATACACTGATACAAGCAGCAGCTACAAGGTAAAATAGTTTGAGAGGGTCAGGACCATCTCATGTTCATAGAACAGAGAGTGCTAACTAGAGAGCATGAGTTTCAGGAATTAAGCATTAAAAATGTAAACTTTTAAGATTTAAAAAGTAAAGCCTTATTTCTCTGCATTTGTAGAAAAGTACAAATTCAAACAAAGAAGATGAGTACTGAACAAATTATATTGAAGAATTACATACTCTACTTGTGTAAGAGCTGAGGGAACTTCTGTTTGTACTGGTTTTTTATATCTTGTAGCAAAAAAAATGTTCATAAGCTAATGCAAGTCTATAATGTAAAGTTTATGCAATTAAAGACCATAAGAGAGTTTATAGACCATTCATCATTGGATATGGATCATAAACTCTGAGTTTCAGAAAATAAGGAAGGAATTCCATTTGTAGCTCGCTGTTGCCTGAAGCCTACCTAATGACATCTTTCTTAGTCATAGAATTAACTGAGTATCTAGCTGAAAAGCTCTAAATATTCACTGTGCATATTAAATTTGAAAAGGTATAATAAAATCTTGCATCCATGTAGGGGATTTTTGTTGGGCTCAGTTCAACAAAAATTAGACAGCACTTGTTCATTTAGTACATTCAGAAGGAGTCAAACCTTTCAAATTCCAAACTGTCAGCTCCCATCATTTCATATGACAGCTGAGTGTTTGAGTGTAATACACACAAGTCATACTAAATGAAAAGCTGTTAATGAATAGAGTTGCTTTTCTTAAACCAAGGGAAAAGAACACACTTGCCAGTGCTTTGTGGTTATGTGCTGTGATGCAAAATGGATTCTCTACTGTCCTTGCTTGGTCTTACCTGTGTAGCACAAATTGGTATGGAGATATCTATGGATTTTGTTAACTAGGTCATTAATCTTTTGTGCTTTCTGACTTAAATATGCTATATGATGTTGCCTCAAAAATTTAATACATGGCAGAAGGATGTATTTTTTAAAGAAATAAGAAATTATTCCTTAAGGTGTCTATGTAAATAGTGTTCACTTTGGATCTCATAGTCTAAAGGGCTATCTTCATCTTTCATTTAAATCACCTGGGGAAGTATTCTGCATGCTTGAAATCAGGTCTCACAGGAGTTGTGAAATCTGACTAATCCAAATTAATTTCCTGTATCTGTTTTCTCCCCTTGCACTTTTGCGGTAGAACTGTAGGAACTTCAAGTTTGTTTTTCCTTTACCAAAGTTAATTGGTATATATAAAGTGGAAGAAACATATTTCTTTAAGGTTGCTTTTGTAGTTAGAAGATAGAGGTTTTGAAACTTTATAAAGTGAGTAGGTGTTTTCCAAAATGGCACCTCTCTGCCACCAGTTGCCTTTCTGACTCTGAATGCAGTATGGCTTTCACTGGACTGTATCTTCAAGCACCCATTAAGTGACAGCATAAGATTCCATCCACAGGAAGTTTGTTGCTTTAAAAATTATCCACTTTTTTCCACTTTAGTAAGAAGAGCTATTTTGAGAAATTCTGCCAGTAATGTAAAGTAGTATTTAGTATCAGTCTCTCTAAAAGAAGGACTGTCATGCTCAGGTTGTGCACTGTTCATCAATACATGTAACATGAAATAAAAAGATACAACAGAAAAGACAGAGGCAGAGAATATTTATTTTCTGAAAATAAGAGGACTGAAGTATGCAAAAATCTAGATTCTGTTCTATCCTTTGCCTCTGACTTACTATGAGCCTAGTGTACTTACTTATCTATTACCTTTATCTCCTCTTTGCTTAAAAGGTAGGGATGCCCTACTAAGTCTTGCAAAGCCCTTTAAATGCTTGTAGAACAAAAAAATCTTGTTGCAGTGCAAATTGTTATTTGATTGATTTGATTTTATTGAAGATAATACCCGAAAATTATGGTCTGATCTCACTTTTATACCAAAGACCTGTGAAGATTAATTGGTGAAGGGATGTCCAAAATCACAATGAGAGGCTGGTGCTAAGTACAGACAGGTGACATAATTTGAGATTTTAGAATATGGCCTGTATCACTGCTTCAGAATTTGTCAACTGCCCTGCAAACCAGAACAATGCAATCTCATTATCTTTAAACATGTTGTATGATTTCAGGGAGAATTAGGGTTCAGATTCAAGAACTGTAAAATCATAAACTTTTCTCAATAAATCTCACTTACCAGTTGTCGTCTTCAAGCTTAATTCTCTTGTACCTTAAAGTTTCATTACCTTTCATAATTTCAAACATTTTCAATTTGAACTGATGTATGAGTTGTTGACATGATGTACAAATTTGTAAGAATATGTTAAAATCTGTGCTTTGAGCTGAAAATCTCTAAGCCATGGAAAATTCAAAGTGGTTTGCATAGGCCCAACTTCTGTTAATTGCTGTTATCTGAAACAAATGCTGCTTAATTTTAGACTTTTTTTTACTTCATCCATTCATGTTATATGGTCTATTGTCTGACAGCTGGCTTATCATTCTGGAAATTATACCAATAACATCTGGTTAAAGATAAAAACCTCTAAAAAAGGAATTTCCATAGGGAAAGAGTCCACTCTTTTCTTTGTTATGCAAAAACTTGGCAAGACTTAGAAGTAATCTGGAAGCTTCCTGTTTAATTTGCTTTGAAATTTCCATGATTCCACTTTCTTGGATTGAACTAGTCACCACTATTAGTTTTGTGGAAAAACTCAATTTATGTTAAACTCTAAAATTACATGGTGGAAAAAACCAATTAATCTATGAGCTTTGAAGTTTGCATGTTTGTGGGTTTTGTGTGTGTGTTGGTGGAGCTCTGTACAATATATTATTCCAAAACCTCTTCATTTAAAGGACTTTAAATAGTATCTAGCTTCAGTTTTTCTAAAATGCTTTTTAACATAGAGGGCAGAAAGTTTAACATAGAATTTAATTTTTGTATTTCTTTTAAAAATGTCAGCGATGGGCTTTGTTTTCCTTATTTATGATTACTAAAATATTTCAAAAACTAGATGCTTTCTGAAAGTTCAAAACGGAGATTCTTGGTCCCTGGATGTGCTATCTCTCATAGATTCAAGCTTATCCTTTTCTTTCATTTGGCTTGCCTAGATATACTTAAAGATCAAAAACATATGCTTTACCAGGTGTGCTTGTGAGCCAGCACCACTGATGGGGTTTTATGTAAAGAGATAAAAATTCTGTGCATGAGCTGTCATAAACTGTTTAGCTGAACAAAGTCACCGTTACTAAACCACTGCTGATATTCTTAAATGGAAATGCAATGAGAAACACCTGTGTGAAAACCAGATTAGTAGAGTGGAAAATCATCATGGATTCCAGGTCAGAATTAAGTAAATAAGATGGTTCAGGGAAGGTCAAATAGTATCAATGTTCTCAAGTGGTGATGAAAACTTCAATTGCAAGCAACTGATGTTTGTCAGGCAGTGGAATGGAGACTTTTGCTTTAATTAAATGTTTAAAATTCTGCAATCAAGAATGTTGTACCAGAAAAACAGAAGATTATGCTTAGTCCTGTTATTTTATGAGCCTGGATAGGTTGCAGAGTGCTGTATAAACAGAAAGGAAACACTCTCCAACTTTGCCTTGAACACCTCAAAGCCGTGCAGCCCCTCTGTGAAGGATGGTGGAGAGCTCAGTTGCCTGAACAGGTGCACTGGATGGCATGATGCCTTTCATTCCCGGCCCTCGTTTGAACCCATGTAGAGAGCTGCCATAAAACAAACAATGCAGTTTGGACACATATTGCATCATATGACTGCAAAGTTAATTTGTCCTATGGTGCAACATACCCCTTCACCCTCTGCTTTCATGCTTCTGCACATATAACACTTTATATGATAGATTAATGTTGATGGGCTTTATAGAAAGCTGTTCAGAGCAGTTTTTGAAGGAAGACAATGAATGATTGCTACATGAAAACAGAAAACTAAGACTGAGCCTACCAAAATAATGTTCGGTTTTCTCCAAGGGATGTTTCTGTGTTTTTCTCTGTATAATTTGGTTGATCTATCCAAAAAAAAAAAATTACTAAAAAAAATAAAGAGCATTGGAAAACAGAATATTGAGGTTCTTAATTAAGCCAGGCAGAGATTGTTTATTCACTTTAAAGTTTAAACACAGGCATATGGCAAAGATTGGTTCACTACTGGGACTGAAAACTGGGCTCTGTTCTGCTAACTGCAGCAGCAGCAGCAGGAAGAGGGAAAGAAAATAAAAAATGCAGACATGCAACTAACAAGCTCAGGGAGTTACGGGAAGCTGTAAGAATCTGCTAAATTACACCTATACATTAACCTTCTTTGTTTTCTTGCTGCAAAGGTGGACATCTAATTATTTAAAAATATGGAAAAACTTCCATCCAACACTACCACTAGAAGAAAGACTACTGAATCCTTGCTTATATCAATCAAAATTTTAAATTACATACAAATATACTGCTATTTGTTTGGGTTTTGTGCTCTTTTAAGTAGTAATGGTGTAAAATTTGCATAGGAAGAATTCTAATCCAAAATTAATTACATATAGAATTCTTGCAGTTGACAGCGCATCTTTGAAAAACTACCTGTGTTTGTTCCAAACCCACCTATTGCTAGCACACTGGATCAGATAAAAAGCTTTATAGGGAACATATACATACAATAACATGTACACTGCTATTTATCACTGTAATTTTATACATAAAGGATTTTCTATCTTCTATATTGGAAATACATTTATGTACCTCTGACTAGACTGGCTTCCACTGTCATTGTTCACAACTTTTCTTCTACAATAGAAATATTTCAGGTTGGCTTTGGGTTTTTTTAATATGTAATATGCATGTATATAGTCTAATACATAAAATAAAAGAAATATGTTTCCTCCAGATCTTTCTAAAATCAGAATTTTCACACACAAATATTATACGGTTTTCCTGGATGTACCATGAAAATCTCAACAGTACAAACCAACCAACCAAATAACCCACACTGAAAGTTAGCTCCCAGTGTAGTTAGTCATCCTCCACGATCACGATCGGAGTTGTCAAGCCTTACACCATCTCTTCTGTTGAGAATTTCTGGTCCCAGTAAGGGAACCAGCAAAATGACAACCAATTCAATCTTTGTAATTAAAGGATGGTATATCTTGATTTTTCAGAGTTTTCCATTAGTGTCCCATCCCTATTCCTCCTACACACACCTTCCCCTGTGTTCCCTGGTTTTGCAGGCTAATGGAAGATAAAGTAATTTCAAACAGGTAGGTGTTCCAGATGTTATCTTTTCCTTTGCATTACTGCAAACCAGCAACTATACTACATGAAAATGTGGAGAATGAGGTACTTTTTTCTTTTCACTGTTGTGTTGGGAACAGCTTTAATACATGTACCTTCAAGTGTTTTCATGGCCTAGGTATAAGATCTAAAAATTTGGATCTAATCCTGCTCTAAATTAACTCAGTGAGTCTGAATTGTAGGAGAGTAAATAAGGCATTGGATTTTAGAGGTTTACTTATTCAAAAGATTACTAACACCAAAAACACACATTCACAATTTGCACAACTAAAATTTCTGAAAAGAGTACCAAAAATTTGGAAAATAGGTTGTTACTTTTTGGTTTAGGGAAGGAAAGACAACCAACCAACCAACAAACCAACCAACCAAATAATTTTTCATTATGGAGGCCCGCTTATTCCATCATTTGTATTACAGAATTTTTTTTCCTCTCCTTTCAGGCCTGTGTAACTTGCCATTTTATCTTTCACAGTACTGCTAAACAAATCTGAAAATGATAAATGCAGCAGTTCTTCCACAAGTGAGCCAGAAGTGTATCACATAGAAATGCTACAGTTGCTATTAAGCATTTACCAAAGACATTATTTGACTGTAATACGTTGTTTCAGCAGCTCTGAAGAAAATTGTTTCTGGCATGAAGTGCTGGGTGTCACATCAGAAACAAATATTTGACATTGTCTTGTTTCCATCATGTCTTGTCAGTATAGTTTTATAAACATCCATAAAGTTTTGCACACAGAAAGGATAAAAAGGAACACTAATGATAGAGTATTCAGTGAATGGGTGTCACATGCTAGAATTTGTTCTGCAGTAAAATTTGGAGACTCTTGCCAATAAGAAATGATGTTATAAAATTAAATTTTGGCTTAGTACTGTTAATGATAAAATTATACTCTGTCAATATACATAGCAGCACAATAATATAACAGCTCTAGTAATGAAACTTGTATCATTTTAGGCTGGCAAGTAATAATTTAAAATACATTTATGACACAATTTTGACGTTTATTTCATTATTTAATGCCACACATTTTGCTAGAATTCTGCTACTGGTAATAGCTCTGCTACTGGTAATAGCTCTGCATTTTTGCATGTGGATTCAGTGTAGAAAGCTTGTGCTCCTATTTTATCCTGAAAGCTAATTAATTTTTGTGTCATATTTCATGGACGTGCCAACATGAAATTATGAAGAAAATAGAAAAAACCCTACAATCTGTTATGATTTTTTTAATATGAGCAGATCTTATATTCCAACAGCATAAACAAGATGAAAAACTTATGAATGTCCTGCGTTTCGCATCTAATACAAAATCTACATAATTTAGATTGCCCCAAAATATAAAATTCAGGGTACTTCATTATAATTCCTTTTGATTTCTGGCTTATATTAAAACATAGTTAGTAGTCTTTAATAGCAAGTAAATCAAAGTAATTTCATGTCTGGCATGGTTAGAAAGCTAAGATTTGGATTTTTTTGGTTAGTATATTATGGTACCCAGAAGAAAGCCTGCAGATTGTTTAATTTTTATGTTTTTTGATTGGCTCATTTCAACAAAAACTCAACTGAAAAGAATCCCCTACTTCCTTCTATTACTGCTACTTACTGATATTTCTGTGAGAGGTGTAACATAGCCTTAGGAACAAGAGTCTTAAGGAATATCACAGTGTTTTAGAGCCACACAGGTGGATATGGCTTTGAATGTCACTTTCTGCTGAGTTTGGATGTGGCTTCTATGTCATTTTTAAGGCCATTTTTAAGTGGTAGTTTTGATTTTTTAATGCCCTTTATTTTATCCCAAATAATTTTGGAAATTTCTGCAATGTAGCATATCCACAATGGAACCAAGATACTCTTTTGTAACCCTGATAATTTTTCCTAATTTTTCTAGATAGTGAGCTAAACCAACCAATCCTGGTTTTGAGAGCATGTTTACTGCCAAAATTTTAATTTAATTTATCGTGCCAAATTTTAATCTCAGATACAATGGTTCATGTACTATATTTAATCAAGACATAAACTTATTAAAATTAAATTTATTAAAATTAATTTTATTTCTTTAATTTTAAAAGTAAGATTTTTAAGAATTCTCATTGCTTTAAATCTGATTTAATGTTTGAACATTAATATTTATCTGGAAAATATCCAGTGAAAGGAAAGAGTGGTATGGTGAATTTCTGCAGTATTTGGGACACATAAGGAAAGGATAGGTGACAGAGGAAAGTAACTAGTAAATTTTTGTATTTTTGCACCAGTGCAAGTAGTTTTGGTACTTTTATAGGAATTTATTGAAGTTGTATTATTATTATGTTACTGGATTATTTGAAAATGCTGCTCTAGAAATGATGAAGCACGTATTTACCCCTAAAGATATTCATCTTAAAAGACCCTTGATACTACTCTTGCAGTTATTCCAGTATCAATTTTCAATTTTGTGTTAGCTTTATCATTGTTTTTTAATGTTTTTCTAATTATGGCATGTATTTTAATATATATGATTATGAAGTTACCTCCTGAGACAGTTTTAAACCCCATTTTGCAAAAGTAAGCAACTTTCCCTCAACTCTGTGTCAGAACACATGTATTTGTCATTGCAAACTATTGATTAGTCCAAGGCAANTCTGCAGGAGGAAGCTACTGTGCCTTCAGTGCTGCTCCAAATTGTAATTTCTTAGTGTTTGAAGTTAATGAATAAATGTAAGATGAATAGTAGGGAGATTACTCACAGAATTGTAGAACACTTGGAGTTGGAAGGATCCTTTGAAGCTCATTTAGTGCAACCTCCCTGCAATGAGCAGAGACATCACCTAGTCCAGGCTCTTCAGAGTCCACTCAACCTGCCCTTGAATGTTTACAGGGATGGGGCACCCACCACTTTTCTGGGCAACCTGTTCCAGTGTCTCACCACCCACATTAACAAAAGCTTCTTCCTTAGATAAATATACCTTTTTTTCAGTTTAAAACCATTACCTCTTGTCCTGTTGCAATGAGCCCTGATAAATCATCTGTTTCCATCTTTCTTATAAATTCCTTTTAAGTATTGAAAGGCTGCTACACAGTATTCCTTGAGCTTTCTCTTCTCCAGGTTGAACAATCCAAACTTTCTCAGCCTTTTCATGCAGGAGAGGTGCTCCAGGCCTCTGACAATTTTGGTGTCCCTCTTCTGGACATAGTCCAATAGATCCATGTTTCCTGTACTGAAAAATAAGTGCAAAGGCCAGTGGAGAAAGAAACTGAAAAAGTGTTCAGTGA
>VXBC01010840.1:59244-99842 GCA_013399945.1 Ploceus nigricollis
TTGATTAGTCCAAGGAAAACACCAAACAAATTGTAGGGAGAACCTGCAATCTAAAGCACTTATAGTTTTTTTGAATTTGCAAGCATTCTTCTCATCTGTTTACACTCCTGTCTATCTTNACCTAGTCCAGGCTCTTCAGAGTCCACTCAACCTGCCCTTGAATGTTTACAGGGATGGGGCACCCACCACTTTTCTGGGCAACCTGTTCCAGTGTCTCACCACCCACATTAACAAAAGCTTCTTCCTTAGATAAATATACCTTTTTTTCAGTTTAAAACCATTACCTCTTGTCCTGTTGCAATGAGCCCTGATAAATCATCTGTTTCCATCTTTCTTATAAATTCCTTTTAAGTATTGAAAGGCTGCTACACAGTATTCCTTGAGCTTTCTCTTCTCCAGGTTGAACAATCCAAACTTTCTCAGCCTTTTCATGCAGGAGAGGTGCTCCAGGCCTCTGACAATTTTGGTGTCCCTCTTCTGGACATAGTCCAATAGATCCACGTTTCCTGTACTGAAAAATAAGTGCAAAGGCCAGTGGAGAAAGAAACTGAAAAAGTGTTCAGTGACTTCCATGACAGATTGATCATTTTATGTCACTGTAGCAGGATCTCTGCCTGGAATAGGGCTAAAATATCTCAAACTGCCCTATTTTCATAGTAATCAGTGGTGAATGGAGAAGGGACATCATGCTGCTTTTGGTGTTTTGGTGTGAAATCAGCCTGACTCATCAATTCCGAAGTTAAACATCCTAATAGTGAGGCAAAGTTGTGGCTGACCTCCTAAACACCTGATAAAAGAATAAATAAGTGATACTACTGATATCTAAAGATACTGAGATGAGACAGCTAGCCTGAAACATATGACTGACAATCATAGGTTAAAAGTCCAGAACAACTTTTTAAGGGCAGGTTCTTGTAGCATAGCCCTTCTTGGAGTGTGTGTGGAAAGTCCACCCTTTGTATGGGGATGCCCCTCAAAGTTACTCCTTGAAGCTGAGTGAAAGAGATTTGCCCACAGTTGTTGGTATGGGTGAGTAATATCAATCTCTACTTGATAATTGTTTTTGCTTGCTTCAATATAATTGCTTCAATATTGCTTAAAAAATAGTGCACTATACTCTACTAGTAGTTATAGCTACCTATACAGTATACTAAATAATTCTGATAAAGATCTTTCAGTCCAACCCTTTTCATAATAAAATATTTATCTTTATAAAAAGATATTTGGTTTAACATCCCTAATTCTGCAGAACAAAGCTGTTTAAAGGTTCAATTACACCTATATAATCCTTTAGACATTGTCATGGTTTCACCCCAGCTGGCAATCAAGCCCCACGCAGCCGTGTACTCACTCCCCCACCAGAGGCATTGGGGAGGGAATTGGAAGGTTAAAAGCTGGAAAACTCATGAGTTGAGATGAGTACAGTTTAATAGGGAATGCAAAAGCCATGCACACAGTCAAAGCAAAACAAGGAATTAATTCAGTGCTTCCCATGGTCAGGCAGGTGTTCAGCCATCCCCAGAAAAGCAGGGACACATCATGCCTAATGGTTACTTGGTAAGAAAAATACCATCACTCCAAATGTTCCCCCCTTCATCATTCTTCCTCCCACTCTGTATGATCAGCATGATGTCATATGGTCTGGATTGTCCTTTTGGTCAATTGGGGTCACCTGTCTCTGCTGTGTCACCTCCCAGCCTCCCATGCAACCCCTGCTCCCCTTCCAGCGTGGCCATACAAAAAGCAGAAAAGGCCTTGGTTCTGTGCAAGCCCTGCTCAGCAACAACAAAAACATCTCGGTGTTATTAACCCCGTGTTCAGCACAAATCTAAAGCTTCGCCCTGTACCAGCCACTTTGAAGACAATTAATTTTACCCAGCCAAAACCTACAAAATCATAAATGATTGACAAAATCTGGGACTAAGATCGGATCCAGCCACACCCAGACTCCTCTCTGAGAGGGACTTTAGAAAGCAAGGGGGTCTTTTCTGCACCTCCTGACTCAGTGGGAGGGATTCACTAATAAATTTGCCTGAAGCTCTCACTTTTTCTGTGACATTTGCTCCTTTAATCTTGTCTGAAATCGAGTTTCTTTCAAGCTCAAAATCCAGCTACTCTTCCCTTACTACCATGGAGGTATAAGTCTCATTCTTGGTGATGCTCAAACTCCCCAGGGATTGAGAATATTCAATATTTTCATGGAACATTTCTGACCACAAAAATATTTACAGTCCATTACAAAACATACCTGCTGTAAAAGTTTTAAATTTTTAATAGAAAATGAATATTTATGAAATAACTAGTCTAAAATATTTTCTATTTATAGAGATTACTATTTATAGAAATTACTATTATTTATAGAGGTTATTTATTTGGTGTATAAGTCCTATTTCTGTTCTATTGTTTGTTTTTGGTTTTTTGATTTGGACATCTGAGCAGTTTCCTTTTTCTGGTTGGCCTCAGAGTGCAGTTCCCACAGCATACACGCAACTCTCATGTTCAAACTCATATAGTCTCATATAGTTACATACATGTGTTTGGAAGGAAGATTGCAGATTAAGTCAGCGGAATTCTTATTTTACCCATTTCCTGAAGACAAAAGAGGATTTAAGTTTTCTATCTGTCCAATCAATATCTACCACAACAACAACCAAATAACATTTTGAATTCAATTTATTGTATGGGTATATATGCCTGATTTTGATATTGTCATTCAAAAGAATTTTAGATGAACCCTGTCATTAGCTATGAGGTCTTATACTATATGTTCATGGGCAGGCCAAGGAAGAGGAAATATTTATATTATAGCTTTCAATGACATCTTTCCCTGTATTTTGTCTCTGAAGTTGTAGGGGAAGAAAAGGAATTATGTAGAAAACATCTATTGCAGTATAATTAATAATGGCAATCCTTTATTTCAGTTCTTTACTGTTGACAAGTGACAGAGAATTATATGAATAACATTTTCATAAAATAAGACATTTTTAAGGCCTTCTTTGTATGTAGCTCCCAGCACAATCAAATTAAAAATAGTTTCTTAAATCTCTGAATACTTTTGTCAGTAAAACCAACAGTTTATTGAGCAGGACATGCCAAAATAAAGCAGTTTTTTTATAATGCTTATAATTTCAATAGGAAAGAACCTTTCAATATATTAGTACATAACTGAGTATGTTAGTACATAACTGAGTATGAGTTAATGAGTATGACAGTTCAAATTCCCAGCTTACCTTTCCCTTGCTACAAATTAATCCTTTATAGACAGTAGAACTTTAATTTGAAAAAAGTATAAGCATTTGAAAGAATTAAAACTAAAATCATATTAAAATCTATTTCCTAAATAGGTTATTTTCACTTTGTTGTGGGCAGAGTGGGATCTTCAGACAAGATTTATTAGTGAATCCCTCCCACTGAGTCAGGAGGTGCAGAAAGGACTCCCTCGCTTTCTGAAGTCCTTCTCAGAGAAGAACCTGAGTGTGGCTGGATCCAGTCTTCACCCCAGGCTTTGTCAACTGCTTATGTTTAAAGGATTTTACGGGTGTAATTGAAACTTTATACAACTTCGTCCTGCAGAATTAAGGATGCCAAACCAGATGTATTCATATAAAAATAAATTCTTTTTTATTGTAAGAGAATAATTTGAGATTATGGGAATAACTTAATAGCAAAATAAGTAATTCTATCTTTAAAGTAGAACTTGGACAGTGTTCTATAAACAAGACATCTGTGACACATGAAATGATAAGAACAGAAGAAAATTAGGATTCCTGTTATTATTAAGCAAATATTTTCTGCTGTGTCTTTAAAAGAATGTTTAAGGGATCATGGTAGTGCATATGTATATGTAATTTATGCATACAAAGTCAAAGAGGAAATCAGCGCTTGCTTGGATAATTTTACTAGCCTTTTTAACATTGGTGTTTTCCATCTAATCTGAGTTCAAAACAGATCACTGTGGCATATCATATATAATTTCATATCACATCATATCATATCATCATCTTGTCAATTAGCTCATCAAACTGTCCTGAATGTTCAGGGATTTAAAAGCTTGAATGTGTGCGTCATGAGAAACAGTATAAGCAGAACACCAACTCACAGACCGAAAAAGTGGTATTTAAGAGAAGCAACACTGCCAAGACATCCTGAAAGCAGCAGTTAATGCCACTATTTTTCTTTTTTTTCACAGAAAAAAAGACCCCTGTTGATTTGTCCCAGTTTCACAGTTTTATGGCTTGAATCACTTCTGTTTATGAAAGAGAGTAGAAATGCCTTTGGATCAAGTTCAAACAAGGCAGCTGACTAGCAACCCCTTCTGTTAGTTGACATGGGTCCTCTATGAAATACTGTTTTTTGGTAAGGTTGCATTTTTTGTTAATTTCACATTTTATGAGAAACATTCACTGGGGAAAGACATAGCAAAAGTCTGCCCCTGGGTAAGATAAAGGTTGTGGAAAAATTAATCACCTGGATCTGCTACATGGTTATCTAGAGAATACAGTTGTGACCCATATATGTGTTACTATTTTTAAGGCTCCAAAGAGCAGATGGTATTGGTTGACAGTCAGCAAAGACAAGTAAATGTGTTTACTGTTGCAAGGTTATGGAGGTGAATTCAAAAACAAAGGATTTAGAAGTGATAAAAAGTACAGAAAATAGTTGGAATGGTAATAAAGTTTGCTTCCTTCCAGGGGCAATATTTTTTTTTTATTGTGTCTGATTGCAAATTAAGGTGAAAAAAATTAACTCCAGGCATGAAAAAATATTCAATCCTTACCTCACTGGTTTCCAGAACAAAATCTCTTAGTCTTTGATTTTAGATTTGATTTTTTTTCCCCTGCTGGTTGCCATACAAAGAGATATAGCTCAATAAAATGAAAGATCCAGTGCAGTGCAGTTCATATTATTTGCCTGAAGGAATTCTTAGTCAGGTTAATGGATTTGATGGTTTTCTCTTCATTGATTTTTAAGATGATTATAATTTATTTATAGGTGAGAAAATAATAGTTAATCTTAAATTTATAGAAAACTTTTTGTGAGGCTGCAGGAATTGATAATGATAACAACACATTCAGGGAAACCAAATTATTCCTGTCTTTAGTCCTGTAAATGCTAATGTGAGGCAAACCTATTGACTTGAAATTAAATGTTTTTATGTACACCTGTGTCCAGAACAAAAGTCACATTCTTTTTTGCTCTTTGAAAGATTTCATTACATGAAGCATCAATACACCTCAGGTGTTTTCTTTTTTGAAAACTGTATGTGAAATATCCAAGAGCCTAAAGCTCACAGATAAGAGCATCTTGTCCTCTGGAGACTATAAGATCCGATTTTTAAGTCAGCCAAGTGATTTGTCACATAAAAAGCATACTGGCCAACAGTAATTGCGTCCACAGGTTTGAATCTTAAACCACAACCTGTGGGTTCCAAATTTACGGTGGAATTTGGAGAACAGTGTGCACAGCAGCTTATTTTAATGCAGCACTCTGGGCCTTAATGATGTTATAATTTGTTTTTATGCTCTAAATGGGCTCAGAGAGCTTTTTCACTTTTTTTGAAAATCAATAGATGATAACAAAAGACCTAACAATTTGACAGTATATAGCTGTGATGTTTTATTCATCTCCCAGTTGCAATGAATTTCAGTATTCAACTCATCTTACAGTAGTGCATTGAACTGGGTGGCTAAAGATGGAGTGAAGCTGAATCAAAGTTATGCCTCAGGCAACCATAAGCCCTTGTTACAGAGTCCTAATGTATGGTTAAAGTTCTAGAGTGGCATTATATTTTGACAAAAAAAAATCACTTCTCAGCAATTTCATTAGTCATAATGATCCAGATCCAGTGCATTTCTTTGGGGTAAACTAGCAGAAAGACCAGTTTGGGAATGTGCTGCAGATTCTGTAGGAAACAAAGTAAGAAAAAGGGAGAGAGATCAGAACACAGCAATGACTGTTGAATTTTTCATGCTTATAATGCATTATCTCAAGCTGGTACTGCCGTTAATGGCTGTATAAGGCCTCTATCTGGACACCTACATTAATTTTAGAGCTCTTCTATTGTTTTGCTTGAAGCAAAATTTGACATCGACACGATGTTTCACCTTAGATTGAACTTAGTGGGGAAACAACATGAAAGTAAATTAAAATCACTGCTCATTTCCCACCACTTTTGCAATAACATTTTTTTACTTTACACCAAAAGCTGTCTAAAACCTTTGGAAAAGATTTCCAAGCGGAAAAGCCTGTTTTTTTAACTTCCTTTCCCTGACTCCAAGATGCACCCAAGGCAATATATTACAAGTTTAGGCAATATACAAAATTAATTAGATACACTGTTTGTCTTCAGTGTGTTTTAACACTGATGAGATTATCTGTTTGTGCTAGGCTGAGCCTGCACAAGCATAACCGAATAGAAGGGGAGGCATATTGAGGTAAAAGAGGGAGCTGCACTTTCTGAGTCTGAAATTACCACATATGTGTAAACTATTTTCCTGTTGGAAAAATACAGCTGTCAAAATAGATTCACAGGTAGCGTGTGAACTAGGGACTGTGGGACAGGAAGAAAGGCCAGAGGTTGAACAAAACCAGTGAAGGTTTGGCCTCCAGATTTGGCTAAAATAAGAGAGAACCTGAATTAGTGCCCAGAATTCAAACTAAAGCAGAAGTGAACTTGTCAAAGACTTCAAAAAATATTTCCTATTTTCTTGTTCCTCTGCACTTCCTAGTTGTATTTGGTTCTCTGAGTCAAGGGCCAAGGTAAAATTAAAAGTGCTGGTCTTGCATTCTTGTATGTACACTGGTTCCAAGAGCGTAAGAAATCTCACATGAAGTCTGTTCTCATAGAGTTGCTAGGTAAACACTGCAGTTAATTAAATTAGTTTGAATAAGACCCTGAAAATTCATCAAAATATAGTCTTATTTTTCCCATAATTCGACATACAACAGTTCCTCCCCTTTTCTTAACACCCCCAAAATTTTATAATAACTTGGGTGACTATGAGGGTCAGAGGTTTCAAACTAGTATGGACTAGGGAGCATTTTTCCTTTCTTTCCTTCTCTTTTTTTCTTAAAGGTATTACATGAAAGAGAACAATCATGTGGCATTTGTACAAACAGTACAAACAAAAGCCTTGGGACTACTCAAAATGCATAAACTTAAGCATATGTGCAAAGCTTTGCTGGATCGCGCCCAAAGGGCGCATCTATAAAGAGTTACAAGTATAAAATGCTGAAATTACTTCCACATGTGCTATTTAGGTCATTATGTACAGCATTTCAAAGAAAAAGAAGGAGCTTTTTCTGTTATTTATGTCTATTTATAGACTTTGCCCAAGATTTGAAAGAACTCTTTGTGAACCATTGTTAATTGACTATTGCTTATCTGTTATTTCAGGACCAGAATGATAATAAAAATAGTAAGGAGGGAAATGCTAAGCAATGAAACATCTTCTTCTGTGACATGAAACAATCAACTAACTTTAAGAATTAGAGGAAAATTTGATCTACAGTGATGTTTTTAAGAACATTCTTTCATGCCTGTCATTGAAAAGATTTTTCATAAATACTATTTACTATCTGTGTGACTGTGAGTTACTTGTGTTTGCTTTCCTACCAAGAACAGAGAAATATTTTTATTTTTCATGTCTTCATTTTTAACATCTATAATGTCTTATTAATTTAGAAACATTTTAGTTTCTGGACACTTTACTTCTGGATACAACGATAAGGTAGATCGCAATCTCTGTCCACATTGCTCAGCAGTACAGAATTAATGGAGGTTACTGATGGGGAACTTTAAGAAAAGCCACACAATTTCTAGGAAATTTACCTTGTTTAATAATATAGAATATTATTCATAAAATTGAAAATAAAANTCTTGAGAGACCTTAGTAAATTTGCCCAGAGGAATGTACTAAGAGTTTTCAATTTATAGGTCAAGTTAACTGCAATTTTCCAAGTTTATGAATTTCAAAAAAAAATTTCAGTACTATAAAATGCATCATAGCCATCTGCAATCTGTTCAAGATAGGAATACAACTGTGATGAAGTAAATAAGAAATGTAAAGAAAATCATTGTATATTAACTCCCATGCAGACAAAATTAAAACTGCAACAAATACAGTAATATTCCATAGGCAAAATAGACAATGAACTTCCTACTTCGTCTGCATTACTACAATTAAAAATAGGAGGTCTTCACTTGAGAAGACACTGCAAATTATGGACTGTTTTCTTTCTTAAAGGGCAGAGATGGGAGACAAGCTTAGCTGAAGCATTAATATTTAGCATGAAACTTACAACTTACCATAAAAAGAATGAATATCAAAACATACAGTTTTGTATGCGGAGATTTAAAAAAATAAACAGTAGAAAGAGGCTGAATTATATGCAAGAAGATTCATAAATCTACATAGATTTTTGGAAGAGAGTGAATAATTCTATATTGAGCTCTGGAAAGTGATCCTTTCTAAGGTATGCATGAGAGTTGTCCTTAGTGAAATAAATTGAAAGGGATTTATCATCCACAAAGAAGATACTAAGCCTCAGCCATTGTGGCTTGTTCAGGTCAAATGCACAAGTAACTAAGCTAAGGATATAAGAAGCGAGTCAGCAAATAAAACAACGTATCACATTAAATCCACCTGATTACATACCTATGCTCTTACACAAACTGAACAAAAAAGTTTCAAGAAGTATTTTATTTCTTCTGTGTAAATAGGCAGCTAGGTTTATTGTATTTTCACGGGTTTAGAATGAATGATTTCTTTAGTTTATATTCTTCCATTGAATGATAATAGTAATAGTGCTTGCAATAAACCCTAAAACTCTATTCCTGCCATTGCTACACAGTTATTTCAGCAGTTGCTGGTAGTGGTATTTAGTGCATCTTCTGTCACTCCCCCTTTTGTGTTCACTTTCAGTTCTTTCCTATCCTCAGCAAGTATGCAATCATTTAACAACGGAGCCGATTTTTGCTAACACTAGTTTCTTTTTTATATAAACTCTGTCTTCATCAGTATGAATACTGCATTTTTGTAAATTTGCTGCTAAATATGAAACATACACCCATTAAAATAAACACAAAGATACTGATGCTACACAATAGTCCTCCTATGAATCCTCTATGATAATTGATGTACATAGTTTTCTTCTCAGTATTTTGTATTTTAGTCTACAATAGAAAAATCATGCAGAGATGCTGCTCTCCTTTCATCTGTCCTTATTTTGGAAACCAGGACTACAGTTTTGATGCTATGTGGGAAATCCAATTGCACCTGCTTGTCAGCTTTGTTGTATGTGTAAAGGGCACATCCAGGTTAATGAATGAAAATGCAGAAGCAGAAATAGGCATTCTTTACAAAGAGCATGGCTGAGTGGAGCATTGTAGATAGAGAAGCACACTTCATGCCTAACTGGACTTCCTAGATATTATAAATTACATTTTGTGGTTACTACACATCTTTTTAAAATAATTGGGCAAACAGGGCTGAGAAGAAATGTATGTACTTGCAAATTTTTGTACTATCTTCTACAGAGAGAATCATGTAAGCTTTGGGTTTGACCTTGATGTTGAGACTGGCCCTTGAGAAACTGGCCATTTATGTAATCTTATAATTCTTGTTAAAAAATAGTCTAAATGCTGTGTGTATGTCTCCACTACAGGACAGATGGATACGTGTAAACAAAGCAAATTGCACTTGATGTGTAGACATACCCACTTTACTGTCTTTTTTTTCCTAGAGAGAACTGATCCAAATAGTGATACTTCCTATGATAAAAGCAAAAATGTTAATTGCTTGCAAGTGCAGAGATATGTATCCCCATTCATTACCTAAACCAATGAGTACTGATTCATTCTGAGAACCATTTAGACAGATTGTCTAATTACCCCTTTTGTGGGGGTATATTGCATAATTTAATGTACAGCTTAATTTTTAGGTGTGATTTTCAGCAAAGAGAATCAATCAAAATGTTATAAAAGTTATTTTTTTATAAAATTTGGTGGTTTACATTTTTATTTATAAAATGTGGTTTACATAATGCTTTTGTCTGGATTTTTTTTTCATTGAAAAGATCTTCTATTTTATGCATATGTAATGTCTACATTTAATTTTCAGTTTTTGAAAACAATAAAGTCCAAAGAACCCGCAGAACTTCCTTTTATTCATAAGTTCCACTTTTCAGAATACTTCTTGCAACAGGTATTTTTACAAGAGACAGAAATTAATTAAATGATAACAGTTGTAAAGGCTTTATTGCCTTTTGGTTTTTCACATTAATAGTGAGTAACATTGATTGCTAGAGCTTGGGGTTGTATTAAATCACAGCCAGCTCTTAATCCTTTCTTCTTTCTTTGGAATACATTGTAAACAAACCATTCTAAACCACTCTTCTATCAGACAGCTGTTCATAATCTTCTCTTGTAATGCAAAGGTGAGAGAATATGGTGTTACAGAAGAATGCTGAGTCATCAACAAACAAAAAACCAGAAAAAAATTCCAACCCACCAACTAAACCCAGAATGCTTGGTTAATACTTAGTTTCTTATAACAAAACATTTGAAGTTTACTTTACCTTCTCATTTCATCAAGTAGAAACTCTTGTTCCTGCATTCCTCCTAAGGAGAGCAGAAATTGCAATAATTTTTTTACCTGTAGTTTAACCTGTGATAAAATGCTGTTTAGTATTTTTCTCACAAGCTTTTCAGAGAGTCCAAATTAACAAGAAAAAGTGTCCAGTTGAAGGTGGGCATTGCTACTCTTATTCTTTTAAGAAAGAAAAAGGAGAGGGAGGAGACAGGTACACAACTGTCCTTTAGCTTAATTGTAGCTTGATGTTTTTTCCAGTGTAGTAGCTGTGTGGATTAGTGGGAGAATGGAAAATGATTAGCATAGAGTCATGGCTCTGCATAAAGTTATCTCCTAGGATTTGTGTGAAATTCCATTGAAATTAAGAAAACCAAGAACCCTTAGAATCTTGGAAATCAGCTTGTGTTTGGCTTACTACAGTTATTATGTATAATGATCCTCTAGACATTTGATGACTTCTAAGTCGGTTGTCTGCTTATGTAAGTTATTAGTTGTGGATAAAATTATGTTGTAGATAAAGTAGGAGAATATCAATTATTCTTCCCTATAACAGTGTTGAGAATAATTAGAAATCAAATGGTAGAGCTGGAGAAAAACTGGTATGTCCCTTTTCCTTGCAAAAATGACAATCTTCACTTAAGGGAGTTTCATTCACAGGAAAAAATATGCATTAACCATGTCTCTTTAGTTTTAGAATTACACAGAAAGTTCTAATCCCTCCTTCTTTTTAAATGCATCACTTAAGTGTACTTTTCATGGCAGTTTTGAGGAATGCTGTGTGTATTTTCAATTGTTTGGTGAAAATAAGAACACAGTTTTCATGCTTGCTTGGAAAAACATTTTGGACCAAGGAATTGCAGTAAAGGGAGAGGATATTTTTAACCTAATGTAAGGATAAAGCAGTACCACCTTGGAAAGAACTCTACCTCAGTGGCGGCTGAATGGTATTTTTAAATGGCATCTTGAACTAAATAGTATCTTTGAGTTAGAGAAAATGTCTTTCTTCCATTTCCTTTCTCATAAGGTTTGTAGCACTGTAAACATTTGTGACAGAATTAAAGCAGTGTCTTCTTATGTTGATATAATTGAAAATGTTGTCTGTTCTAATCTAAATTCTTACTTGAAACTGTTCAGAATATACATGACTTGCAGTGCAAGTATTAAAAAGTTAGACTGAAATTAGTTTCAAGTCTCATTAAATTCAAGAAATGCAGACAAACAGGCAAATCTTTATTTTGTGATTCATAGCTTAACTCAAACTTAGGTCCTGCCTTTAGCATTCTTAAATATAGTACAAAGAAACTCAAAATAGAGGTTTGTACTTCATGATGCCCTTTTTTATTCTGCTGTAATTGTGACTTAGAACAGTTTTTTATTTTCGGAGTGCTTAATTTGTGGTGAAGAGGACTGTTGGTGCCTAAAATGGAATAAATACTACAGAAGTTCTGCAGAAGTGTGAAAAAAATCAATATATCTAATTTAAGGCAGAGAGGTACCGCATACAGACCCAACAGATATTCATCAAAAATCAAATAGGATTTTAACATCAACGTGTTCCCATAGATCTGAGCATTTGGGAACTCTCTGTGGCCTTAAAATGACAAATGGCTATGTATTCCGGTTGGATCACTTCTAAATAAGTAATATCCCATAACCCTTATATTAAATGTGTAGGCTTCACAGATGCTCTCTTCAAATCAACTGATTATCGATCTGTACATGACATCATTCTAAAAGATGATCTTGGCTTGCAATGCTCATACATAAATAAATACAAGAAAAGACTTGGGGTCCACCAGTTTCAACAGCAATATTCAGAACTACTCTAACCTTTTTTAGTAATTTCCAAAAATTTTTTTGTAATGTTCAAAATTATGTAATTTCATCCCTGTTTTAGCTTGCATCCCCCTACTACCTTGTTACGGTTACTCACCTAAAAACTAAGGCCTTGTTTAATGTTACCCTTATACCTGTGTAAACAAATATATTTCAATATCCAAGCTTGAAATTGAAAACCATACCTCTTGCTTACTAATATATCACCATCTTCCTCTTTTATATTTTTTAAGTCATTAGAGATGGTGATTCAAAATATTGGTTATATGGTTTTACTTGTATTATTGTGTTGCACCTTGGGACAGTTATGTAAAATGGACTCTCCTCAGCAGAAATACATTATTTTTCCCCTTGTTAATTCGGCTTACTTTACCAATCAGAGGTAAATTTTACTCTTACCTTTGTAATGGAAGGATGATTTATAGGATTGAACAAAAACATTACATCTATAAATACCTGAATCTAAGTGATATTAGAATTCCAAAACATAACAGAATGATCAAAAGGAAAATTTATTAAATATACTCAATATATGTTTTAATGGAAAAGTTGCCCTTTTTTTAAGAAAATGTTTATCAAATAATTATGATTAAACAGATTTCATTTAAACACGGAGTGTTGCAATGGATCTTTCACCATGTTGCCCCTGGTGTTTTAACACTTGTTGAGTCAACTGCTATTAATACAACATTAGGAGAATTTCCCTTCCTGAGCTAAACAAAGTGATGTTTAATGTTTCATATTATATTTATTTAACTAAAATGGCTGATTAGATGTTAAACAGAATGGAGGTTAATGATCTTTGTTATTGGTATTATAAAAATTAAGAAAGAATAAAATAGGGTTAACGATGTATCCCATTATTGTTATTATGGGGAATAAACACATGCTGTTGTCCGCTGCACTGAAAAATCAGCCCCAAGCTGTAATTAGCAAAATTATGTTATTGTCTAACCTTATGCTGTAATTAATTACTCACGACTGTACTTTTCAGTGTGGATTTTATGTGTTTTAGTTAGATCTTCACCTCTGTATGTAAAAGATGGAGGAAATATTCTCATATCTGACTTAATCCAACCAGTGTATTAAAACTGTTATTTATTGTGTAAATAGAAAACAGGAGACTTCATAGGATAAAAGATGACTAGGATGATTTGAATTTGTGTCCTGACTTGTATTTTCATTTTCCCTTGTTTTGAATATCCATATTACAGCAAAGTGTCCACTGGCAATTAAAAAAGAAATCAACTGGTGAGATAAAACTATTTATTATTGGTTTTTTTTTTTTAAGATTGTGTGGGCCAGCCCAGAACCAGACTTTTTTGTGCTAGGCTCTTTACAAACAGAGAATACCAGATGGTCCCACCTCTGGAGAGTTTATAATCTGAATCAACAGGGTGAATGACGAGATATAACATAAAACAGTAGCGTGAACAATGTGATGGCAGCAAACATTGCATTAGTTCCTGCTGGAAGGAATTTCTTGCTGGAAGCAGGGAGGGAGGGGTTAGTATGTTTACTGGTGGGTTACATCTCACATGGCAATGGTGATCTTAGCACCTTGCGGCACTGTGAATAGCTTCAATGATGACACTGGAAAGCAGCCTCATGGCTACACACTTCCTTCCCCACCTCCAAATTTCTCCTGCAGCACTGTCTGGGGGACTAGAAAGGTGCAGAAATGGAGAAAAGGGTGACTAATATTGGTGTCAAGAACAGCTGAGATGAAACCACTATGATGGAAAGACAAGTTAGAACCAAATATCTAACCATATTTTTAGCCAAAGAAAAATTACCTGCTTTGGCCATTTCTACTTTCTTCTGCTGGATCTTGTCATTGACTTGCTTCTGCAGTATTTTTACAGAAACAGTGGTCAGAGGTAGAAGAAGCCGCATGAAAACACCAACTGTGGGCTGAGCACCCACCCGTATTGCTGGAGCTCCAATTCCTGCATTACATGAAGAAGAAAAGGCTTTTCTACTCACTGCAGATGTAGTTCCAGCTCTGTCTTTTAGTAAACTGTAATCTATAGATAGAGTTCATACAAAACTTCGTTTAACCTGTGGGATAATCTAAAAATTATTTTACTCTTCCAGACTTTAAGAGTTCAAGGCAGGCCTCTCCTCCAATTTTTTTTTGTCCTGAATGATTCTACAGGAGCTGAGCTTAGACTAACAGGTCTGTATATGGTTTTAACCAGTTCCTTTAATTAGCTAGTGTTGGTTCTTTATATTGATCATAATTATTTTTTAACAAATGGAATGTAGAGATGCTCCAATTGCATGTTTGACAAGAGCTGATACAAGGCCAAAATAGTACATCACACACCTTTATGAATGCTCATGGTAACCAGAGACTCCAGAAACAACAGAAACTTACAGAGTTCTTAGGATTCTAGATGAAGACAATAGTGAAGAAATAGGTTTTAAAAAAATCTAGATATAGTTTTCAGAGAGTATTTTTTATTTTTCTACAATTTCATCTACACAAGGAGATTTTTTTTTTCATTTTTCTGGATATAGTTAATGTTTCATCATTGTGGATTAGAAAAATATTATCTTTTGCTGTTAAATTCCAATAGTTCATAGAATGATGATCACAGGGCTGGAGCACCTCTCCTATGAAGACAGGCTGAGAGAGTTGGGGCTGTTCAGCCTGGAGAAGAGAAGGGTCTGGGCAGACATAACAGCACCTTCCAGTACCTAAAGGGGGCTTATAATAAAATTGGAGAGGGACATTTAACAAGGTCATTTCGTGATAGGATGAGGGCTAATGGCCTTAAACTGAAAAGGCTAGGTTTATATTAGAAGTTAGGAAGATGTTCTTTACTGTGAAAGTGGTGAGACACTGGAACAGGTTGCCCAGAGGAGTTGTGGATGGCCCATTCCTGAATTGTTCTGGGCCAGGTTGGATGGAGCTTTGAGCAACCTGTTCGAGGGGAAGGTGTCCCTGCCCATGGCAGGGGGATTGGAATCAAATAATCCTTAAGATCCCTTCCAGCTCAAACCATTCTATGATTCTACAATTCTTTGATTCTATCAGCTGAATGTTCACATGTCCTTATGAGACACATTGTAGAGTAGCGAAGGAGTTAGCAGATGCTACAGCAGCACCAATCTTGGTCATCTACCAAATGTCTTGGGAGTCTGCTGACTGGAAGCTAGCCAGTGTTATTCCAATTTACAAAAAGGATGTGAGGGAAGACCTGGGGAACTACAGATATGTTAGTCTAACCTCAGTCACTGTGAAAATTATGAAAGTTATACTGGGTAGTATGGAAAGGCATTTAAAGAACGATACAGTTATCAGGCAGAGACAACATGGATTCACAAAAGGTAACTCCTGTTTAACTAAACTGATATCCTTTTATAATAAGGTCACCTGCACAGTGGATGAAGGGAAGGTGGTGAATGTAGTTTTTCTGGACTTCAGTAACGCATTTGATACAGCCTCTTACACAACTGTTCCTTCTGGATAAGTTGTCCAACTGTGGGATGAGTGGGTTTGTGGTATGCTGGCTGAACAGTAGGGCTGAAAATGTTCTAGTGAATGGGGCTACATATAAGTGGTGAGTGGTCACCAGGGGTGCTCCTCAGGGCTCAATTACAGGGCCAATCTTGTTCAATATATTTATCAGTGATCTGGATGCAGAAGTTGAATGTGCTGTTAGCAAGTTTGCTGATGATACCAAACTGAGAGGTGAGGTTGACTCTCTTAAGGGACAGGAAGCCCTACAGAGGGATCTAGACAGATTAAATCACTGGGAAATTATTAATGGTATGAAATTAAACAAGTCCAAGTGCTGGATTCTGTACCTAAGACAGAATAATTCTGGGCACAAGTATAAATGGGGAGAGGAGTGTCTGGAGGACAGCCCTGAAGACAGGGAATGTGGAGAGGGTGATGCTGATCTCTTCTCCCTGGTGTCCAGTGAGAGGATATATGGGAATAATTCAAAGCGACACCAGGAGAGGTTCAGACTGGACATTAGAAAACATTTCCTTACCAAAAGAGCAGTCAAACACTAGACCAGGCTTCCTGGAAAGGCAGTTGGTCCCCCAAGCCAGTCAGTATTTCAGAGACATTTGGACAATGCCCTTAACATGGTCCGACTTGGTCAGCCCTGAAGCGGCCAGTTAGTTGGATTAGATGTTTGTTGTAAGTCCCTTCCAACTGAAGGAAGATCTNTTCAGACTGGACATTAGAAAACATTTCCTTACCAAAAGAGCAGTCAAACACTAGCCCAGGCTTCCTGGAAAGGCAGTTGGTCCCCCAAGCCAGTCAGTATTTCAGAGACATTTGGACAATGCCCTTAACATGGTCCGACTTGGTCAGCCCTGAAGCGGCCAGTTAGTTGGATTAGATGTTTGTTGTAAGTCCCTTCCAACTGAAGGAAGATCTCCTATTCTATTCTATTCTATTCTATTCTATTCTATTCTATTCTATTCTATTCTATTCTATTCTATTCTATTAACAGCACTTTCATCCAGTGAAGTGTAAGAAAAAATAAGACCCTACAAAACATAGTCCTGCTTTTCCCTACTGCCAATGAGAGCAAAGAATGTATGAGTATGTGATTTAAAATTTATTTGCTCAATTGAAAGACATAACAATAAATAACAAAATAGAGAGTGAAATAAGGACCTAAATTAAAAACAACCTTTTTTTAAAGCAACCTTCAATAGTTGTATCAGCTTTATATGTTATGTATTATAAAACAAGGCCCAAATTTTAAAGAAATGGTAAGGATTTGCTTTCAAAAATTAATTTTTTTAAAGTTTTGGACCTTGTATTTTGTTTTATCAATCTAAATTTGTATTAAGAACCTTTTTTTTAAGTTTCTACTTAAAAATACTTAACTTTTCTAGTATAATGAATCAAAAAAGCAGAAACACTTAAAATACCTGACATATATTTCAGGTCTCTTAAAATCAAGCTTTATGTATATGGATTATGTAACTATCTCGTGGAACTGTCAGTGGAGGCATTTTGAGGTAAAGATATTCTCAGAAAGACAAAATATAAAAAACAGAGTTTGTTTACAAGTTTTTGCATAGTTTTATACAGAAGGAATGCCAGCTGAAAAGAAGAAATTGGGGGGGAGAGAGGGAAAAGACTGCAATACATTTTAATGAATGACTAATTTTTAAAGCATATATATTAAATACTGTAAATTCTTTTTTTCCACTGAGTATACACACATGTGTAAGCATAAATCTCTATTTTGAACAGCCACATTTTTACTGAATCCCTCATTTGTGATTGCTGCCAGGCAGATTAAATTCTAGTTCCATCTAATCTCTGCCGTAAAGGAGCATGGAGGCTGTTCAGGAAACACTGCTACATTATCCTCTGGGTAGCATATGGATTTCTATTGCCGCTTGTCATTCATCACGTATTTATTTTAATAATATCTTTAAGAATTTGCTGGCACAGGGAATCCTGACCATTGGGACATCTATACCAATAACAGTACCAAAAAAAACCCGAAACCAACCAAACCCACCCCCCCTCAGAAAAAAACACCCCAAAAAAAAGAGAACATAATATGGCTGAAAGTATGGATACATCTGCAGTACGAGCAAGCAGAGCTGACATACATCTTACAACTGTTAGCTAGTCCTTTAACTATGAAATCATCTGCTGGCAAAATGTCCTGTTTTGATTTGTTTTTCCTAGCAAAAGGTAATGGCACACCAAATACCAGCTAAGATAGCAAGGAGCAGACTGAACTATTCCTATTTCCTTTGCACTGCACCTGCCTCTCTGGATGGTCCTAGAAACAGGGATGGGACTCCTGAAGAAGGAAGATGGCCCAAATATAAATAAAGACTACGCTGACTATTTCTCAGTAATTGTTTCAACGTCAAGTCAAATGCTCAACTTGTGTTGTTTGACAATACTGCTCACTCTTTTTGATCTGTGAAAGACAATTTTCTAACCAAATATTTGCATTTATTTGATTAATGGATGCTTGCAAAATCCGTATTTTGTCAACTGTCTTTCTCTGTTGCATACCATCTATTTAAGTCTGTTTTTTCTTAGGCAATTCATGAATTATTTTGTTAGCTACCATGTACATTGTGCAGTTAGTCTCCCTCACCTGCTTCAGAATATGGGGGGTATAATGTCCTAGGGACGATGTTAGCAAAAGAAGAGCAATTAATAAATTAACATAACACACACTGTATCACTGGAGAGGAACCACTCCAGATTTTCTGCACTTAGTTAAATTTAATGTGTGAAAAGTAGCTTTCATGAGACTTCGTTAAGCATCTCTTGCTCTTATACAATCAGAATTTTTAACTTCTGTTTTGTGATTTGTGTTAGAGGTGTATCTTCAATAAGATTTAAGAAATTATTTGAAAGATGCCAGGTCTTGCCTTGTCTTGAATAAGCTTGAATAAACACCAGAAGCAGGTGTTTAGTATCTTCCAATCATTAGTCTTTTACCCGGTTGTATCAATAATATTAAGAAAACTCTCTATAAAAGAGTCTGGGCACTCACACTGTTAATCTTTCATTTGCAAATCTTGACAAATTGAGTTGACAATTTTATGACCTTAATGGTGACTCTGAATGAACAGATACAATGATAAAAACCACATCATTTGGAGAAACATTTACTTTACCTGTACAGCAATTATTTAATTTTTATGTTGACCAGAATGGAGCCATTGTTTTCCATGCTGGTGTGTGCTGTATGAGCAGAACAGATAAAAGCAGAGAAAATTATTGAATGGACAGCAAAAGCATATATCTAGCTAGGTCAGAGGACTTCAAACTTCAGTATTCTCATCATGTAACTCACCAATTTAAGCTTACTTTTTCGCTGTCATGCTGGTAAGGTACTTAATGCTTCCATGCAGCTATTTCTGTATATTTCTGTACAGCCTGCTTTGCTTAAGCAGACATGAGATATGTCTGCTTCCTACTTAATCTGCATATTATCTGTAGCAACAGGGTCCTCAGTTCAATGAGGCATTTTGAAATTATGACAGTACAAGTTATGCCAATAAGAAAATATCCTAATTTTTTATTTGCACTTTTATTTGTTACAGATTAGTTTTTAAAATGTGTCATGCTTCAATTTATAAAATCATCCCCTTTTGCTTTTATTTCAACCTCAGTGAAGATATTTCTTGGATAAGGATGGTCTTAAGCATTTGTTAGGTGGTGTTTTGATTCAGAAGCCATAATGTTTTGCACCTGAAAACATGTAGAGTTATGCAAATATGTGCATTATAGACACTTTTAGAAGAAGCTGGCAGTTACTATGTAAGCTGAATTATTTCTTCCATAAACAGTCTCTTAGGATATTTTGTATGAAGGAACAAAACTGGAGAGAACATTTTATGAGTGAAGGAAGAGCAGTAACTCAGGCTGTCAAATGGAAGATATTATGTAATCATTATTTATATGATGTTTTATTTCCTTCCCTGTAGCCAGTCTATTTGTAAATGTTTATTTTCCTGATAATTGTTCTATTTTTTCCTTCCATCGTTAGACTAATTTTATTGACACAATAGGCTAGTGTTTCCACAGATGCAACAAATAAGCTTAAAATAATTTGGTAAAATGAGCAGAACCAAGGATCCTTATGTTGAGCAGTACATTTTGGTTAGACAGTGAATCCATATTTCTGATTCAGCCACTGTATGCCAGTGTGTTGGCCTGTTGAGTGGAGATGCAAAACGTACAACTATAAGCACCTTCCTTTGCAAAATGTAAAGGGATTAAATCTTTCAAGTCAGAGATTTATTTTCCTATATGCCTAAAAGCCATAGCTCATAGACTACTTCTCTTGTTTTCCAGTTTTCCATTACCAGCTATGATCTTAACATCTTTAACTTTCCACCATTCACCATTAAATGCCAGATAACTTGTTTCATAGGCTAATTTTTTTTTCCCACTTATGTCAACATACATGACATTACAGCACTTTAACTTCTCCAGTGAAGTATGGTGTAAAAAAGAAAAAATTCTAGAGCCACATTCACAACAGTGAACTTCTCAGATCATCTAGCAATCTTTTTCTCTAAAGAGTTTGGATTATAATCTATTGTTACTTTTCTTGGGAAAGAGCTAGTAATTGGTATAATTATAGCCATTGGTACAATTATAGCCACCATATATTATATAGCCACTTTAGGCACTCTTCTAGATCAAACAAAGAATTGTTACATGAGTATTTTCTAAAAATTAAATATGTTAATTCCTTGTATGTGCTCCAAATTTGTTGTCCTATAGATAGTGTAATGCACAGGCATATGGAAAAAATGGGGAGGAGGTAAAAAATCAGTCCTCTTTGGCAGCTGAGAAAACAGGAAGCAATGAAGGGGAGTGCTGGTTTAAGGAGCATGGATCTCACCTTCTCTGTATCCATTTCCAAAGCATTGCTGCTTTAACATGTATTTCATCTTCTCTTCATTATGCTCCTAACCTGAGAAGATAAAAGAGTATCAGTCTAAAGCTTTGAAGCGGGGAAATTATTCTTTTGTCCTCTGTACAGTGGCCTCATCAAATGCCAACAGAGAGGCATAAAAACACAGAGTCTGAAGTTGGGTGTACATTGCCTGCACAGTAAGAGGGGTTTGTAGTGTCTTTATTTATTAGGCTCACAGCATGCAGGTGTGAAGGGTGGTCCCCAGTGTCTAAGTCAAACATCTGGTGTCATCTGAGATGTTCTGAGGTACCTGGGATATTCATGTGGAGATAGAATATGTGCTGCAAGATGTATGGGAATATTGACTGCTTCTGGAGTGGTGGCTGGAGGAAAGGTTGATACCACAGAGTATCTAAAATGGTATGGATCTACTCAACAGCTACATCCACATGCCTTTGTCGAGGCACTAGACCTCTTTATGTATTTCCTTCTTTCTTTTATCCAAGCCTGGTTAGAAAGGTTGTGCCTTTCTAGTGATTGTACCACTGTAACTGGAAAAAATTTAAAAATATATATTTCTGCATTTTAATTCAATCTCTAATGAAGTGCTATTTACTGTTTTTCATATCCATTTATTTTGCTGTATTTCTTGGTACTTGTGCACCTTCCAGGAAGAGACTCTCTCCCAGTGAGACAGTACTGCTGAGAAACAACAAATCATAGCACAGGGTCAGTAGTGAGCCATGGCAAACCACCCAAATTGAGGTTGCTGCTCTAACTTGCAATTTGAAGCCCACATTTGAAGAAGATGTCCTGTTTTCCTGTGTTTACGTGCAGGGGAGGCTAATCTTGAGTTGAGAGATGAGCAAAAATAGCAGAACCCTTGTCCTGTTCAGAACCCCTGTTCTTCCCTTATTCCTCCAATAACATGTGCATTGTTCACTTTATAGTGCATTGTCACAATTCTCTCTTGGCTTCTGCATCTTGCTAGAAAGGTATTCCCACAGGAAACTGGAGAAATCCATACCCTGAGAATGATAGGTGTGCTATAGTGAGGGCTCAGAGATTAATGAGAAGGAAGCAAAATGTCAGCAAATCTCTGCCAGAACATCTATGCTATCTACAGAAGGAAGTGAATAATGGGGAAGAGTGATAAAAAGCATTTTTGTTTTTTGCTGTAAGAAAGGCCAGAGTTGACCTTATCCTAGGTTACTAGCACGTATTCAAAAATGAGACATCCACAGCTCTCAAAGATTAAAAGTTCACTTTTTTTTTTNTAAAAAAGCTTTTGAAGAGGTCTAATGTAGCAAAAAATATTAGCAAAGGACATGACATCAGTGGAATTTGAAATTTTTTTAGAGGAGGCAAGGAAATATACCCTGATACTGGATGAAAGAGCAGAAAGATTTAGACAAAATTTGCCAATGTGTGCCACTCTAGCTCCAAAATATTTACCAGAGGAACATAGATTATTTTATAAATGTTAGTGACACTGAGTCGTAAGTTACACTTTGCTTATTTTACAATGAATAAATAGAAACATATATTCTAAACATATTAAAAATATTTAGATATAAATACTTAGCTTTCCTCATCAAATAAGTCCAAAGCAATTCTAACAAGATATTTTAAAAATATGTCATCTGGCAGTATCATATAATATGCTGAAAGATGATAAAATTGATATGGTTTATTAATTAAGAAAAAATGAATGGCAATTATCTACTGTACCTACTGCATCAAGTAAAGCTGAAAACTAAACCAAAAAAGTATAGATAAACTCATAATGATAATATCTTCACAGATAAACTGGAATCTACATTTTGAGACATATCTTTTGGATCATTCTAAGTCTGGAGCTTGCCATCATTATTTCAACTCAAACAGTAATTTTGGAAACTGTTATATATTATTGTAAGGTGTATTTTTAACCTGAGGTCGCTACAAGATAAAGACAAGGAGTAGTACACAAGTTGACCTGCCACAGGAATTCCAGATAAAACCCCAGAAGTTGAGTCAGAGATAATCACAAGATCTGGAATCTGCAATAACAAACTGTTCATATATCTACCTGTCAGCCGTCTTCCTCTAAGGGAGGGACACAAGGTCACTGAAATGGCCACTTTCCATCCCTTGTTTTTACTGGACATGTGGTGGGTAAATGGAGAATCAAATATTTACAGGAAAATACTTTTCCATGAAGACTAAGTGATTTCATTTCAAATGTTTGTTAGGTAGCTTTTTTGTCCTTATTTGCAAGTTCCCATAAAAAGTAATAAGCTAATTGAGGAAATACAGTTAGTACTCTTCTCGAGAGTATTTCCACTCTCAACAGTATTTCCAAGTTTAATTAAAGGAATATGTTTCAGTTAAATAAATCAGGTATTAATTTTTTCAATAAATTGAAATGAGAATGTGTGGAAGGAAAGACAGAATCACAAAAATGGAAGGTAGACCACTGAGTTTAGTAGAGCAGTTCTGCCTGGAACAGTACAAAACATATCATCAAGTATGTTATGTACAAGCAGTACCACTACCCTCCCAGTACTATTCCCTTTTACATTTAAAAAATATCTCAAATCCCTAGATCCAAAACTATTTTGGTTTAGGATACTCTAACATAGTCACGTCTGTGGCTATTCCAGTAATAAGAGAGGTAACATTTATTGTCTAATAACAATGGTTAAATGGATGGGTAATGTTAGGTTGTGATGTCACAGCACCAAACTCCCAGACTTTGTTATTCTCAGTTTTCTGAAAAGAAAAATGTTGAAATGGTTAGAATCAGACATCTTTATCTGTGTTGTATAATTTGAAAGAGAAAGTGTATTTGTATATTCCAAGTATGTTGTGCAGCAATACTTCTGTGAGCCAACCGAAGAACAGAAATAATTGTATTGCTGTGCCTGTGCTCCCATCCCTCACACAATGTGGATATTTTCCAGCCTCGTATTTATTTATCAGTGCCACAGCTGGCTTTAGGACAGTGCTATTCTCATTTTCCAGGGGCAGGGAGGGAACTGCGAGCTACCCGGGTTCACACAGGACATCAGTGCAAGAACAGGCAAGGGAGCTCTATTCTCCTGAGCCACAGCGTTGGCACTCTGACAACTGAACCCAACTTCCTTCTCTTGGAGCCAGGACAGGACACAGAAACATATTCATTTGGCAAAGGGGGAAGGGAACCCCTGTATCCCTTCCTTATTTTGTTTTTATTTTGGAGGGGGCAGTTGCAGTTCTCATGCAGGGCAAGGTTATATAAACTTGATGACAAGTAACCACATGTTTTTCAGTATTTCCTAAAGTTTGTGAGAGGTAAATTCCAGATAGAGCACAGAATGTCACCATGCCAAAAGTCATACCAATGATTTTACCAAAGGATATAAAAAATGTTAATAATAATAATTCATTTTTGGTCACTGTGCATCTCTATGTACTATAATATATCTTCATATGCATATATGCATATCTGTAAAGGTAAAAGAAGCAGTATGAATAGCTTATGTTTAATAAAAAGGCTTTTTCCTTTTCCATTTTTTTTAACCTGATTTTATAAAGATATATTAGAAAACATATCTAGAAGCTTTTTATAGTTGAGAGAAAGGTCCATTGTTTTGAATGACTTCATGATCGTACTATTTATAAAACTCAGTTTGTTTTCCTGAACTTCTCAAAAATGTGCCTTCCTGGTTAAGTTAATTTTATGTGTATGTAATATATTGCCGTTGTACCAAAATAGAGTATGGTAGTAATATTTTATCATACTTATCAGTGTCAGTATTTTTTTTTCTTGCTAGTTCTGTTAAGGTGTTGTCTCCATAAAAATGAGACCATAGATTCTTTGTGGGAAAATGTAATTTTTTTCTCATATACAAGGTGTGGATCTCTATTACTTTGTAGATTTAACACATTTTCATAATTTAAGAAATTGCATTAATTTTATGCATTTGAAGAAAGATGCAGAACATTCTAAGAAGTGTAATTGACTTCAGGTTTCCTAGGAACCTGATAACTCTGGTTTTACAGCCCAAGGTATATCCTTTGTGTTCCTTACTTCAAACCAAACTGTTGAATGCTGACGCGTATTTTTGTGCAGTAGATTGAGCAGTGTGCTTTGTAATGAGCTGAATTTAAGTAGCAGCTGATAGTAAATGTTGAAATAGCAAAAGCGACAATGCAGAGAATTATTATTTTCCTATCTAAGTTTGTCAGTTCTATAATGAGCTTAAAGCAGAAAATATTTTTCTTTTGGAAGTGCACTGTGTGTATCACAGCAGATGGTGGAACTAAGGGGCAAAACTGATACATGTTTAATGCCTTATAGTCATCTCTGTCCTGATTTAGTTATTATACAATTTCTCATCAAGAAGAAGATTTCAAAGGCAGGAAATGGAGGTAAGAAAAATCTTAAAACAATTGCAAAAGAAAAATAATTTGATAATCAGCATGTATTTTTTAATTCCACTTTGTTTTATAAGTACAGAAAATTCAATATTAAAGACATATTTGTTATATATGAGAGGAAAGTGGATAGAAGAAATTCTGAAGAATTGCACAGGGAAGGAAGAAGATTTTAGAAAATACAGATAGTGGTGAGAGAGGGGGAGATATAAACTGAAGATTACTTTTAAAATCAAGATTTCCTTCTTCGTAGAAAACAGAGGCAACAGTTTTGTAACTTAAATTTAGCCCTGGTCACTGTAGTTACAGCCTGACCTTGCAGTTGCTGTAAGCACGTCACTTTAATGGAAGAAATTTCTAAGTCAGCATGAAAAACATAGTACACCAAAAGTACAATCTCCCATTGTGGAGATCATGCATTACATTCATCCTTCAATCAGAAGCAAGAAATCCAAATGGGAAACAGCAAAACACCAACCTTCCACAGAATCTGTTGTGCATTTTCTACAGCATTTTCATCAATGTGTGGGATTTTTCACAGCTGCTGATAAATGATACTGACCAGTTAAGATTATGTGTAATTTTTCGGTTTACATTGTGAGTATTCAGTGAAGTAAATGATGTCACTTTCACACACACTTTCACACTACCACAAGTTATGCTATGTATCATTAACTTTTCATTTTGGTCCACTTCAGAAGACAGTGCTTACCTGGTGTCACCAAAATAAATGTGGCCATGTAAATATGACAGAAACATTTTCTTCATAGAGAACACTCTCAGACTTTTATAATTTACAAGTCACTTAAAATCCTGACAAAACCAAACTTTCCTGTGATGATATCCACTTATGGTCAGTTCATAGTATGAAACCAGAAGTTAGTATCTATCCACTGAATCATAAAGAAATTTTCAGTAGGGTGCTATGCAGTCCCTTTGAAAGTTCATTTTGTTCATAAATCATTCATAACAATACTGACTTAGAGAACCTGGAGATAAATACTACCATTAGCAAGGAACTCATATGAAGAAAGGTATCCATCTTTTTTCATACTTCAGCCATACCCTTAAATGCAAATTAATTATTTTGATTTTGCTAGACCTTCTTCCTTGTGATCCTCCTATCAGAAATACTGGAGGACTTTTTTTTTTAAATGGAAGACAGGAAAATTATAAGGAAATGCTAATATTAAAACTGTTTCTGATCTTTCTTGGTCTTAGTACACTTAGGTCCAAATACACAATGCTTTCACATTGTCAAGTCAGTAGATTTGAATTATTATGCTTGTAGATAGAAACTAATACCAGCAATCTAAGCGCCAACAAAGTAAAACAGTACCTACATTCATCTAAACATACTCTGCTTTACTAAACCATAACAAATTAAATGGGAAGAAATTATGGATTCTTACAACTACTTTCTCTCATAACAGCACACTGTCCTTCAGCACTGTACTTTCTGGTAAGTAATGTCACAGAATTGGCTTCCTCACTAAATATTGGATGTTATAGTTAAATGCAAGCATGGAAAAATAACATCACCTAGCATCACTTGGCATATGCTTTGGTCTGTCAGTCATCTTTTCTGGAAGATGAAATCTGATGGTCCTTACCATGTTACACTATGCAGACTGACTGCAGTAGCCTCCATCTCTTTAGCATCACTTGTTAAAAACAAATTCTTATTAGCATTCTATTCATGAACACATGTCAGAAGTCATTAAATGTAGCTAAGCAACTGCATGTAGCTATCCCTTACTTCATGTATTCTGTGTGTGGGTAGGTCTAGCCACATATCAAATTTATGCAACTGTAATATTAATCAATATTATTCTTCATGCATCATCAACAGCAATCTCATAGGCTAGCACAGCCCATAGGTTAGAATATATTAAGTGATAACTTCCCTGATGAGATGGAATCAAGGTGGATTTCTAGAGTTATGGAAGAACATTACTTTTCTAATTTTTAAGGCAGATTTTTTTATCACATCGAAAACATAGAGATATGGAGGTGAGAGAACATGCTGTCATCAGTTTGGAGGGCAGTAATATTAAAATTTGGTTCAGGAAGAAATTTTATGCTTTATTGTAATTACTGGTGGTTATACAAAGAACTATCCACTGTATTATGAACACTGTGAAAAGTGGGATTGGGTTTTCTGGAACTCCATTTATAATGACTTTGCTGAACTCAGGTTAATTATGAGAGAGGCCCATCTGAGAGAGAAGGCACGCCACAGAACAAAAGGGATCCATTTTTTTAATCTACTGTTTGAATTTCATCCTTTCTTCTTTCATCTGTTTTCATCTTATGGAAGTGATTATAAGTGCTAATGAGACATTTGATCTTGCTTCAGGCAGTCATTTTCTGGTTAACACAACAGAGGTATCAAGCATCTATTTTGGTATTATAGGAAGTCAGCAGGCTGGGGTCACATATTCTTTTCTCTTATACCTACCTAGTTGAAGCAATCCTTTTTCTGATACCTGAAATACTTATGGCACTATTTTATTTTTCTGTCTGCAGCTCTTATATGAGCTCCTCGTCACTAATTTATGTCAGGAAAAGATATAACTCTTACAGATGTTTCCAATTTAGAAGCCAGTCAGAAGTATTTGAAACTCTTTTTCTTTTGGGAGCTAATTCTAGACAAGTTGAAAATTACAGATGTGTTGTTTAGTTCAAGCAACAAGTGGTGACTGATGAACAGAAGTAGCGTTTGAACCTGGGACCCAATGAGTACAGTTCAATAAATTGGGGGATCATTCTAAAGAGAACAATACTGTTTGAAAACATGATTTCTTTCATGTTGACTTAATTCTTCAGAAACCATAACCAAACCTGGCAGATCTGAGCCATTATTTTCATCAGTCTTATTTATCAAAAGAAAGCCACAGAATGCTTTTGGGCCTGTGTTCCTCAAGTGCTGATAATTATGTGTATAGACAGCGCTGCTTGTATTACATAGTACATCCAGTGGAACTGGAAATACTAATGAAATTTAAAGGAAGCACCCTAGAGAAGATCTAAGGTATGTGTACCAGGCAAACACTAAATATTTCATCCATTAGAATGAATTTTGTTTTTTAAAGAAATAACCCCTGTTAATCATCACTGCTCTTTCATTATGGTACAATCAGTTTCTCTTGCTAACTTGAATGTGGAGCTTTCTAGTGCCTACTTTCCATAAATTAAAATTGGTGCCAATTAGCCATTTACAGGAGACAGACTTGTGATATCTTTTCAAGAAATAAACACAAGAGAACACTGAGATTAATTTGTGGAATACTTTCCTATATTCCTCTTGTTCTAGGTAACACCAATAACTTTTACAAACATGCTTGCCCTGAAACTGATAGCAAACACTGCTAAGTATGTCTGTATACACATAGTCTGGCAGTCAACGAAATGTGCTCCAAAGTCTTGTTACAAAAGCAGAATAGTATTTGAACATGCCTATTGAGGAGGCAAAAACAACTTCATGAGATGTCTTCATTTTCTCACATCTAATATTGGAGAAAAACTTTGGGTTTAACTCAACAAATACTTTTTACTAGAACACTCGGAGTGTTCAAAAATCAGAAAAAAAAACCCTCTGGGCTTTGTTTTTGATATGTGGAAAAAGGCAAATAGGCCCAGAGGGAAAAGAATAAATATCTCATACTAAATCTTTAAAAGCTGGTGGTTTGTCCAGCATTTTCCAGGGTTTCTTTTCCCCCAAGTCTGCAATTTAAAAATCACCAAATATTGGTCCGTTCCTTATTTGGGAGTACCTTTTTAAGTGGTAGATTTTTAAAAACCTGATTTTACTTCTGTGACTGTTGTTTAACTGGATGACTGTGATCTTTATAATCAGGCTTCCAATGTAATAAATTATATGCATGAATTTTCCTTATATAATGAACCATTAATAGTTACTTGATGAGTATTTCAAGTTACAAAATTTCAAAGAAACTTTAGATTGAAAAAATTAATTCTGATGTAAAGACATTGAAAATCTTTCAAACTTTTCAAAGATCTCTAATGTTATTAATATTTCATTAATTACACCTGCTAGGAAACATAATATTCCTGAAATAGAAAGACAAAGCAAATGTAAAGAAAATCAAAGCATGTTAATAAAGCTGAAATGAAAATGTACAGAAATCCTGGTTTTCTGATTTTCATGCAGGAGCATGTAAAATTGAGGAATAGAATGTAGAGCCACTTTGTGTAGTCTTAATATTCTTAACTTTACTATTATGTAAAGTCCTACACAAATTAGTAAAGACACATGCATACATAATGTTAACTCCAGCCAAAACCACCAATCCTACAAAAAATTTATGCCTTTAGGTAACAATTAGATGAATTAATTTTGCTCATAATATAACTGCTAAACACAGTTATTGAAGATTATTTTCAGGATCTAGACTCACATTAGCAAATCATTACATTTTGAAGTGTTTTTTGAATGTTAGATTTTGTTAAGTCTACTTATAAGAGTGTTAGGGAGGAGAGGACATGTATTTTTTAAACTGGACAAGTTTCTCACACATGCTGTCATATTTAGAATACTGTTTCCTGACATAGCACTTTTTTGTTCCTTCAGAATATGACTACACATTTCAGAGTCTTCAAATTCACAGGCACATGTCAGTTTCACCAGCTGCTCATTAGCTGGTGTATTTTAAAGAAGGTAGGGAAATGTGGAAAGCATGTTTCTTAGCAAGTGAATCAAGCGTGCAGTGTGAAGGTAATAATGAGGAAACATAATGGGTTAAGAGCAGAGAACTCCCACACTTAATTCCTTCCTGTTAGATGAGGATCACAGGAGTGTGATCTTTAAAATGTACACATTTATAGCAGCGTTTCTTATTTTAAAAGAGCTGTGATTCATTGTATGGAGGTGGAGAGAACTGAGCTTTTGCACATTAACAATTTTAGATTAAGAAAAAACCCTTTTTTCCTTGCCTTTGCACTTTTGGTAGAACTTTATGAGACAGAGTATTTAAGCGTGATGGTTAATTTTATATCAAATTTGATCCTGCCACCAGTTACTTTCTACTTCTGCAGGCTGCTTACTCTGTCACCGAGTATTAGATGTATTACCCATAGAGCAGTAATTACATTTGACACATAATTATTATGGTTTTGATGACAAGAAGGCCTTTTCTTTTCCTGCTTTCATAACATATACTCCTGAAAGTGCTGGCTGGATGAATACAGTTAGTTTAAAAGCACTTGGATTTAAATTGAACCCTGGGACAAAGAAAGAAATGAAAAGAAAGAGGGAGCACATTTGAAAATTCCAGATGATCTCATACACTCGATTTTGAAAAGGAAAGAAAGCCTTTAAGTGTTGTTAATGCAAAAGGAGAAAGAGCTGCTGGGCTGCAGCCATGCCAGATCCCCAACAGGAAAGGAGTGCTTTTAAAGTTAATAAACTGAAGGTTTGGAAAAAACGGAGGCTCCTGGCAAGGCCACATAAACTACACAAATGAGTTTCTAATCTTGCCACGTGGGCATTTTTCCAACTCTGCACTCTGAGTCACCCCCAGCTGCAGGCCTGGATGAGCAGTTTAATAATCCTTAGCCCTTTTTTCCCTTAAATGATCAGCATCAGAGTATCATGTTTCTGGAGCCTGGAGGCTGTGTGGTATTCAAATAGGGTGAGTTCTTGAAATTCCTCCAAACCTACCTGCAGCTGCTGCTGAGGTTACAAAAGCTGGACTTGCACACTTTGTAAATTGCCATCATCTTCCTCCCTCATCTCCTCTTGATTTCTCACAGTGTGCATGGGGCAAAGCCAGGCTAGGATGATGCAAAGTGTTCTTCCTGTCTTTTTTTTTTTAAAAGAAAAGTTAACAAGGCATGGACGGGGTAATGTCAATGCTAGGAATCCTTCTCTGGGAATTGAGTGGTTGTGAAGGAAAGCTAAGCAGAAAAAAAAATGACCTGACTTCCTCCTTGGATCCAAGAGCTGAGCATCAGCATCAGGGAAGCTTGATGTAAAGGGTATCCCTCCTACTGATGTGAGGTCTTCAATCAGTGCCGAGACAATGATGATCAAATTATTGTACTATAAAGCAATTCTAATTTTAGCCTGGTTTGTTATTGTAAGAGTTCCTCGGGAAGGGTAAAGGGGGAGCTGAAGGCTGCTACAAATGACTAATGCTGCATTTCAGCCTCCTAAGCCATATTTAGTGATGTGGGATATAAACAGAAGCTCTCAGTATAATTTTTCCTATTTGACTCCTGTTTCCTTCCTTCTGTTCCCTCTCCCAAAGACAGCTGCTGATAGACAGGTATTTATTGCAGATGCTGTGTGGCAGGCGCACCCAGCGCCCCCAGGGCCGACGGCAGCATCGTGCGCTGTCCGGAGCGCTCCCGTTCCCGTGCGTGGCACAGCCCGGTGGGAGCGGCCCCTGTGCCGGGCTGTGCCTCCGCCTCCGCTGGGAGCTACCACCGACATTCCCCGGGCTTCAGTGCCTGAACTGCCCCACCCCGAGCCTCCAGCCTCTTCAGTGTCACCAGCATGTCGTGGTTGCCCCCTTTGCCAGTTTTGGCCGTCGGACTTGCTTGGGAGTCAAAGTTTGAGTTCATTTACCTGCGTGAGGTGGGTTTCGTGTACCTCCATGGCATTCTGTAAATCCTGAATTCTTTTTCTGCAGTGAGTCCACACATATACATTAAACTGCAATTCTCTGGGGCTGTCAGAATTGCAGACCAGCCTGAGGCATGGCAGTATGATAAAGTTTTCAGGCCCTGTTTAGTTAAGGCTGAAAATCTGGGACCCAGCCAATCTATACCACTCAGGGCTCTTTTCACAGTCCAAAATGATTTGGCTTAAACATTTCCAACTGTGATGAGGTCTCATTTCAGTGATTATACAGTCATTCACTTTTCCACATCAACATCAAAGTCATTAACAACTGAGTATTATTGCATTGGCTGGAATTCAGTTAAGGACTAGAGGGATGTTGCTCTTTATTAAGATAAATCATTGCCTTGGTTATGTCACCCATGAAATAATCAATTTACTGTGTTGGTTAATTTCCTCCCTCTTTGATCTGTGAATTAAATTCAGCAGATCATTGTTCCACACAACTGCTGTGGAAAGGATGCTTTAAAATAAATGCACCACATTTTCTAATGGTACAAGTCTGGTAACTGTATAAAACAAGACTGCACGTGGCCTGATCTATTTCAACACTTTCCTTTGAAAGCTTCAGAGGAAAATGAACCAGTAGCACCAGTTTGGGTGATACTCCCACGAAGTTCCTGAAAAATGAACCAGAGGAAAGAGAAAAACTAGCAGAACTGATTCTGAGGCCTTCAGAGGAGTTAGGCTGATTGCCATACCAAATGAAAATATTTCTATCAAAGTGTAAGGCTATTTCTCGATAGCCTTCATGAGCTTTGCTTACTGAGATGCTCACTGTAAGGATTTTTTTCAAAAATCCTACTCATAACAAGCCAAATATTAAAAAAGCTACCAAACAAAAACAAACAAACAAACAAACCTGCACTGATACCGACTGACATTCCAATCTCCTTTTGCATTGAACTATGCATTCTGAAATTAAACTATGTGTATAAATAAGTCCACACTGACTGGAAATCACTGCATGTCAATGAGAAACTGATTATGAGAGCCCAAATCTGACTCTTCATTTTGCAGAATTTCACAGCAGTGTGAGTATTCAAGCCTCACTTTTCTAATATTAAACTCTAACTCTTTAAATTTAAATAGATTTAAATAATCCATGCTAATTAAAAACAACACAGACTTTTTCAGTATTTCTCTAATGTAAGTTCAGATCCTTGCCTCTTCTAAAACCTGAGTTCTTCTCACATGTATGTCCTTTAAACTCAAGACCATGATCCATCATGAGCTTTGAAAAATAGGAACAGCATGTGATGTGGTTTTAAAGTCAGCATCTAATTTTGTTAGACTTGGAGGTAAACGGCACATAGGTTTCTGGTTGTGCAACCAAGATACAGAATTTCTTAAAAATTTTTACATCTTAAAGCTATATTTATATAATCTTAAAGATTCTAGAACATGTGTTAGTGAGAAGAAGTGCTACTATTTTTGAAAGAAAATGCATATGAAAATACTATTGCTAAAATAGTTGAACTAAAATTCCTGATTGAATTAAAAAAATCACTTTATTTGCTAACTCCAATTCCCATTACAGGAGTAAAATATTCTCACTAATTCTCAGGTCAAAGTTACAAATTAGAGCAATGGATTAAGAAGATATAACACTGTTTCATTATAAGAATCACACCCCCAATTCACTTAAAAATTAATGAAAGCTGATTGCAGATTTGTTTCTATAGCAATTACTTAGAGTGTTTCTCCTCACATTTAACAAAAATTGTGTGTGACTTCATGAAAGAAAAACAATTTGCATTAACAAATTACTTTAGTGCATTTGAAAGTCATCTTCATGAAACAAAATATACCCTAGCTGAGTATGCAGAAGAATGAACACTAATGAAAGTTCAAAGTCAGGACTACGTAGAAATTACTGGTAAATAAGTCAGGATATTCAGAATATGTGAGGAGGCTTAGTATTGAACAGTTAATTGCAACTGCAGTGAACCTGATTAATGCACATGACAATTCTATGTTGCTTATAAACATTCTAACTTAGCAATCAAATTACTATTTTCTAATTAATTGCATTTGTTAGTTTCTACTTGTCAGTTGTTTTATATTCATCATCCTTTTGCCATTAGTTTCCATTTCTAAATGAATCATTCTAAGAGCAGAAAGTGAAAACATTGCTATTCCTCAAGCGTGATTTCTTATTTTGTTGACATGAATGCATAGTAACTGCAAGTTTCTTCAAGCTGTTGTGGAATATTTATTTTTTAGTTGCCATGAGGTCATACACTTGGAGTTTTAAGATGACAGAAACTCCTGGTGGAGTTTTGAACACATTTAACTTTTGTAATTCTGCTTCAGGCAGTAGCAGGCAAGTGAAACAATCACTGATTGACTTTTATTAACCGATCTGTAAGGCTGATATGCTCAAGAATGCAACCTATAGACAGATTCTTGAAGTACAGCCGAGACAGGAATCTTACAGAAATTCCAAAAATAAGAGGTAATACTCTCCTTGCAAACTAATTTTTTTTCCTTAGATAATATTCTTTATAAGATATTAGTCTTTTTCTGCTTTTTATTTGAAAAATTTGTCAATAAATCTATGATTATTAAAAACCCCCAAATTACCTATCACAGACTTAAATTCAAGCCTATGCTATCTTACATGAAAAAAAATCCACTAAGATAACTGAAGAATTAAAGTTAAAATGTTAACTGATGTAAAATTAATGTAATGTTTTCTCTGGTATAAACTAGCTAGAAGCCCTGATGAAGATGCTGCACAGTGAGACTCCTAGTCTGTCCTTGGATTATCCCCATGCTCTGGGGTAAACTGGAGCCAGGCTGTATTTGGCATGCATTTCTTTCCTTAGTGAGCAACTCCGTTCAGCTCAATAAAGGGTTGAGAGGAAGGGGCCAGAGTTACACCTTTCTCTGGGCTAGCCACCTGTGCAGGGTGGCTAGAAACACAGAAACACATCCCTGGTATAGAATACATTCTCCCATCCCATGCTGGTTTTCATAGTTATTCCCCATATACCATGATCTCTCTTGGAGGATTAGAACTGTACAAGCCAGTTCCTGATTGTATAAACCATAAGTTATGTGATATCATAGATTTTGATGCCTGTGCGATCTCAAATTTTTGTTTTAAAGGTTTGTTTTGGATTTATTAAATACATGGCATTTATTTAATTACTAGAGCTGTAAGTCAAATTAATTTCTCCTATGAACATATAGTTATCATCATATATTCTAAGGAAAAAATGTAATTAATGATTTGGGGTTTATGTTTCTCATTTATTTTTAATTTTATTTTTCAAAAAGCATCTGTCATACTGCTTGGTCCAGCAAGCATTCCATGTATGAGTCCCTAGACTGAAGCAGCAGTTCTACAGTTTTGAAGGGCTTATAGAGGCAGCCTCAGGGCCTCTAAGTGTATTTACACCGTTGACACCAAACACATTAGTGGAATAAATGTCAATGAAAATACTTAACATTCTTTTTAAAAACAGAGGTACAGCAGGGTCTGATAACTCTAGTCTGTGTTCTCTGAACCAAAAGAACGCTCATGGTGGATACTTCTTGCCACTTCCATATAATTAAACTTTTGAGTAGTATTTCTTGGCATTGGAGCACTACTGTTAAAGGTCCACAGTGGAGTGGAACAGAAAAAAGAAAACCAGACAAATTTATCTAAGCATTTTCATTAATTGTTATGACCTTGCTGATGAGAGGTAAAGAGTCAAATTCTGTCCTTAACTGAATCAGAATGGAAATTACACAGACATGAAACCCTCAAATTTATAGGTATTTAAGCCTCCATGTCTTTTAAAATCAAAAGTTGAAACTAGATCAAACTTAATTGCTGACATTTTTAGCATATTTTTCCTTTTATTTGGCAAAAGAAGGACTCATATGTGGCATACACTAGAGCTCATACAATTTGATATTTGACTGCATCAGTATGTATTGTGCTGGGAGCTGTGGGTACAGCAGAGATTCTCCACATCACTGAAATTATCTCTGGAACATACAGGTAAAAATCTGTTATACTAATTTGTGTTTTAATTAAGCCAACTGTGTCACTTCCTATAGAGCACTGTACAAAGATCTTGTAACATGCAGTGAAAATGTATAGGTATCCAGTTATTTGTGAATAATATATCATACACAGTAATTACTACTGAAGTGTTTAACAGTTTTAATAGGCCTCTTTTAATTCTGCCATCCTTTTGTGTTGATACAGGCTACAACTTCCAGCAACATTCTTCCATACTTTCAGTTACAGCATATCCTTTTAAGAAATTTGAAATAAAATATGCTAAGTATATTAAAAATGCACCAGGTATGTTACGCCCACTGCCAGTTAGAATACCAGTAAATTATCCTGTTTTACAAGTCATTGCCTATTGCTATTCACAGACTATGTGAATAAATTTCTAGCTTTCATTCATTCTAGGCTCTGGAGCCTACTAACGGCAGCTCTGGGAAACAGACTTAGGGCTGAGGGCTGTCCCCTTCATTTTTTGCATGTTCTCCACAAGGGATGGCTCATGGGGTTGCTATCAGTATGCTCCAGGGTAAATGCCCCCTTCTGTGGGATGCGTCTGGGGGGCTGTTATCACTGGGCTCCAGTTTTAACACCTCCAACCCACTGCAAAGCTTTTATCTGTAGCTGTTTTCAGTAGGCTTCACAGCTAACACACTGTCAGCCAAGAAGGCTGTTTACTGGAGTGTCTTTTTTTTTAAGTCTCCAGAGTGAAAACTATATCCCAGCTCTGGAGGAGCTGCCATCAGTAGGCTCCAAAGCATGACCAAAACAAAACTTATTTGATAGCTTTGCACTGATACAGGACACAGAGGAAAGCAGAAGGGAAAAAATGGATGCAGAAGATTCAGGTGAATGCCACCAAGAACACAAGAACTGGAATTCATCAACTAATGCTGGCATTTCTGAATAATCCAACAAGAAATATGATTAGCACTGGTAATGTATTAACTCCTGCCAGTCTTCTCAGTATCTGCTTCACCTACGGTAAGAGAGCAAGCTCACGTACAATTTTGTTAGTGTGTCAAAGACTGCAAATGTTATGAAAACTGCTGGTTATACTGCATGAGTACTTGACCAGTGGGAGAAAATTCCATATATGTGTGCTTTTGAAGTTTAAGTGCCCTTCACTACACAAATCAGATTGTGTTAAAGGACTTCTATGTGTTCTAAGCTGGTTTGCCACTCCACTGTTTTACCTCACCCACATCATCTCCATTCAAATCACAATTCATATGCTTCAGAATGTATTTCCTAACTGATGCTATATTAACCACAGCCCATGCAGCACAGCAATGAAAGAAAAGCCATAAGGGTCTCAAACCATAAAAACTTGGAGACTGAAAAGCTTTAAGGGTCACTAAACAAAGCATGGGTAATGACTGGTATTATTGACAAAGAGTCATGAAATCTGGGGAAGGAAAAACCTGGTGGGAGCACTCATACTGCAGGCACAGAGATTCACACACTACTGGCAAAATCAGAATAATGAAACTTAACTCTGTCCAACCCTCCCAGGGAAACCTTGAAGGAGTTCATATGTTCCTGAAACATCAGCACTGTTGACCATGAACTCCCAAAACAACCTGGAGAAGTGGGCATTAAAGGGAAAAAACTGCTTGAAGACATCAGTAGCATCTGAGGAGTGATGCAGAAACTGGGGGTCCTCAAATGGAGAGGCCAGAACAACTGAGATTATTGAGAGCTTTGCTCTCTCTCTCTCCCCTCTAATAGTAACCTCAGAGCACAGAGACCTTGGAAAAGCATCAAAAGATACAAAGCACAAGCTGGGCATTGGACACTATCAACTTCCCAGCTCATTTCAGGGGATGTCCCATTGTAAATGACTGCAGGTGGAGTAAGGGGCAGTTAACAGCTAACTCACGACATTTATTCACCCCCAAAGAAGGCCATTCTTACATTGATGCTAAAAAAGATTAGAAGCTCAGTTGTTGAGCCTGGACAGAAGTTAAGCCACGTCAGCTGCTTACTCACTCCTTTCCCCCTAGACCAGGAGTTAACGGAAGGGCCAAAGCAAGACAAGGGCAAAGTTTGAGACAAAGCCTGCTTAATTCTTCTGGTTCTTGTGGAGGTTGTTTTTTGCCCGCTGGCTAAGTTGTGATGTCAAAAGGATTCTACCCTGGTTTCTAGGGCACAGTTTGAGAATTAGAGTGGGCAGCTCTCAAAGATGCTTTGAGGCAAAAGCCTCTGTCAGCTCTCTCAGCTCTGTGGCTAGCAGTTCAGTCAGACACAAGCCGTTGGACAAAAGCCCTGTGCTCAGGAACCATGGGAATAGAAAGGGCTGTGCTGGGTCTCTTGGCACATGGGGACACAAGCAAGTCTGTGCTTGAAGACAAACTGGGGCTGCCCCACACCAGACTGAGCCAGTTCCATGGCAGCCTCATGCCCAGCCCCAGAGGAGCCCTGCAGGAAATATGGCAGCACTGCAGCATGAACAGCTTAAGCGTCTCAACATCAAGGTGGGCTTTGCCCATCACTAGGTGAGAACGGCCCTCTGGTCATTCTCATCATCTAGGTGATGGTTCCACCTAGCAATGGATTATGATGTCACCGAGGAGCTGGTGTCCCTACCTGCACCTCACCCAGTCAGTGCCACACTCCAGCTGAACAACTTTGCATGTAGACGCACCGGAGGCTACCTCCCAGCCAGGCCAGCGCTGCGCTTCTCCACTGCTGCTGGCCTGGCAAACAATCATTGCCTGAGGGGACAGCAGGGAGTTCTTGCTGCATCTTTGCTTCTAACTTGCTGCCTCCTCCTATTCCTCCTTCTCCTCCATCTGCTACCTGTTGTTGCTCTTCACTTTTCTTCATTTTCTTTCGTGATGCTAGTTTTCCTTTCTTCTTGCTCTGGGCTACAGGAAAGCTCTGTACCAGTGCTGTGTCAGAAAAGCCCTCTGGTAGCTCTCCTGGTTTTCCTGTAGTTTCTCTAGCAACCAGCATGGAGGGACCCTGGGTAGGCACCTGGAGACCTCATCCCCGACGGGGCCCAATCCTTGCAGAATTCAGCACCCCAGGTCCCAAGTACTGGCTCCCTGGGTCAACAGGTAAACCAACTATCAGGGGAGGTAGTGGCAGTGGGAGGCACAGCACATTGCTTGCTTCCACTTAGAAACCTCCTTTCAATACACAGTTGCAGGCACAGGTCCTTTCACAAGCTTTTTTTCCCAGGTCATGTGGGTCATGATCCCACCAAAGACAGAGCCCCTGCATACTCATTTCGAGGGACCAAAGCTCTCTCCGCAGCAACCTGCTCACCAGGTCCCCGGTACTTCATCGAATCATCCATTACCAAGACTGGGAAGCATGTGCCTCCAACGGCACTTGTGACAGCACGTCCCAAGACCAAGATTTTGGTCACCCCTGGACCCAGTGAGTAGCATTTCTGCAGCCCTTCTTCCAGGCCAGAGAAGCATGCCTTACTGTTACCCTGTGCCACTAGGGCACAAAACCCTCTCCTCATGCCCTGAATGGGCTTCAGAGAGTTCCAGACAGAAGACAAACAAGACTGAGCACCTCCTCCTGACTTCTCCTCTTTGGCTTGCAGTTAGGTTCCCAGCTTCACTTCTTTTCTTCTTGTCTCCTTCTCTGTCCCAGGTGACTACACCACGGATCCTGCCAACAAACATGTCTACCATACTGCACCATCGAATACCATGGTGTTCCGGCCCAAGGATTTTAAAAAGATGCGAACACCAGGTATGGAACTTGAGGAAACAGACACTCTTACAGCCTGTGTGTCCTCCACGGAGCATCTGCAGCTTCTTCAACAGGCCTAGCAAAAAGCCTAGGCAGCAAGACACAGTGTGTACTCAACAAGCTTTTTGCTGTCCCACAGCACCAACTTCTCCCATCTCACAGAAGAACCGGCAGCTCTGGTTTCAAAAAGACAAGGCACACTACATGCAACAAGAGCCAGAGGCACTGGGGTGAGGGGCAGGAAACCTTTCCTGCTCCTCATAGCCAGCTTGGCAGGCTGACTCTCTTCTACCCAGGCATTGCACCCTTTCCCACAGGACTGATCTACGCTCTTTTCCTATTCCATTTCCAGGTCCTGGCACCTACACCCTGCCCAGGGTTCTGGGACCCCACACAGTGTACACTCATGCCGAACCGTGCTACTCCATGAAAGGGAAGAGTCAATACCAGAGCTGTTTTCAAGACACAGTAAAGGTGAGCTATGCTTCCCTGTTCTCTCACAGCAGCAGCAGAAGCTCAGCTGCACTGTTTAGGGCAGAAGCCCAAGAAGCCACGGGGCCTCTGGCTCTGCTGTTTGCAATAACACCGACACCTGCAGCTTTGGCACAGTACAGCTCACTGGCACTAATGGCACTAATCTCCCTCGTCCTCTGGGAAATCTACCTTTCTTCCCAAGGAGCCCTCATTCCCAAGGCTCCAGACCTCCCACACTGCTCCTCTGGCCAGCCACCTAAAGCAGCACACAGTACTCGTGGGTACCCAGCAAGAATCCACACTGCCTCTTGTACCCACCAACCTCATTGCTTCTCTTGCAGACGCCAGGTCCTGCGGCATTTGCCAAGGTGGATCTGGACATCTACAAAACCAGGGCTCCCCAGTTCACAATGGGACTAAAACCCAAACTTGCTGGAAAGGATCGGTTGCCAGGACCAGCAGACTACAACACAGGAAAGGTAAGGGGGTCTGCCTACCAATATGTTATGCTGCACAGCCTTCACTTGAGAAAACTC
>VXBC01010849.1:0-27420 GCA_013399945.1 Ploceus nigricollis
TGCCGGGCGGGAACAAGTACGGCGTCCAGGGGGAGCGGAAGGTGAAGGGAGCGAGGAGGGGCCTGGAGCGGGTGGCGGTGGCGACGCGCGTGGGAGGGCGGGCGTCCTCTGGTCTCCTTTCTCCAGTGGCTGCTTCCCTCCGAACTTCCCTTCCCACCTCCCTGGTAGTTCTCCTCAGACACCGATGTGACGGTGGCTGCGGCCCCCCAGATACCAGCCCAGCCGACGGCTCTTCGAGCGGGGTCTCACCTGTGCTCCCTCCAGCCCTTCCCTCACCAACTCACACATGTTGTGAGTGTTGTAGGGCCTCGGTGCCTGCGAGGCTGTAGGTTCTGGAAACTCCTTTCCTCTGCTTGTGGGAAAGATCATCATGTGTCATGGAAGGGATTTCGGCTTGATTTATACTTGTTCTTTCAGCACTTTCCCTATGCCCGTGCGAATTATGTCTGTGCTATTTTGATTAAATTACATGGAAGAAAAAGGTGCTGTTTTAATAATAGGAAGACGTCTGCATTGAGGATGTGTTGCTCTTAAATATTTTATTCTTTTAAAGTACTCCTACCTGGAATGGGGTTGTAGTGGGGTGGGAGTTGGTCTGTCTTCTGTGCCTGCAGTGAGAGGGCCAGAGGGAATGGCCTAAGCTGAGACAAGGGAGATTCAGATTAGATATTAGGAAATGTTTTTCCCTCTTGTGGTGCTCAGGCGTTGGAATAGGTTGCCCAGGTGGAGTATCCATTTCTTGAGATGTTTAAGAGCTGTCTGGATCTGGCGCTGGGTGGTGATTTAGGGGTTTAGGGTTGCAGTGGCAGTGCTGGGTGGATGCTGGACTGATGCTCTTGAAGGTCCTTTCCAACTTTGATGATTCTGTGGTTCTGGATGTCTTAGTGCTTCAAAGTTTACATGGAAACATTAGGTTGCGTGGTTTAAGAGGCACCTAAGGCATGAAAAATGCAATTTAGAGTGGCAGTGTTACAAATTTATGAGCCCTTTGTTTGATCCTCCCTCCTGGAGAAGATTGGTTGAGAAATGAAGCTCTGCAGTTGCCTTATGTTTTGGGGTTTTTAAATTGACTGTTTATGACTAGATCTCTGAATATCTATGTGTGTTCTTCAGTTGCAAAAACTGCCATAATTATTTTCCAGCCCAGCTTGTATTCTAGTGCTATTACCATAAAGCATAATGCTGAAAAATCCAAGTAACTAGGTCTGTGTGTAGTTTTTCTGGCTGGATGCTCAGTGGAAAAAAAACCTTAATAGTAGTGAAAGACTCTTGATACAAGTACAAAAATAATATTATGCTTTCAGCTTGCAGCTTAGATTAAAATAAAATAAATCTGGACATAAACAGACTTCTCTGTGCAGTCAAATACTTTAAAAGAAAGAGTGTTGCATTTTAATCAGTTTCTTTCATTTTATGTCATAAGTGCCTGAATGGGCTTCAGCCTGTTGCAGTGAGTTCCAGTTCACTCACTCCATTTCTTGAGGTGGTGGTCCGGTTTCCTTTCCCATGGTTGAGCACATGCTGCTGTCACTCACAAAGGTATCATGGCTAAAGCTGGAGGTGTGTTGTGTTGTCCTGTTGGTACCAGTGAGCGCCTGACTGCTGTTCAGGGTGTTTTGGAATGGTGCAGTATGTAGGAATAAGCTTTTCAGGAGGTGTGGTTACTGCAGCCTGCTTGCTCAGAGAGAAGTTGGATGCTACTGACTTCACAGTCTTAAGTCAGAGTCCTGAATTTGGAAATTAATTAGAAGTCAGGTAATAAGATTTCTGCCAGTGTTAGAACACACAATGCTATTTCTGCCTAATATTGGCAGAATTTGCTTAATTGGTGATAAAGGTGTCCTGATTTGTTCATGTTCTTCTGTAAGAATTGAAAATAAAACACCCCAGAGAGCAAAAAGTGAACACGACTTGGTTTTGATGGCACCACCTTTACCTTGAACGCTTCTGTGTTCTGAGGGAGCATAAAACACCAATAGCCATTCATATAGAGATTGCTTTCTTCAATTATTTGTTCAGTCTTCCACTTCTGTTTCCACTTCCAGGTTCCTGTTCTCCAAACCAACAATGGCCCTGGGCTGACGGGCTTGATGACCATTGCTGCCCACCTGGTCAGGCAGGCTAGGAAGGACCAGCTGCTGGGAAGCACTGCTGAGGAGAAGGCTGTGGTGCAGCAGTGGCTGGAATACAGAGTGACCCGGGTAAATGGAGGCTCCAGTAAGGAAGATACTAGAACAATTCTGAAGGTAAGGAGTGCTTAATTACCTTGCCACTGAATTTTGGAGTGACTGGACCTTGAAGAAGATTACAGTGCTAATGTGTGTATGAGCATCCAATTAATAAAATTTAATAAATGCTAAGGGCTTGACAGTATCACTAAGTATTGGCTTTTATTCCTCTTGCTGCTTTTCACTTTTATTGCTAAAAATAAACAACCTGAAACAGAAAAACAGATAAAACTGTAACATATATGAAGCAGAGCTCTTGCAGTGCTCAATGGCTGTAAATTGTGAAGGGTGTTCCCCACGGTTTAGAGACTGTTCAGCTTTCTATGTGAGGCACCAGTTTCTTACTATCTTCATAAACCCTTGGTTATAAGCAATTTGGTGTTGTATTCCAGGATAACACTTCTATGTTTAAGAGCTATTCTTAATGATGTGGCAGTCAAGCCATACTTGATGCTATGGTAATTGGTATTCATGCTAAAAGGAGGTACTGGACAGAATTGTGTATGAAAACTGAAATCATAAAGGAGCCTCTACAAAACTGTCCTTAACATTGAGCTACTTTGTGTGGAGTCCTTGGTCTGCTGTTATTAAACCTTTATTGTAGGCTGAAGTTTACTTCCTCTTAAACACGTGGAAGCCTAAAAGAGAATCTGGAGGGTCCCCCTTGTTGTTTGAGCAGCCAGATGACAAGGAGCAGATAGCAAAACTTACTCTATTTTCCTTGCTCCTTGCAACTGGTAATAAGTATTTGTGCAGTCTTGTGGGAACAACTTGAAGAGAAAATTTGCTTTACACTGTTAAGCACTGTTTACAAAGTATGTATAAAAGGGCAGTAAAATTCTGTCAATTTTTAAAGTGTTTATTTTTTCTAGTTTTAAAAGTATGTTTTAGATGGAGAGTTACATTGGTCAGTGCTGCCAGTGAGTCTGAGTTTAGAAATTTGTGAGCTGCAAGGTTGATTCTACTTGAAGCTGGCAGAATCTTAATAACTTCTGGCTCTGGCAAGGTGTGCGGAAACCAAAGATAAATGAAGCAGTATTAACACCGTTACTTAAAATAAAGGAAAATGCATCTTAAAGTGATACAAAGCAACTCTTTGTTACTCTTCGAGCTGATAGCCCTCTTGATCTTGAGGCCTGTCATGCCTGCATTACCTGCCAACTTGGTGAAAATCCTGACAAACCATTTCTCTCACTTGGACCCCAAATAATCTGAGTTATCTTGGTTTCATTGTATCTGGGGAATATCTTCCATTGGTTAATCATGAGTTTGTTTACATTGCTTATATTTAATTATATTAATATTGCTTATGTTTACATTGTAACATATCTGCTCTTACTTTCTATGTGGAAACGCTATCAAAACCTTCACAGTCATGGTTACTCTACAGATACAGCATGAAAACTGTCTACCCTTTAGGATTTTTAGAACTTGATTGAAGGAGGCACTGACTAATCAGGGTTTAACTTCAGGTTTAGCTGTGGTATGACGAGGTGGCCCGTGGAGGTCCCTGTTATCTAAACTTTTATGACAAGTGTCACAGAGCTTCAGTCATTCTTTGAACAAACTTGAAACTTGTGATGCTTTTTGTTCTCCCAAACTGTGAGAGGACCATATGAGAACAAGTAACTAACTTCCATTTACCTCTCTTGCCTTTTATAAAAACCAAAAGAAAGTTTTCTGTCTTGTTATAACAAAATTCATCAGCTCAGGATGGTTTTAAGGACGATACCTGCAGTGTCAGCACATGCGAGAGCATTTGCAGAACTACATTGGAGCATTAAAACCAGATGCAGAGATATGGCAGTTTCCTGCTGGAGCTGGGATCCCTTTCCATCTTTGGCCTTGGTGACGCTGGTTGTGTAGAAAAGACAATATGCTGAAATACAAATATGTAGATATATCAAGTGTTTCCAAGCAAAGCAAAATTTCCTTACTGATAAAAAAATCAGTGTTACTTTAGAGAGAATCTCTGCCTTAAGTGCATTTAAAAGATTTTCTGTGGATTTTTTTTTTTAAGCAAGTGTTGAATAACCAGCATTTATTTTAACACAAGGCTGCTGTGGAATTGTTTCAGCACTAATAATTTCATAGTATAGCAATTAAGAGCTTTTTTTTTGTAATTTGTTCTCTTGCCACCATGATTAATCAGAAAAGGGGCAGCCTACCATTAAAGTATACTGTGCCAAAAGGGAGTACGGGTGAAAAAAAAAGAAGGACTAAAATAGGGAGGGAAGTCTGAGGCTGTAGTTCTACAACGTGTCTGGAATCCACAATGGTAGTCTTGGGACGGTTGCAGCCTAGAGCCACAATTTATAATAAGCTGTGCCAAAAACAGTTCAGTAACTTCTGCTATAAACTTTAGGCTGCCTCTATTTAACCCTTAACTGATGTGGTTCTACAAAATGTCAGTAAATAACTGGTTTCATGTTTGTTAATTTGAATGGGAAGGATTTTCTGTTTGCTTTACGAAAATAGGTTGTTAAATTGTTCCTACTAATGTGTTGCCTAAAGCTGTTACTTGGCAGGAAAATTATGGTGAAACAGACCATCTCAACCAGGGTTTTTATATTCATCCAGAGCAAATGCCACAATGTTCAGAATGGACCAATAAAGGGCTTGTTGAGTTTTGTCTAATTTTGATTTGTGCTTCTGTGCTTGACAAAATAAATGAGAGCAGTACTTTTGCTCCAAGTCTGTTCCTCAGCGGATACATAGGGATGATGAATGTCAATAGCAGTGATAGCACAATAAACAGTGCCTTGTATTAACTTTCTTTTCCACAGGGTAAAAGAGTATAATCTTTTGTTTCTTTGATGTTTAGTTAGTGATAAATTAAGCTGCATTGGAAAAGAAATTATGAAAATTTCTGAGTTGTCATACAGGATAACCAGTGGTTTTTCTGTTCCTCTGTGCCATAAGATGTCTACTTAGGTGTTAGAGAATTCTGTTCAGGAGATTTTAATGTCTCTGCTTTATCAATTTTAGGTATTTTAAACGTGAGGATTCTTCCCCCCTCACACCCCATCTTCAGAAATCTCTTACAAATAACTGGTAGCTTGTTAAATTCGCATAAAAGAATCCACATAAATATAGAAACTTCTGGTCTCTGAAGGATAATAACTAAGAGTCTTTGTGTACTACTTCCAGTGTCTCATAGAGAACAATGTTCCATGATTTCAATTAGCTTTATCCCAATCTCCTATGCTGCCTGACTGCAATCATGAAATACAAATAGAAATCTGAATAAGAGAGCTTCAATTTCTATTTAATGTGCTTGCTTGAAAAATTATTGTTTCCACAGGTACAAAAGCAAGTTAATCCATGCTCTGTTCATGCCATTAAGCCACAGTTCTGTACACTGGTTTTTTTGCACACTTACAGGTTTAAAGATTGAATTTTTATTATTGCAACAACATTTGTTGATTATTTTTCTTCTTTTACAGGGAACTCAGTAATGTAATATTCTTCCAGACCAGGTTTAGCTCATAGTTTGCCAGTTAGAGAGAAGAGTCTTGCATGAGAATTAAAAATATGTCTCTGTATCAAAAGTGTAATTCTGCTTTTCTTGGATGTGGCTGCAGAAACCCTTTCTTGGGTTCTGCATTGTCAGGGGCTTTTCTGAAACATTTGGGAGTGCTCAGCTTTTTGTCTTTGCATGGTGTGAGAGACATAAAAGCACTTAGGGCATAAATGACCTCAAGAATCTTGCTGACTGAACGGACAGGACGTCTGTGTGTAAGGGAAGCACATACACCAGCAGGGTGTTGTGGGCGAAACATCCAGAACAAAATCAGTGTGATTAGGTCCATTGGAAGCTCCTGAGTTGTCCTAAGAAGCAACTGTTCCTTATCCGAGCCACTGTCACAACTGGCAGTGACTGGCAGGGATTCAGTGGCCTGAGCAGGGTAAATGGATTAGGGGCCATTGGATTGCGTATTTAACAGGCAGTAAGCAGTGCTGGGGGTGCTCAGAAGTATGCTCTGAATGGGATGTGTTGAGCTGTTGCTAGATAGAGGCTGTAAATTGGATTCTTGTTCCCCATAGAACAAGCAAATGGAAATCCATCGGTCCATAAATAATGCAACAACTCTTTCTGTTGCTTTTCTCCCCCTCATACCCAAAAATGGTGTTTGAATTGCTGCAGTTGTTCGGTATATGTTAATGCATTGTAATGCAGCTGTGCCTTAAGTACCTGTCTGAAATTTGAGAGTTTCCCAAGGGAATGCAAGAGTAAGTTTATATAGTTACAAGCAACTTCCAGGACTATCTTAGTCTTTTAATCCTGGGTTTATATATATGGAATTAATTTAAGTAGTGGCGTTCAGTACATGAAAGACAAATTATTCAGATGACAGCCAGCAGACCTGAATTTCCTGCATGTGATAGAAATTCTATAGAGTTTTGTGTTCATATTTTCATTAATCTCTCCAGGACTGGAACACTGTTTCACTTTAATACTGTGGTCACTTGAGCAAACTTGACTTTCAGGAATCTTAGCACATTTGGCTATTAGCCAGTAATATAATCATCCATGGGAAGCATAACCCATGAGGCAAGATTAACTAAATGTGCCTAATGCACATGAAAAAAATACGATGTTTCTGAATTAGTGTGACTTGCAGAATGAAATCAGAATATCTGTCTGTATTTTAGGGGAGGAAAGTACATGTTCAAAACCAGAATTGTAAACTAATGCTAATTTATACAAGACTAAACCATTTTTATCAAATTTAATTTGCTCAGTTAACTGACTTCATAAAATTTGATGAGCCAGAATAAATAATTGTTCACACTGTAATGGCTTACCTTACCTTTAAAATTTTAGGATTTTTTTATTGATGACTATTTTGAGTGTATGCATGCAATATAAAACTCAGAATTAGCATGCTGTAATTTCTTTGATGCAGAAATCCAAAATTTTCAGCAGGGAAATAACTGTGGTGATGCTACCTTCAGAGATAATGAGCTTTTTCCTGTACAAAATCCTGATTCCATAGCCTAAGCCAAGAAGAATGGGGGAGGAGGGGGAGAAGATATTATTTCAGTGGTGATAGTTTTCATTACAATGCATGTGGAATTTCTGGTTAATTGAAATGAAAAATGCTGGTCAGAGAATTTGTTTCAAAACAGACAGGTTTGTGGGGTTTTTTCCTAATAAAGCAGATCTTTAGGTTTGGGGTTTTTTCTTGCTGCAAGTTTTTTCTTCTAAACATTGGATTTGCCTTTGTGTTGCTTGTAGAAAATTCCATAGAACTGTAGTTACATGTTTGAGGTAATTTGAGCACCCACTAACATGAACAAAGCAGTAAACCAGTCTAAAGAAAAGGAGCTACATAGCCAGGGGCAGTTGACCTTACAGAATTTTAACTGTGCAGGGGTTAATATGTTTCCATGATTTGTTCTAATAAAAGAAATCAAAGCAGACATGGGGATGTTCAAATATTACAGAAGTACAGGAGTCCTGTCATGAAGAGGTTATCAAAGAATAGTAAGGTAGCTTAATGGAGTTGAACTTGTCAAAAGCAAATGCAAGGTTAGCTGTCTTAAAGTCTCAACATTCTAGTTTTGTGGTTTGGTCTTGGTTTATTTTCTATATATGCATTATAGGATATCCTTGTATCAGTAAAATTATGTAACCGCAAAAAATGCAACATGCTAAAGGCCAAATATAATTTTTTAATTATTCACTAAGTATTAACCCCCTTCTCCTTGCCCAAGACTTGTTTCTTCAATAAAATGTCTGAAAATGGAATGTGCTGTAATTGAGACTGAAAAATTAAATTTTTTTTAAATGTTAGTTACGTTTAAGCTGCTTACCTCTGTTTCTAGGGCAGGGGAAGGGAGTGGCTTAAGCAGATATTGTGTGCTTCTTTTTTTTCCTTCAGATAAGGGGAGTTTCCAAATCCAAGGGAAAGCTGGGAAACTGTTTTTGTAGATGTCTGAAAATAATACTGTAAAATTAAAGCTGGCTTATGCTGGAGTCCAGGTTAAAGTACGTAATTTTATTGTTATATTTCTTTAGAGAAAAGGGGAGCCAGAAAGGTGTATAAATTGGATAACAAGTAGGTAAGATTTGGAGAAAAGGAAGGACAGGTAAAGAGGTAAAGCTGATGTGTGATGCCTCTGTCCTCAGAACTGATAAACTTGGGTAACAGTGAGCCTGTCAGCTTCTTGTTTTCTGGCAGAGAATGGCTGCATACAAAAAGCCATGGAGAGGAGTCTTTCTGTTAATATGCATTTGAAGTAATTATTTACTGAACCTGAATGGAAGCCTTCTGCTACCCACCCTCATAGCCTCTGATCTGGAACAGTTGAGAGATGATCTTAAAATGCTGGAAATTCTCTCTTCCTAGAGACTTGGATGGCAGCTGAATTGACAATATCAGTCACAAAGAATTGCAAGCAGTAGTTTCAACGTTAATAAAAGCAGGTGTCAAGTGATAGCAGCTGATGGGTATCAAGTTACCAGCTTTAAGCTTGAAACACCTTGTCTCCCACCCCACTATTCCTATGTGCTTCCCTGGTTCTTAGACATTTGGAGTTCCAGGACCTTGCTGCACGGAGTCCTGGAGGACAGGCATAGCTGCTGCTGGATGAACACTATGCTGTCCTTTTATCATAGGACTGCATTTTCTATTAATCAAATGTTAAGCATTTGAAATTGCGCTCATAATAAATACACAACTCTCTAATTCTTGAATTGCAGTAATTGGAAGCCAAAAAAAGACAGACTTGAAAGTATTTCTGTGGAGTCAGCTTAAAATAATTTACATTTGCATTTACAAGAATTTTGCTACGTATAAAGCACTTTGTTTACAGACCAGCATTTAAATTTTACCTAATTCTCACTGTCAAAGAATGATATTTTATTTTATTATCTTGTCATTTACTTTCTAGAATTTTTTCTTTTATTGTTTGTTTTGTTTGCTGAGTTGGGATAACTTAAAACTGGTGTTTATTTTGTATTCATGGTCTCCAGAGGAAACTTCTATTATTTTTAACAACTGCATTAATGAAATGTGAAATATTGTTTCACAAAGTCAATACTACAGCAGTATAATGACTTCTTCCTTTTTAGGATCTTAACATGCACCTTGAAGATAAAGTCTACCTTGCAGGAAACATTTTTACCTTAGCAGACATTTTGATGTACTATGGATTGCATCATATCATGGTAAGCATTACTTGCATCATTTTTATATGTACAGCTATCATAATTGTTACTTATGTAAAGGGCATTTTATTTTTGTAGAAGTTAACTTACTGAATGGAACAGAGGAAAATAAAACTTGTTTTTAAGTTTTTCATTTTATTCTTGAATATTTAGCTATGGGTCTGTCAAAAGACCTGTAGTGTCAGAATGCTTTAGTTTCCTCTGCAAAATATAGCAAGGATGGTACCTATCCCTGTGTTTCTATGATTGAGGACTCTTGCCTTTTCAAGTCTGAAACATCACTGAACTACAGTCACAGAAGTACATGGGCAAATAGATAAATGAGGCTGAAAGGATGTGTCAGAACTGAAAATAATAGCTTCATTAGTATTAGAGAAGTACAAATGCATGTAAATTAAGCTTCTTAATGCATATAAAAAAGTTTGAGCCATAACAAATTATCATTTGTGTTTCCAGACTTAAGTGATAAGACTTGATAAGGTACATAATATGAAAATAGCGTGGGGGGCTGGTGCTTAGGAGGAAAAGGAAAAAAAAACCCACACCAAAAATAAATTTGTTCTGAGAGGGAAAGATGTTGAAATTATTTGTAGTCAGCTCAAGCTACTATGAAGTGCTTAAGAATTGGTGCATCTTCAGTTCTGAATTCCAAGTGCTAATTTAAAGATAAAGCAGTAGGAGATATTTCCATTTTGGTGGCTGGAATGTGTTTGTAAATGAGCCATTGTGATTCTCTGGAGTGGGAAGAAACCAAAGGACTCACATAAAAATGTCTGCTGAATTCTTGGGAAAAGATGAAATCAGTCAGTTTTGCATTAGAAAATTGAGGGGGGGAGTGAGGATAATTAGAAGGAGATGCCTCTGACAAATGCATGTGTGTCTGAGAATTGAATTCAGTCAACTGGGTGAATGGTTACTTTTTTACAATTAAAAGCAGAGCTGTGGGAGAAGTGTAGAAGAATACATTTCAAAATGGAAGCAGAGGGGAGGGGCAGTCAAGTAGTGAAATTCTACCAGAAATGAAAGAAAACTTATGTATCTGTATCTTGACTGTCCAGGAGTAAAAGTTAAAGTGAGTGCCAAGCAGAGGAGAGGGAAACTTGATTTCAAAAGGTTTTTGAAAACATACTAGAGTAAGTCACATAGAATTAATTCTGTTAAATCATATTTACCTTGTAAAATATCTTAAGCAGTAGGATAGGTGTGTTGATTACCGTGTCAAAATGGGTTACCTTTCACATATGATATGCAGACATAAAAAAGACTATAAGTATTTTCTAAAAATAAGATTGTATATTCTGTAAGAGAGTACAAGTTCAAATGAGACTTTTTAAAAAAAACTTGGCAGGGGAAAATCCAAGCATATTTTAAATTTAGAGTTTGCTCTAGAGTAGACCACCTAATCAAGATGAAAAGATACAAGTTATTGCTTTGGGAAATAAAACAGATGGTAAAAACAAATGACTTGGTGCTCCTGGGTGCCTGCAACCATCCAGACACTACTTGGGACAAGTTTATAGTATAGCATCTGTTTCTGAAATGTTTGATTTCATCAAAGGTAATTTTCTGAATCAGAAAGGTATAAAGGGCAAGCAACAGGGCGACTGTTCTAAATAAATATGAAAATCGAAGAGCTACCAACGAGGAATTACATGTATTGTGAAGGTTTCAGAATTGATAAAGATATACAGGCAGGATCTTGAACTGTAGAATCTTGTGATTTTATGTTTTTTAATGTCTTTTAATTATTTTTATTTTTATTGTAATCGGAAGAGAGTATGTCCAGAGCTGCTGCTCTGCCCTAAGCTTTATGGGGGAGGCAGGGAAAGCTGCTGTATCTCATGTGATGTAGTTCAGAGAAGCAGTTTGTCATATCCACCATTGCTTCAGCTAAGCCTTGTGCAAAATATCGATACATATTTCCTATGGTGCTTTAAGAAAGGAGGTAGAAATGGGAGGCATAGGGCACACCCACAGATCTTGCTGTCCATCAAGTTGTCTAGAAAATTGATCTAAAAACATCACTGGTAGTACCTTAAAGGTTAATCTCTGCTTTTGATAGACTAAAAACTACTTGCTAACACAGACATTAGTGATAGGATACTGTAAATACTACTGTCATACCATGGTCATCCTGAATAAACCAAGTAGTAAACTTTAAAACCCTTCTGATTCATGTTTCTTTGGAAAAGTTTTTAAGACCAACCACTCCTATAGCTCAGTTCTTCACCTGTGATATCTTGGTTTCTCTGAGTATAGATCATGCATCTTTGTATTCATTCCCCCCTCCCATCTTCATTTTGCCCTTCCCATTATCCAGGAGGAGTTCTGGAGTCTGGTTCTTCACTGTCCAGGCTCATCCATTTGAACGGACAGTTTGTTTACTGAACAGCAGCAACTCTTAATTCTGCAGTTGTGTGCCTGCCTTTCATTCTCTCTGTCCCTTCTAGGTATCCTAATAAACACAGTAGTGCAATGTGTTAAAAATCCATATTGTGGGAAAAGAATTACTATTTCAATCAGTGAGAATCAGATTCACAGGTAGTGTTTCAGGGATTTGCAGACAGGGTATATTTTTGCTCTTTTGATTAGAAATACAGACTCATAGTAATAAAGCAGGAACTAAATAGTACACATTGTTCTGCATCATAATATAGGTTACAAACACCCAAAAAATGTAATGCTTGGTATTGCCTTTTCAATCAATGTGATTTACATTGTCATATATCATTGATGTCTCTGTGTATGTAACATTAATATTGTTGTCTTATTGACACTTCAATTCCAGATATACATGTGTGGATAAATATGAACAATAAAGTTCTACTAGGTTAAAGCACAGATTGCAGAGAAAACATGAATTTAGAAGCATTGCTTGAGGTTAGCTTAGACAATCAGTAAGCATTAATTCCCCCTATGGTAATGAACTTGTTTTCTGATTTGGGGGATTTTTTTAAATTTTTTTTTTTAAGTTTCCAGATGTCTTCATTCGTAAATATTTTTGACCAGCTCAAGTCCAGTTTTATTTCAAGATAAATAATCAATATGTCGATTGATCTGCTTTTATACTTCAAAAATGTTGTCAGAACCAAGGAAGTGGTCTCAAATTTATCTGTCTGACTTGAAAATTTCTTTAATGAGGTCTGGAAAATTACTTATGGGTGAAGTTTATATCTGCACATGGAAGACGCCTCAGTCAAAATTTTGGTGTCAAACCAAATATGATCAAGTACAAAACAAACTAAGCAGTTGTCCTTGAGTCAGAACCACTAATATTGAACTGTAGAGAGACTACAATAGTAGTTTATTTTGGAGTTATATTTTCCATAAGGAATATTTCCTGTAATAAACAGATTGCCATGACTTTTGGTAATATTTGCTGATATGTTGCTTATTTTAGTACTGAGGTAACAGGCTTTTCTTCTAAGCAATGATACTAAAAATGGTTCTTCAACTGAATTGCAAAAGAAGCAGTTTTAACCTGAGAAAAAGCTTAATTAAGCTTAAGCTTATTGCTTTAACAGCAGAAAATTAGACAAAACTATGTGGAAGTACATGTATGTCATGAAATACACCATCCAGCTGTTGATTTTTTTCTTTTTCTCCCATATCTAAAGGCTAAGTTTAAAAAGTCAGACAGTATCTATGCTTTTCTTGATGCTGAAGAGGTTCATATGTAGGCAGGTATTTTTAGATTTTCTGTGACCTGTAGGTTGTGGGAATGGGGCTTTATGCCTGCATCCCCAATGCTACAGAAAGAAAATATAATTAAAGCTTGTGTATTTTTAGCCCTTTCAGAAACTCTTTGAGTTACACTGTATGATAACCACCTTGGTTCCCCTCAGCGAGCTTTGTGGTGGAAGAAAAAGACTGGATTTTTTTTCATGACATGAAAAAAAGTCTGTCAAATTAAGTGTCTGCTTCTTTGCTATTAAAATAATTGCTTTAATAGCAAATAATTATTTTAACAGCAGAACAGCAGCCTTTCTTAACTTGGGGGAATTATCTAATTTAATGAGGAAGAACAGAAAATACCCATCTAACAAAATGTTGTAAAAAATGCCATGGAAGTGATCTCTAAACAATTAACCTAAGAGTTATGTTCCGAGTAAAAAGTAGAGCATGCCACAAAGTGCTTTTTAATATATTTCACTGATAGAGTACATTATGTAAATAAGTAAAAATATCTTGCTTGTTGTGCCTAGAGTACAAAAAGGGGTCTTATTATTAGCATAGCTGTCTGTTTTGCCCTTCAGATGTTTTTTCACTGCGTTAACAGAATGAAAGAGGGCTAGTTTTCCAGATTTCTCTTTTTGATTTACATTGGAGAAACATGAAGATCGAGAATTATCAGTAAAAGATTATAGAAAGGAAATACTGTATCTGCTGCAAAATATAAAATTTAGCTCAGCCTTTCCATAAGCAGGTGCTTATGCATTTTTAAAGACTTTGAAAAAGGTTATTGTAAACTCAAGGAACTTAAAAGTTTCAGTATTTTAGTATTTGCTCATACTTAAATACCTTTCTTCACTTCCAGTAGTTTTAGATTGCCTTAGAGCACACACATTGTTCTTTTCACGCACTGTGTTACTTTGTAAATGATCCCCCAGCTTCATATCAAGCATCAGCATCCAGCTACCATTAATTATAACACACTGCAGGTGATGAAAAGCATCTTTCCCTAAATGGTACTGCTTTTTTTTTGGTCCTGAATATACTGCACTTGCGGAAACACAGGCAGTTTGTGAAACAGTGTTATATTACCATAGCTTCCACTTTTCATTTGTATTGCCTTTAAAAATTCTAGACGTTTTTTCCCCACTTTGTTAGTGCTGTTCTGGTTAGTGCTATTACTTGGTTAATTGCCAATAACTCTTTTATATTTCTAGATCTGCAAAAATATGTGGCTGGTTTTTATGGTTTTTCTGTGCATTTTTATCAGACTATACAACTGTAGGAACAATGTTTACATTTCCATGCCAGCAGCAAGAAGAGCAGATTTTCTCATACTGCCTGAACTGGGGTTCATAACAGTACAAAATTGCAGAAGAAAATACATCTGTAGTGCTGTGCTTGTATTATGGCAGGTATGTTCCCTAGGAAGAGCCGCTACTTGGGTTTAGGAGCAGCTACAAGATCCCTGCCTTTTGGTTACTGCCACAGTTACTATGCTCTTAACTTCCCATTAATTGAGCTTTAATGCTATGTTCCATTGGTTTAGAATTCCCTTCTGCAACTCCTTGAAATTCTCCTGATATATATATATATATATCCTTACATTCTTTTTGCTGCTACATGTTTAAAGCTTCCCAGTTCTAAGCCAAGTGTTGGGCTGTGTGAGAGAACAGCAAGGAGAAGCAGCAAATCTGATAGGAAACTCCTGAAATCAAAAGGGCAGCATGTCACAAGGTGAAATGTAAGACAAGATGAGGGTTTAAAGAGCAGCTTTTTATTCATACACCTGAAAATCTGTAAATGAGTATGTTTAGCTCTTTCTGTGATCCAAAGTTTGTTGAAACTGATTTGTTTCCAGCTGTCTTGTCCCCAAGACCAAATTGTCAGTAGACCTGCAGCATCTATAAAATCTTGTGTTTGTAGAACAAAGCATAAGGAATACACCATCTGTTTAGCTTTTGAGGAGATTAACCTTGATTAGCTTTAGAAATCTAAACACGAAAAATATTAGGCATGTCTAGATCATTATTTATCTGGTAAAACTGTCCTCTGCACATGTGCCCTTTTTAATTGACTGCTGGCATTGTCAAGATTTAAGTTAAGCTTGATGGTTAATTGGCTAACTGAAAATGAAGGGAGGTGAATCCTGCACTGATTGGTTTCACTATTGGTGAGATAGGAGAGTTGATGTGAGGATCACATTTTGTTCCTGATGCAGGTTTTATAGTCTGTTTTGAGGACTATCCCATTTGAAATTCAGCTGTAGTATGTCAGTGTGAGAAAAGAGATTATGGTCTAAACTGATACAACTTGATTACAGAGAAATAAGAAGACATAAAGTTGCTAATCAAGAATAGTAATACAGGTGATACAAGATGGGAATAGTTCTACAGCTGGCTTGAAAGACTCCAAAGTAATAACAGACTTTGTAGTAAGGCTTTGAGGGTGCTCCTGACCTAAATTTGAAAGACTTTTAAAGGTAGAATTGGATCTGTAACTGTAGATAACTTTACCTAAGCCAGTCTTCTGATTAAGGATAGGCTTGAAGCTCTGCATTAATCTTAGCCACATATCCTGTGACAAGGAGCTGTTGCAATAGTGTGATAGAGACTTCTTCCTGATTGATCTTGAAGCTGTTTTGTGTGATAGTACTTTAACTATTTTGATGAAGTATGGGCAGGTTTCCAGTTCGTTTTACTGTTGTAATTTGAATAATGCCAATCTTAATAATGCAATCTTAATAATGTAAGCTAGCAGATCTGAGCAGTTAAGTTATGCTGATTCTTAGTAACTATTTCATTTTGAGCAATAGTCATACAAAACAACTTCCAATTATCCTATCCAGTCTGACATTGCCTGGAAAAAGCTTACTCCTCTACTTAAAATGCACCTTGAAACATGAAGTAATCACTTTGCCTTTGAGACAAGACTGTCTGCTAAATGAACATGAAAGGGTTGTGCATGTTGTGGAACTCTTCTCTGCACCGCCCTGTACTGTATGCTGACTCCATGAATAGAGAGATGCATTAAATTCATGCAAGCTTTTCCCCCATCTCTATCATGCAACTGTATATTCCACCTCCAGGTCTGTTCCTTTGAGTAGATTAAATTTCCATACATACTATGGGTTTGAGTTTTACTATGTGAAATTAGGATAGAGCACTGCTGAACTGTAACAAGTTACTTGAGTTTAAATCATTTGTAAAACAATCCACTTTTATTTCACCTTACCACATGTTATGACTCTAATGATGGAGTGCTTGGTGTTACTGGTGCCTTTTATTTATTCCCCATGCAGGTGGATCTCACAGTGCAAGAAAAGGAGAAATACCTTAATGTGTCTCGTTGGTTCAACCACATTCAGCATTACCCAGGTGTCCGACAGCATCTGTCCGATGTCGTCTTTATCAAGAACAGATTGTACACTAATGCTCATTAAGGCAAATCTTAATGTTGTGTTGGAATGAGGTGTGGGAGTTCAGAAGTTGTACTGTCCAAAGCCACTAACCTGCAAATACTGTTTTGTAACCTTCTGTATGTGAACCAAAACTGTCAATGCCTCAAATAATACAACTGCATTGAATTGCTGTTGTTCATTCAAGAATTTGAACTAAAGAATTGTTATTGTGTATCTGATTAAATGCAAAAATGGTAGAAAGATGGAAAAATGGAGTTTTAATTCACTATTTTTTAAAAAAATTAAGGTTCTTTTAATTAAACATTCAAGTGAAATTACATTATCTTTACCATCAATTATTCACTCCTTTTGCTATTTATTGAATGCTTATGTATGTCAACCAGCTTTCCTTTCATTTTGTTTTCCATGGATGTTTACACTAGTTTTGTACAAGTTAAGAGCTATATTGTGTGCCAAGGATGTGAAAAAGGGAACATGCAAATGTTACAAAGTATTTATGTGACTGAATAAATTATTTTAAAACTGTAGTCTTAATTTGGCTGTGAAACTTTTTAGTTTTTCTTCAGTAAAGAAGATTTTAAAAGGTTAGTTCACTTCCTGCTTAATTTTGTAGTGCACTGTTTTGACCGTAAAAGTATTTCCTTTCAAACTGGGTAGCAAAGTTAGTGTTCTTAAAGATTTTGCACGTGCTTCGCTTCATTTTTTACACAAGTGCAAATGCACTTTTCTCACCCCCCAACAAAACCAACCAAAACCCTCAACTTAAGATAATTTGCTGCTCTATCAAGTTCATTACCAATGTTTAAAATGGGCTTTAAAACCAACTACACTCTTGTTGACTCACACATTTGGATGGGTCATTTTACTGTAGAATGTGGTCCTCTGGTTTTTATTTGTAACAAGTATAAAAGTGCTAACTTGAATTGGTTCATTACCTTCTGCACAATTCAGATAACATTTCTTTTAAGACAAAAGAAATACAAAAATACTTTGATATTTTAATTGATAAATGAACTTCTATGTTGGTTTCTTCAGCAGTGCTTAGCAGACTACTTCACTCATACATTCTTTTGTTTTATGTGCTACTTAGAAGTCTCTCACCCAGTAAATATAAAGAAAGCTATCTTGGATAGATTTTTGAGCATTTTGAATGTTAAAAGGCCTTAAAAAAAAGTAGATAATGAGGTAATTAAAATATATCCTGACACATAAATGGACAGAAGAAACTTGGAAAGATAAGTATAACCTGGACAATTCCAGGCTCTTATAGGTGTTTTCTGTAGATATACGTAATTTTATTCTTAATTCTTTTACTGAAGGTTTACAGGCATACCAAGTTACTTTAAGGACAAAACTTTCAGAAATTTCTCACCATTTCCTGGGGACTTACTTCTCCACTTCAAACTACTCTTGTTCCTTGCTATTTAGAAGCTCACCTTATGTAATTACAAAGACCTCTCTGAAATCTTCACATCTGTTCAAGAGTTGTGGAGTGGACTTTAGTACAAATGTACATTAGAAACTGCATTCTCAAAGCTTTTTATATTCAACTGCCTGAGCACTTCAGGTGTTTACTGTTATTACTTGTACTCTTAATATCCAATTTATTCAAACATTTGTTACCTAATAGTATGTATTCAAGTGAGTTTGCTTTTTCCCTCACATCTGGGAGGAAGTGATGGTAAGACTTATAAAAATACCTGCATTTCTACTAAATTCTACTATAATGAACCATTTTCTGTTTCAGAAGGGGGAGCATGGGTGTGCATCATCAGTGCATTTCATCAGGGTTTAGGGAAGTTTCACGTTCATTTACAGATTTACTGTTTTTTAACTATGCTTTTGCGAGTCAAAATTATCTAAGTTCTTTAAAGCAAATGTGCAAGCCTTCATCTGTGAAAATAGCTTAAATTACAGCTGAGAACACTGAAATTGAGACAGAGCTAAATGTTGCTGGGAACAACACTGTCATCTTTTCAGTTAGGTTGTTGTAGAGATGATGCTACAAAATGTCATATTTTTTTTAATCCCAAACAGCTGCTGTTTGCAAGTATTGGGATTTCTCAGGTTGACTACATGCTACTGCTGCAGTATCCCCTAGCCTCTTGTGCCAGTTTTATTTTCTCTGGTGTAGAACAAAAGTGTTACTTGCTGCTGAAATGTTAAAAAAAAAGTTCGCCTAGTAGAAAGATGAAATGTTTAGAAGTGGATTAGTAATATTTAACTCTCTACCATCTAAAAGGCATTTGGTCATTATCGTATAGTAACTTGAGCATAATTCAATTTTCTTTCCCCTGCTTAGAGAAACTTTAGGGGATATAGGGTTAAAAGCAAAGACAGATGAATTGAGACTTTGCCTTTAGAGAGATGACTGAGAAAACCAGATGGTATTGATTTTTCTTGCCTCTCCCCCTTTCTATCTAATGCCTTTTGATCAAGGACAAATAAATCTGTAAGAAAACTTCTGAAAAATCACACAATTCTATCTGAGTCGGTCTGAGACTATATGAGGTACACTTTTTACAATTATGCTTCATAATTTTAAAATATGAGGTATGTAGTGGGAGCTCTCAAATTAACATTGATGGTCTGTTTGCATGGGTAAATGTTCAGCTGCTTTTAAAGCTCCTTCCTCTTTCTGTAGCATTTTATTATATTTTCACTGAACATTAGTAAAAGAGACTTTGCTCCCTTGCAACCCCTTTCTCTGTTCTTAAAACTCCAGTTGCTGAAGGGCACTGTGATGTTTTACTTTTGTTGCTTTGCATTTTGATGATGATGATGACCACAGTGATGTGTAGAATTTATTTTCACAGCATTTCATGAACAGCATCACTTTAATTTGTTAATGTATCTCATCATTGCAGTATTATTATTTTGCATAATTGTTCTAATTTATTCAAGGGGCCTGACATATTATGGTCTTATAAGTATGTGCCCCTGGGACTTGAGTGTGTTGCCATATGGTGAGATAGTGCTGCATGACAACCTTTCAGCAACAGAAGAATTCAATAGTGAAATAAATATGATAATTCTAAGTGTTCAGTGAAATCCTACATGTAGCACTTTGTCTTTTTCCCCTTGATGCCAAGATGACTGCTTGTAGATCAACCAGGTTGAAACAGGTGTTCAAGTATTGCATGAGATATGTTAGAAATGTGCTGATGATTTTTAGTTGTCTTTGTGTGTGTAACTTCACTTTTAAGTGAGAGTTCAGTTTGACTTCTGAAGTCTCTAGGGGTGTTTCTTGCTCTGAGACTTGTAACTCGGCAACAGTGATTTATAGAAAAATCTGGCTTTAATACAGGATTATGAATGATTGAGCAGGAATGAGAAATTTGGAAAGATTACACTGAAGAAAAAAAAATAGTTCCAGTTTAGACCTGGGGACTAAGATCTGTCCATTCAAATGCAACCAAAGTGAAGGCTTTTGAGCAGCAAAACTAAAGAAATTATTTATGATAGCTTAAAAGTGTAACATGCTTTCTGTCATGTTCCTGGTCATGAGTGATTTACCTTCCAGGCTGGCATCCCAGTGTTTCGCACAGAAAATGAGTTAGAAGGTATTACTTCTGGTTCACACTTGAAAAAGTCCAATCCAGCCAGTTTTGTTACCTTTCTTCACCCCACCCACAGTAAGTACTTGCTGTGAATAGGTTTGCACCTATTGAATTTCCCAAGATTCTTTGTGTAGAAAGTACCTTTTACCAATGAAATCTTCTAGCTAACACCTTAGCTGTTTGCTTGTAAGAACAAATCTTTTTCATCTTGTACTCCTTCTCTATAGCCTATCCAGCCCTCTTCAAAATATTTGTAAACTGAAGTAGACCTTCTCTCAGGAATTTCATGCTACTGGCTGAATCTTTGGAAGCACATAGGCTTAAAAATGGGGAGCTGATTTTTTGTGAGGTACACCTTAGACTTCTCAATAGGTGTTACAGCTTTGGAGTACCTTGATAAAATAATTCTACAACTTCACTTCGTTTCACTCTCACAGATACACATTAATTTCAATTATAGCTGATGCAAGATTAATCTGGACCCTTCAGTGTGGGTGTGGATCCTGGGTTACTTGCAGGGAGCTGAGACTCTAAGTAAGGTTTAATGTAAATGTATTTTGCAATTCAAATAAGACATTAATTTATATGAATTATTTTATATGAAAATGTGACTTAGAAGTGGTTTTGTCTGTGCAATACACACAAGTAACATTACAGATGAAAGAGCAGTAGAACTTGGCTATCTTTAATTTCTGCTTGGTTAAAAAAACAAAAGATGATCAAAAGACAGATACTGATTCGGAAGAGGACAATGTACTTTAAAAGTGATTAGCTGAGAGAGATTAAAATAAAGGAATAGATAGAACTATAAAATCATTATTAAGAAATCCAGTGTAAGCTCTTCTATTCAGAAGTCTGGTTCATATTCTTTCTGATCTGCTAGCATCTTGTTTGCATCTCTGCAGGTTATTTATGGTTTGTCTGCTCCATGAATGTTAAAGTTGGGAATAGATTTTTCAAGCAGATTTGCTTGGTATGGCCATAAATTGATTTTACAATTGCATGTATATACAGAACCTAGTATGTAATATTTTTCTACCTTTTTTGATTTTTTTTTTTTTTTTTTTGCAAGAAAGAGGGATCGGTAGGCCTATTTGATTTTTTCCCCTTTTGGTTTTTAATCTTATCACCTCTTTTAATCTTGGTGTGTTTCACAGTCTTTAACTTCAAAGTGTAATTGCAATGATGCAGCTGCTTAATGGGTTGCTACATTTAATATTTTCCCCCTAAGAGCAGTATTTCTTTTTTGCATCTATAATTGGATCATGCTGCTGCTGTCCCTGATGGAAATGCCAGGTTTCCTATTCACCATACACTTGAGCACATGCTTACTCACTTGGTAATCTTAATTTTTTTTTCTATTTATGTATCAAAATTGTCTTAAATTACACAAATTTTCTTTGTGCTGGAATTCTATTGCGAAAGAAATTAAAGGGGAAATGCCATCATGCACCTCTTGCTTTGCCGAGTTTTCTGATTCAGACTGGGCCCCTTTGTATCCCACCACTGCATGTCTTGAATGTGAGATGTATCATACCTCAGAGCCCAGTTCCAGGGCAACATAAAGATATCACAGATTTGGAAAGGGGGATCCATTTTGTAGCAAGCATTACTTGTTGCTGCTCTGTGCACGTTCCTGCAGGCGTAGCCTTTATTTTCCATGCTGGTAGTGACTACAGCGCATCCCATCTCTCACTCTGCAGGCAGGCGGGAGGTGATTCATTTTTCATTGTTGCTGTATCTGAAGGATTCCCCTTTCCCCTCCCACACTACCTTGGCCCCTTTAGGAAGATTTTCATCCATTAAACTTTCCCTTCTCTGTTGGAAGAACTAAATCTCTTTCAGCATTTTCAGGCTGGTGATCTAATTTGACAGCTCGTAGGTGATGTCTATTCCTCTTCAAAGAGGCAGGTAGCCCCGGGCTAGCCAGCTGTATTGTGGATTCTGCAGATTTGGCTTGCTGTTCCTGCTGGGTGTCATCTGTCTTCTCAGTCTTGCACTGGATAATTTTTGTCCTCCCAGCATCATCTGCCTGAGCAGTTTCTGCCTGGCAGGCCTGTCTGTCCAGGTTGAGCATCAAACACAGTGGCCGCCCAGCTAATGTGACAAGGCACTCCTCCAAAGAGCGCAGCCCGGGGCCTGCTTTGGCCAGCATCGGCATCGCAGCCCGCAAACTTCCAGCCATCACGATCATGGCCTTGCTCTCCCATCACGAGTGCAGCCCATGGACTTATTCTGCTGGCACAAAGTATGTCCCCCGCCTTGCCCTCTTAAGGGCCGTCGCTCCGATTCCTCCCATCTGGGCAGATGTCTGCCTCAACAGGTTTGGGTTTTCCTGCCTGTTGCCGGCATTTGACTCGGACACCGCCACTTGGATGAAATAATCCTTTAGTGGATTATCATCGCCAGACAGCCTGTGGGGGAAATGACAGGACTCGGCACGTTCATCTGAAGATTTTGCAATTCAGAGTGCTGCTAATGCTAATGGGAAGTGGCAGGGTGATCCCTAAAAGAGAAAGCGGGTTCCATTGCACGGCAAAAATGACAGAGGTTGTTTAGCCTATCTTCCAAAAAAATACATGATGACTACATATGTTGATTTTCATGCTCCAAGCCATAGCTATTTCCATGTTTTTGTGACTTGATGACTACTTTCTACAAACTGACAGGTTAGGGGCTCCACAAGTATTGTCTTTTTATAGCCATCACCTCTTTAAGTCCTCCTTAATTTCTTTAAAATATGTTTTGAAAATAAGCTTGACTGGGCAATGAGAGTAAACAGGGGAACAAAAAACAAGACCAGGCATAAATACAACAAATAGCGTATTCTTAAAAAAAAATAAAAAGAAAAGAAAAAAAAATAAGCAAAAAACATTATTGAAACAAAGGAGGAATGGTTTCAGAACAGTAGTCCTAGAAAACAATGCAACTATCTGTCACTGGATTTGCTCTTGTTGCAGTCCCATAATTCTGAACCTGACATTAGTCATGATGTAAAAATTCTTTCCTAGAAATGCAGTAGTTACAAAGCTCCTTAACTACAGGATGTGCTTCTTAAGAAATAGAAAGCTGGAGCATAGGGCTTAGAGGGGCAAATAACTTGTCAGAGCGGCTATGAAAGGATGGCAGCTAAATGGGTAAAATTAAGATTTGAACAATTCTACCCAAATTAGTAGTGATGATTAAGCCAGCTGGAATATCCTTCAGATATTATTAATATATGAGCATGACTGTAATTTATTGGTGATTGTCAAATGCTTACATGTTTTGGATTCAAGTGGAAAAATATAAATACTAATTTACAGGTTGTAATAGCTGGTCACTTTCAGGAAATAGATAATGTAGAAGGAAACTATTTTTAAAGTAATTCTTATATTTACTAATTGTTTAATGTAATACTTACAGACTATGTAACAGTAAAGGAGTGAAAAACTGTTTTACATTATATACTTAAGCTAAATTTAACAATAATGTCAGTTGAAGTATTGAACACTTCCCAATGTAAGATTCATTTTATTATTTAGACATGTTCCAGCCATATTTTGCCTGCTTTTGGGGGAGATTGTTACAACAAAACCAATTAACTCATTTTTAAGCCTGAGTTTAGACGATTGTAGATATTGTCCAAAAAAAAAATCCCATATAGTAATTTCCATGAGCAGTTTCCAAGCTTTTATGATGTGGCACAGGATTTAATAATAGAATCCTTTTTTTTGTGTCAGTTCAAATGGCTTTAAAAAAGTCCCCCTTTTTCCTGAGCCCCACAATTGCTCCCACTTACAAAAGCTATGCAGAGTAGAACAGGGGCAGAACTAATTTCTAACAAAGAATACATACTACTCCTGTTTTCTGCTAATAAACTAGTAACTGTTCCAGATAAACTGGCACCTTTCTGGTATTCCAGGTAGGAAGGAAGCCTTCAGGACACTGAAGGCTGCAGTAGCTGTAGCAGAATTTTTGGTCTGGTTTATTCTTCATTGACCATACAGTGGCACTGAGAAGTGGTATTGCAGATTAAAAAAAAATATGTATAAAAGAGGAAACAAACTTAGATGCAATGGTCTAAATACAATCAACCTGTTCTAGAAATTATTGAGTTTATTGAGTAGCAGGAAGAAAAAAATTTACAAACAGAAGTTAATATACTGTAATTTAAAAGTGGCCGAGAGGGAGGGGAAGTATATTGAAAATATCCTAATGCTCTCACAGAATCACAGGATGGGGCAGGTTGGAAGGGACCACAGTGGCTCATCTGGTCCAACCTCCCTCCTCAAACAGGGTCATCCCAGAGCACTTGGCACAGGATTGCATCCAGAAGGTATTTAAGTATATCCAGGGAGGGAGACTCCACAACCTCTCTGGACAATCTGTTCCAGTGCTCAGTCACCTGCACAGTAAAGAACTTCTTCCTCGTATTCAGGTGGAATTTCCTGTGCATCAGTTTCTGCCCGTTGCCTCTTGTCCTATTGCTTGGCACCACCAAGAAGAGCCTGGCTCTCTCCTCATTACCCTCCCTTCAGATACTGATAGACAGTGATAAGGTTCCCTCTCAGATGTTTCTTCTCAGGGCTGAACAAGCCCAGTTCCCTCAGCCTTGCATTGTAAGAAATCCTCCAGTCCCCTAATCAATTTTGTAGCTCTCCACTGGACCCGCTCTGGGAGCTCCATGTCTTTCTCATACTGAGAGCCCTCTCCTGTACTCTGAAATGGTTTTAAAAGAAATGTACAGGGATTTTATGTCATTTTTGCTTTTTTAAATAGTTGTAAAAAGAGACTGCTGCTCTTTTTTATTTGTTTATTTGGTTTTTGTTTATTTGTAGCCTGCGTGTCCAGCAGTTGTTATTCATGTTTGCTGCACCTAGAAGCAAACTGGGTTAATGTATGTCTCTTACTATAATTACTGAATCAGAGAATCAATTAGATTGGAAAAAACCTCTGAGATCATCGAATCCTACCTATGACACCACCATGCCAACTAGACCAAGTGCCACGTTCAATCTTTCCTTAAACACCTCCAGGAATGGTGACTCCACCACGTCCCTGGGCAGCCCATTGCAGTGCCTAATCACCCTTTCTGTGGAGAAATTCTTCCTGATGTCCAACCTGAACATCCCCAGACACACCTTGAGGCCATGTCCTCCTGTCCTGTCGCTGGTTACCTGGGAGAAGAGACCGACCCCACCCGGCTACACCCTCCTTTCAGGCGTTTGGAGAGAGCAGTAAGGTCTCTCCTGAGCCTCCTCTGCCTCAGGCCAAACACCCGCAGCTCCCTCAAGCCGCTCCTCACAGGACATGCCNCCCCGCGTCCCCCGGCCGCGGCGGCGCGGCGGCCCCGCCGCCCGCCGACAGGAGACGGGACTCTCCGGCCGCCGGGTCCCCGATCCAGCCCATCATAAAGGGTAAGGAGGGAGCGGTGCGGGCCCCCGGAGGTGCCGAGCCCGCTGTGTAACCCCATGGCAGCGGCGGAGAGCCGGCCCAGGGGGCCCGGGAGCGGCCGCAGTGTCCCGGGAGCCCCCAGGACCGGTCCAGCTCTCTCCGGGATTCCAGCGCCCTCCAGCTCTCAGCCCAGTCCGGCAGCGTGTGCTGAGGTTTAAAGCTGGACACCTGGGAGGCTTAGCTGGCTTTCGTCTCTCAGAGCTGGAAACCGGGGTGTCTCTGTGGCGTTTTTTCGGGGAGCCGAGTCGGCCACCGCGGCCCTTGCCACGGGCATGGAGTTTCCTGGGAAGTTCTTACTTTTGGTCTTGTTCGCCCAAGTTTTGTCGGGTTAATCCGTGCTCAGAAGCGCTTGGACTGGCTAGTGGCTTAGCCCATGCATTATTTACTGCAATCATTACTTTCCCGAATTTCTAAATAATCGTTCTGCACCGTTTTGAACGTGGTGGGGTTCAGGGTGTTGAACAAACACAGGTGGATACAGTAGAGCCACACGGCAGGTCCATCAGCCTGCAGGGCAGGAGAACGCATCCTTTAGATGGCAGTGCCACCTTAAAGTCTTTTTTTGGGACTACATTGTATTTTTCTTGAAACAGTATTTGCTGTGCTCTCACAGTGCTTTTCAGTTTAGCAGGCCTTGTCTTTGTGACAGGCAAGCCTGTTTCTTCGCATATACTTAAATAGTAAATACTCTTTTCCAAGGCTGAATTTCAAGTCTGGCCCTAGAATACAAGAAAATGCTGACAGTTTTCCTTTGTAGTGAGGATTCCTCTTGTCTCTTGCTTCAGAAGACTCCCACACTTACTCTGTGGATCTCTGTTAAGCTGCAGCATTTAGCTCTGGTCTTTTACCAGCACAAACAATCAGGTATGGAACCTGTATTGAAGAGAAGAGGTCTGAGACAAAGGATGCTGAGCTGCAGAGGAGAGCGTTCACCTTCACAGAAAGGTGTCTTTGGCATCTGGAATACTGGTTTGTTGTGTTTTATCTAAGCTGGCAGTTTGCTGGGTACATAGGTCACTCTACAAATTCTGTTCTGGTGCTCTTTTGGTTTTGTATGAGCTTGGTAAGCAATAGTCCTTCCTCACACTTAAGGTATAGTGTGCTACCTGTGTTGTGTCGCCTGGTGTGAGAGAAAAACTAAAATTCTGGCTTTCATTAATCTTCTAGATGTTGGGGAAGTCTATTCAAGACTGCTGGATCACCGACCAGTAATTCAGGGAGAAATACGTTACTTTGTTAAAGAATTTGAAGTAAGTATTTTTATCTTACTGGATGCTGGCAGGGTCTGAAACTTTGAACAGCTTTAGCATCTTTTTAGATATAATAGTAGGTACAGAACTGTCTTCAAAAGGGCTTGACATGGATTTTTTTTCCCAAAATAATAAACCTGTAGTATACATCTGCATCTTTAGCAAACAAGGCAGTAATTTAGGTCTTTTAAAACTTTTGAAAAGAACATTTGGGTTTTTGTTTTTTTTTTTTTCCTTCAGAAGACTGGCAAGAATTTTGATGTAGGAGAATAATGTAGTCCTGGCATCTTANAGACACACCTTGAGGCCATGTCCTCCTGTCCTGTCGCTGGTTACCTGGGAGAAGAGACCGACCCCACCCGGCTACACCCTCCTTTCAGGCGTTTGGAGAGAGCAGTAAGGTCTCTCCTGAGCCTCCTCGCCTCAGGCCAAACACCCGCAGCTCCCTCAAGCCGCTCCTCACAGGACATGCCCTCCAGCTCCTTCCCCAGCGCCGCCGCCCTTCTCTGGACCCCCCACAAGGGCCGCCCCCACGCCCGCAGCTTTGGGACGGCTCCGGGCTCCTCGGGGGCGGTTCCCGCAGCCGCGGCCGGCGCGCCGCGATGACCTCACGGCGCGGTACCGGGCCCGGCGGAAGCTCTGCGGGAGGGAGGCCGGGGCAGGGCCGGGGCGGCCC
>VXBC01010849.1:28519-64659 GCA_013399945.1 Ploceus nigricollis
GCCTGGTGTGAGAGAAAAACTAAAATTCTGGCTTTCATTAATCTTCTAGATGTTGGGGAAGTCTATTCAAGACTGCTGGATCACCGACCAGTAATTCAGGGAGAAATACGTTACTTTGTTAAAGAATTTGAAGTAAGTATTTTTATCTTACTGGATGCTGGCAGGGTCTGAAACTTTGAACAGCTTTAGCATCTTTTTAGATATAATAGTAGGTACAGAACTGTCTTCAAAAGGGCTTGACATGGATTTTTTTTCCCAAAATAATAAACCTGTAGTATACATCTGCATCTTTAGCAAACAAGGCAGTAATTTAGGTCTTTTAAAACTTTTGAAAAGAACATTTGGGTTTTTGTTTTTTTTTTTTTCCTTCAGAAGACTGGCAAGAATTTTGATGTAGGAGAATAATGTAGTCCTGGCATCTTAGAGAAATCCAGCTGGTTCAAGGAAAGTGTTGTTGGCCAGTGTAGGTTTACATCTCTTTGAGAAGCTACTTTATGCCTCAGCTGGATTCAGCTAGCACAGTTATATTTTATTTTCTTTGATTTTCATTACACAAAGGAAAGTTAGACTTTTGGAAGAGAAGAGGAACACTTTGTGCAAAGTAATAAAATCATTAAAATTTGAATAACTGTTATTTGATTGGCTGCAAGTAAGGCTAAAGTACTGGATTTGTAGAAGTGTTTATGTACAGCTTTGCCTGGAAAGTATAATTTGGTTTCCACAAGATGGCAGCAAAAGTTTAGAAAATTTGAATCCTATGCCAGCAAAAGGCTGTTTCTGTATAGATTTTCTTTCTTACAGAATGTGGAATTTAAAAATGTAACTGAAAATACAGATACACCTCAAAATTCCAGTATGCAGACCTGATTTGAATGACATTATAATGTCTTTCCCCCTCACCCCCCACAACCTAGATTGTAGCTTATATTTCAAGCAGGTCTACTTTGTCTCTGCTGGTTTAGCAAAATATGGATATGAAATAAACTCTCATCAGATCTGCATCATATGGGCTTGAGAGTCATAAGAAGTTATTTCTTTTCTCTGCTTTCCCTAACTAAGCTGTAGGATACAGTAAGTAGTTTTAAATGTCATTCCACAGGAAGGAAAACATTAAACTCCTGGACAAAATTAAAACTTATATATTTATAAGTTGATAATTCATGTATTTGTCTCATTTCACCTGAAGTCTTGTTCTGTGTCTTAGACAAATTTAATATATTCTTAGATCTTTTATTGAAATTTAGTTACTGGTTTATACTTTTATGGGGGGAAAATAGCAAAGTAGAGGATTGTTTAAATTTTTGCAACTTAGAATTTCTTTTAAGTGAGCTTAGGACCACCAGTACCCAAAAATTTCACTTGTTTCTAACTTTGAGGTATGGTCTTATTTTTTTCTTATTTTTTATGATCTTATTATTCCTAGTGTGCAAGGAATGGAGATTGGCACTCAGGAAATCTGGAGCCTGTTTAATTAAGGAGTTTTTCTTGTCTGTGTATCTGTTTCTGAAGTTTTAAAACAGGTGTGGTGATCCCTGTCCCACTTCATGTGATAGAGTATTTTTTGTTTATGTAGAATTTTTATCTAAAGTAAAATGCTGGTGAAATTCAGAGTGGGAATAGTGCTGTGGCTTCAGAAAAATAGATTATTTTGTAAATTTAGACAATAAAACAAGATTGTAATTACTGTACTTGTAATTAATCATGATCAGTAGTGACCTAGAAGAGCTGCCTCTTTAGTCAACTGTGTTATATTATTTTTTAGTCAACTTCATTGCTTTATTTCAGTTAAAATAATTTTACTTGCATTGTTTTCACCTCCTGCTATATTAAATGTGGAGGGTCAGACATCAAGCAAGCAGAATCACTACTGTGTTATTTCTCAGTAACCAGCTGAGTTATAAAAATGAAATGCTTTCAAGCTCTGTTGCTCTCTGTTGTTTTAGAGATGCTGTAAATTATCTGTACAGAACAGGACATTTTTCCCTACGGTGTGTAAATAGTTAATACTGTCTTTTCTCACAAGGGCCAGAGGAGTCATTCAAAGGACTTTTGTAATTTAATGTGAAGAATGGAACATTGCTCTCTTTTTTTGGCAATTTTATCTATGTTGTTAAATAAGTAGAGTAACACTTCAGTAGACGATGGTCTAGTCTTTGAGATAAAGCTATTAGTTTATCAACTGGGAAACCATCTCTAATTTGTGAAGTGGAATTCCTTGCTAGCCACTCATTTTCTTTCATTTTTGTGGCAGGAAAAACGTGGCCTCCGAGAACTGCGAGTACTTGAAAATCTCAAAAATACGATCTTTGAAACAAATGAGCGTGTTCTTCCGAAGTGTGAACAGGCAATGCAGGACAATTTGAGTGAAACCTTCAAGAGATGTAAGCAGGTTGCTTCTTATTGCTCTTGATGCATCCTTTTGAGGCATCAAAACTTAAATAATTTGGATTCAAAGAATGATTTGTTAAAAAATTACCACACTTGGGTAATTTTCTATTCTTTATGTGCCTTGTTCTCACTTCTGTACAGCTTTAAAAGGAAAACAACGGGGGTGTTTTCTGATACATAGTAGTCCAGCCAATCAGCTCTTGCTAAGGTTACATTAAAGTTTTTTGTTGTTTAAGTAGAAGCTGTTTTAGCTCATTCTTTTCCTATTCACTTGGAAATAATGCTCCACGTTGACTAAAGCCATGGACAAAATTTCAGTTTCCTGGTTTGTTGGAAGCATGCTGTGATGTGAACTTCAAGTTTCTTAATTTTCCCACAAGAGTGCATAATACTGTCTCCCTTAAATCACTCAAAACAAAACTTCCTGCTGTATAGCTGTGAAATTTTATACTATTATTATTATTATTCAGTCACAAATTGGGAAGTAATAGTAATTGCATGCTAATCTTAGTTTCATCCTTATTAATATATTTCTTTACTGCTCAGATTTTAAAAGAATGTTTGAAATTTGTACTAGTTTTTTAGTGATCTTTTTTTTCTTACTCATTTAGCAGGATGACTTCTTCAAAAGAGATTCTAAGAGAGTGTGGGTACACAGCTCTAGCTGCCAAATTTATGCAATTGAAATATGCCTCTGTGGGTTTTGTTACAATTTATATGTTGTATAAGCATTTAATTTCCTATAACTTATTTATATGCCATCTGGCATATACAGAATAACAAATGGTAGATGGTGCTTTACACACCAAAAGGATTGCAGGAAAATCTTGAAACTTAAAATTTAGTCATGCAAATAAGGCATCCTAATACCATCTAACTGGGGTGAACCTTCGATGCTGCTCCCTGACTTTCTCATGGCCAGCTGTGCAGTACATCTTCAGTAACAGAATCCCAGAATAGTTGAGGTGGGAAGGGACCTCTGGAGGTCATGTCCAACCTCCCTGTTCAAGCAGCAGCAGCTTGAGCCAGTTGTCCAGGACTGCATCCAGTTGCTGCTTGGGAAATTAGTGTATTTAATTCTGTGTTAAAATTAAGTGTTAAATAATTTGGGGGTGGGGGGGAAAGTGCGTGGCAATACAGTTCCTATTTCCATTGACAAGTTTTCCCAGGCTTAGTCTGGGAGAGAAGAGATGGACTTCAGCATAAAGAAGCTGTACATGTGGAGTCTATACACAGCTGATGGGGAAAAAAATAAAGAAAAAAAACCCAACTAACTTAAGAGTTAGAGTTTGATCACCTGTTTCTACTTACTGACTTGAGAGTGGTTTTTGATGTCTTCTGAGGTGCTGAGTAGTGCACTCCAGCTCATCAGCAACACTAAGAGTGTGGGCACAAGAGGACCTCACTGCCTTCCTGCTTTTGGCTTCTAGAACATACAAAGGTTGAACTCTGCAATAAGCCTGCTTACTTTTATAAGTGTTAAAGTTGTAAGTGTAAAGCATTTTCTGCAAGTACATGTGACTCTTGGGCAGAGCTAAGTGACACAGTGGAATATAATCTTCACCTTGCAACAGCCTTGCATCTTCTAAATCCCTTTCAGGCAAGTTTCTTTGATTTCCAACAGCAGACTGATCTACTACAATTTGTTGTTTCAGTGCAAGCTGCCAATGCTATGATCCATAGACTCCAAGAGAGGGAGTGTGAAGCAAGAAAGGTAAAGTATGGATGGATGGATGGATAGATTTTTATTTTGTGATCTAAGAGTCTTGTGCTTCACAGCAAGTTTGTCTGCCTTAATATAGCAAAACTTAAAAATATATTTTTCTATACCTTATATACTGGCAGTAAAATTTCTTTTGGGGTGATTTCTGCACTTATAAAATGCTTACTGCAAAGTTAATGGATCTAGCTAACTCTTTCTTCAATCTCCTGATATATGGAAACTATTTTTTTTATTTCCTTTTACTTTATTTTTCCTCCTAGCTCAGACTATAACATTTGTCACATACAGGGAAAGCTTAAATATTAAAAAAAGCTTATTTTCTGTGGAACAAAAAACATCTACTAACCTACCAGAATGGAAATGTAAATCTTTCCTAGTTAGCTGAGAACATTGACCATATTATATATATTGCTTGTTGAAAAGGAAGTGGTTTTTTTCACTTGTGGATGGGTTATTTAATGAAGAGGTATATTATAGGAACATGCGAATCATTGGAACCTTTTCAGTTGGCTACACTTTGCTTATTTGAAATACGTGTGCTCTGAATCTAAAACCTGGAAAATTATACAAGAAATTAGTTTCATGTATTCCAATTACTATTTCTTTATTGTATTCCTGTGTTATCTCTTTACTTGCAAAATGCTGTTGATTATAATTTAGTTCAGGAAAAACCAAAGACATTTCCATGGCCATCAAGCAAAACAGGCTGTGCATTCATGGATGTAAGCTGATAGTCATGTTTTTCTTTCCTTTTTTGCAACTGATGAAGATGGGCAGTCCAGTTGCAATTGAATACTGGTACTGGGCAAACAGCACGCGTCTGAGCACTGACAGGGTTTGCTTGTGTCTGACACTAGAGTAGATACTCAAGAGAGAGGCATAAAATTCTTACAGTTCTGCTACTGTTTGTTTGAAGTAAAACTTTAATAAGAAATTTATGACTTAGAAAATGAACAGTCACTCAGTAAGAATGGTGACTGTTCTTTTTTAAAAATATTAGCTGTATGTTTCCACTCTTTTTTTCTATTGATATGTACTGGAAGAGTAGTTATAGGTATCCAGGATTCGTAGCATTTCTTAAAGTTTGCATAGTACAACTTTCTGGCTTGAAACTTTCCAAATGGGAGTAGTAATGTGTAGGTAACTCTTTAAAAAATAAAGGTAAAAGTTGTCGTTGTAGTGCAGCCACTTGAGGAGAAATATCTTTTCCTTACTTTTCTGAAATGATGTGTTCTGAAAAAATAATGAGATTTTGGCAGAACGTAGTGTTGGGTTTGGGTAGGTGATGTGTAATTGTGTCAAAAAGTTTCAAATCTTTCAAAAGTTCAATGTTTCAAAACCTGTTGAATACAAAGTAGTGTACCAGTCAAACTGTTAGTGTGCACAGGTGTATCTTTTCAGGAGATGTTACTGTTTTGGGTGCAAACCAAATGGATCCTGGCATAATATTGTTAAAGTGTATCAAAAGCTGCACTGAAAAAAGTCGTGCTGTGTGATCTTGAAGAACAGCAGAGAGAGAGTGTTTAAGAATACATAAATAGGTTCCCAGTGCCTTTAGTTGACAAAAATGCGACACATAAGAAACAGTCATTGCTGATACATTGAAAAGGAGAGGGGCTAAAAAAAGAAGGCTTAATCCTGTTTTGCTGGGAGATGGAGCAAATGGAAGAACAACTGCCTAGATTTATTTTGGCTTCTGCACTTGTAATATAAGGGGGCCAGACTGTCAATACAGCTTACAAGCAACCCTCAGAATTACATTGTGTTTTGTCATGTGCATTGGATGTGTGTATGATCTCTTTTTCTAGATATCTAGACATTTTTTTGTTTTCAAGATAAGATAGTGAATGGAATTAGACTTAGCAGAAGCCAAGCAGTAGGAAAATATGAGGGGAAAAATAACTTATTTATAAAGGAAGACATTAATCACAGTGAGAGCTAGCTGGCTAAAGAAGAAACACTAGCTGCCAGTTTCAAAACATTTAATATCTCTGTTATCGTATTTTATAGAAATAGCATCATTGCTAGTACAATCACATTAATAGTATTGCAGACATTTTAGCACTTGTTTTGGATTGGCAATACAAAAATAAATGTTTTCTTTTTAGTTTCCCCTTTCCATATGTTTTCTTGCTAGTTTCCAGATACTTTAACATTATGTAGCTCTCATTAACCCCCCTATTTTACTATGGAAATGATTGTTAAAAGCTTCCTATTTTCCTCCTGTCAGCTTCAGGCAGACAAGGTGATGGCTCGTGAGGAGAAGTGCATTGCCCACTGGGAGGAGTTCATGAAAGAACAGCAGAACAAACGTGCGGAGGTGGACGAAGAGCACAGAAAAGCTATGGAGCGCCTCAAAGAGCAGTATTCTGAGATGGAGAAGGAACTGGCCAAATACGCTTCTTTTTAAGACCTTTTTCAATAATGCTGGATTTGTGCCATGCTCAGTTGCTTCTGACTTAAATTGAGGTTCTTTTGGAAAGCTGAAACTGATAGAAAAAAGGAGAATTTCCTCTACAGGCTTGGTACAGGAAGAAAAGGTTTGCTTACTTTCAACTTAAGTGCCTATCTATGCTTCCTTGGTTCAGGGCAGGTGGAATGCCAGTATTTCTTTGTTTGTTGGAAGGTGGAACTGAAAATTGTGTGACTACATCAAGCTCAGGGAGTTGCAAACTGGAGTTCTCTCCCATCGGCAGAGTATCTTATCATTTGGGAAAACAGAGACTAATGTAATATCAACTATCCTGGTGTGCAACCACGGCCCTTTCCCAAAAAGTAGGTTAATAGATTCCAGCCATAGCTAGCTGAGAATTCACTGGGAAAACTATATTCTGCTTGTAGATTTCAAGAAAATAAACTTGTCTTATGGAATATTTTACTTTGAAGATTAACCAGTGAAAGATCTCAACAGAGTTTTAAATCCAATTGTAATTCAAACTTTTGGGTTGAATGTTCAGTATTATGAAGTAGAGTTGCAATTTGAATGGTTTTTGTTAACATAAAAATTTTAAGGTAAGCTTGGTCAACAATTCTTTTTTTTCTCCCTGTAAATGTCTCAGGCATCTCTTTTACTGTTCTAAGCAAAGCCAAAACAAGCTAAAAAAGTGATCATGAGAAGCATATCAGTCTTTGTATTAGCTTTGTAGCTAGTACAGTTTTACCTTAAATATTTGGCATGCTGTTGGTTTACTTAGGATAAGCTTGTCAGAACTTTATGAAGCAATTGAGGTAAGATTTTTGTTTCTTTATCAGCATAACAAATGAGCAGATTAGTGGTTAAATGCCTGTAGTACTGATCTGCTTTCTTACCAACTTTTACAGCGTATGTGAAATACGCTCCTGCACGGCTTTCCTTTATCCCAAACTTGCAGTTACCAGCAAACTGAAGAAGTTAACTCAATCAGTTCATGAACCAAGGAAAATGAGACATAGAACCTTAATTTGCTGCAAGCAAACCGTTAGTGCAGGAAATATCTTTCCATAATTTAGCTGGTGTCCAATGTAGAATGGAAACAGGTAAAAATAAACAGAATTTATGCTTTACCTGTATTGCAGCAGTAATATACCAACAAGGGTTGCTTGTGTAGGTTTATGGCTTGGTTTCAAGGCTCCATTCCTGGCAGCATGTTGATATTGTGATTAAAGTTAGTGGAGGAGATGGAATAAGTATTTGAGATTTCTTTCAATAACACTGAATTCCTGCCAAGCTGCTCTGCCTGCTACCGTGGGCCCAACAGCTTCATCAATCATCATTGTGTATCTGGACTGAAAAGAGGATTTGCCAACACTGGGGCACGCTGGAATGTTGTTAATTCTCTGTTCTGGATGGAAAAAACATAGATGTCTCAAAAGGATCCCACACATGAAAAATAGGAAGGGCGCTTTTTTGAACAACTCCTATCTGAATAGAGAGTGACTTCTGTAATATTTCTCAGCTTGTGTACCCGTGATGAATGTTGTAACTAAACTAGACTTTTCATTTAAAAAGAAAAAATTAGTTCTTACCTGTCTTTAGAATTGGGTGTGGAATAGTTTTGTTTGGAGCACAGACTGGAAGTGGCTTCTCTGACTAGATTATTTGATGTATATGTGCTCAAAGCCCAAATATCTTTCTAACAAAATGCATTTAACTGCATTCTGAGTTAATTTTTATTTTTGCACTGATAATTTTTATTAAGATTTAGATATCTAATTAACTGTGCACTGGACCTGTAGGTTTTAGGATTTAATCAATTTGATGGTTCATAAGCAATGATGCAAGTGTTACAAGTTGGATATTCACTGGAAAATAAAGTGGTATTTCCAAAACCTGGGATGTGTGCTCCTGATTTTTTTGAAAGCTTCTTAAGTACTAACACTGTAAATGTGTTCTTCTTTCAGAATGTTTTATGCTGGAGATCATTTGAAAGTGCACTTCTTCAAAATGTGTCTACCTCTTGGTCAATGTTATTCATTGTGGGGACGAAATGAAAAATATCTGTTCCTGAAATAATTTCATTTAGTAAATTTCACTTTTTTTTTTGAATGATATGCTATAGGTGCTTGGAAAAACTTAATCATCTTTGAAGCAACTTGCCAACATTTGTAGGAAAACCTATTTTTCTGTCCAAATGCTTAAAAAAATCTCAACCAATACCTGATGTGTCCAATACTATCTCAGTATGTCTGACTGATAAAGCTTCCTGTCTTCAGCATTTTTTTATCAAAGTGGGACTGTGGTCTGTCTGGGCGCAATAGTCCTCCACAGTGCAACTTTCTTTGCAGAATTCCAGGTTTTGTTATTCACAGTCTCAGCTGTTTGAGAGAAATAGAAAAATCAATAGTTAAATAGTTGGTTTTATGCCATTAGTGCATGAAGGAAGTGTTTCACATTATACTTGCAATTTTACATGACTGAATTCCATGGCTTTAAAAATCTTGAGGCTTTATTTAATTTCTGTTAAACCTGATAGAAGTTTGCATTGGATTCCAGTAGGAGTTGAAAAAAGTCCTCAATATTAAGTTAACTTCTAGTATGAAAGATGAGTTTTGCAATCCTTTTCATACCAGACTGTGTATAACTTTTTGTTTAAGTTTTAGTGCTGCGTATTTTGCTGAAATGTTCTTTGGAACTGAAAGTAGGGTTGGGTGTCATGTAACCACTGGAATATTTTCCTAGTCTTTCTGTTCTAACGAACCCATAGCAAGAAGCTGGTGTCTTCCTTGGAACTGCTGTATGAAAGCTGCCCCTGCTTAGGAGCAATAACAAATTGAGGAACTGAAGAGGTATTTAAGGGTTTGGGGTTTTTTTAACTGCCTTATATTAACAATGAACCTAAGTGCTGTTCTTCTTGGAATGTTTTATATCTAAGGCCTACCACATTGTTTTATTCCTAGGAATGAGGGAGAATGCTGATTTGTATGTTCTTCCTCTGCTTCTTTCCATGGTGACACTAGGTAATACATTCTAAAGAAAAGGTAGATCGTTACAACTGGAACATCACATCTTCTCTGATAATTTATGGCTTGTTAGATCTTTCCTCAAAAGTTGTGGGTTTTTTTTCAGAAGTCAAACTATACAGCAGATACATGGCATAATCAGGCAGTAAATTGAATCAGTTCACTGCTGAGTTGAAAAATGCTGAATATACTCTCAAGGGTGTGGATTCTGAGGTTGACAGAAGTTCCCCAGCAGGTGTCACTGTAGTCTGGAGAAGGAGCATGAGGACTCCTGGTTTTATACAAGGTATGAAATGTAAATGCTGATGTTCAGTTGTAACACAGTGTTTTATGTAAGTAAAAGACATTTTGGATGAAGCTGCATACTTTATAATATAAAGTGACACTACTTACCAGTGGCATTTGCCTCATTAGAACAGGACACTCTTAAAGTTATTTATGTAACATCTGCTGATGTGAACAATGTTGTCTGCAGTTCTTTTGCATTCTAATTAAAATTTATTATAATCTCAGATTAGACTCAAACGTTGGACATTAAAACTTCCAAGAGCTGCATTCTAACACTACCATTGGTTTTAGTGGATCAGGTTTTCTGAAGATTTGATGCAAAAATTTAAGCTTCTTGAAGGAGATTATGCCATAAAAAGGAAATGGGATCTTCTGCAAATAACATTTTTGAACCAAATTACTGTACCACACATTTTTAAAACAGGCCAGTTATTTTAATTGCTTATGATGAAATTAACGTCTTAAAGTATTAAAAGATGCAGTATGCCCAGTGCTGTTGGCCGATCTTCTGGTCTGTGTGTCAAGGTGCAGCAGAATTTGCAGGAAGATGGAATTGCAGCAGCTGTAGTAGGATGTTAATGATTACCACAACTTTCATAAATAGTTTAATAGTCAAAGATTGTTCAAAAAATCAAAATAATGTAGACACTTAAAAGAGAAGGCAGAAGTCAAAAGCATCAGAGTGTATTTTGAAGAAATTAACAAAGGGAGTTTTCTAGGGGTCGAAAGAAATCCTGTAAAATACATTACTCCATATCCACGTTCCTTCCAGTTCCTCAGACTGTGCAGTTTTGCATGCAGTACCTTGGTGGTTTCATATATAAGCAATGAGCAAAGTAGGAACAAATTTACTCAAGACAATTGCAAACATTAGAAAGAAAAAAACCTTGCAGAAGTCCTGCTAGGGTGTAAAGATGTAGCTTTGAAAATCTGGGCTCAGGCTTGTACTTCCTAACTAGAAATCATGTAGAACTATCCAGCTAAGTTTCAGTTTGCCACTTTCTATGCTTTGTCTGGGCCAAATCAGAACATAGGTGGTTCAGATTTTTATTTAACCTCATTTTGTAGATGGTAAAGAAAAATACAACCCTTTCAAGATGAGCTTTCAAGACAACTGTACTGAAGGGTGGACAATACTGTATGTTAAAACTATAATTTAAAATAAATCCTCAGTCTTCCTTACTAATGACGCACTGGGTCGATACAAGGAGACCTGCAATTGAGTATATATATATATATTATTGTTATTGTTGTTGTTTTTTATCAGACATTGCATTTGTGATGTAATGGAATTTAGTGGGAACCAAAGTACTATTTATGGCTTTTGCTTGGTACTCATTACTAACATTTGAAATGGACATATTCTATAAATTTATCCAACATTTCATGACATATGGTTCCAATATTCTTTCATCTGGAAAAAAACCCCAAACTTTTGTTCTTGCTGCAGTAAATGTTGCAGGAACTGGATAAGCATTTTTACTTGTCTTTGAATTGATTGTAAAATAAATTTGCCATCTTGATTTGGAAGGCCTGTGGGGTGGTCCCTAGTCGGTGCTTTCCCAAACTACGATATGCAAAAACGCCTCTTGCTACAACGTGTTCTAGAATGTGCACAGCACTTTTCAGTAGTTTTAGCCCTGGGAAATTTGGTTCAGGATTGCTTGAGATCATAGGAAGTCCTTTATGAGTGGACACAAGTTTGTCCTTTCCAGATGTTTTTAGCCCTCATTAAATAAATTCTGGTTCCTGAAAATCCCCTCTCCAGATGGCTCTAAATATGTTCCAATATTTACTATGTCAACTAGAAACCTTCTAAGCTGAATTACATAAATAGGAAATACTGTGCATCCTTCCAATGTACTGATTTGAAAGCAAATTTAGCATCATTTATTTACTGTACAATGAATGTTCAGAATTGTAAAGTAGAATTACAGCAATATGCCTAGGCAGCAGCTTGGTTTCAAACAACAAATTAGATTTTGGAATCCTAAGAAGGAGTTAACTATCAAGCTTTCAAAGTCTTAAGGATTCAAAACTTTTTTTACAATAAGCAGCCAGCAATACATCGCCAGAGTGGAAAAATTTTCTGGAATCAAGAAGCACTTGAAGCTAACAGGACTGTGATACTTGTGTCTTGAGCAAGTTTAGAGATGCTCATTTTATCAGCCAATGTGATGAATTTGTTGTCTGGGGCACCTTGTACAGAATACAAATACTGCACAGATACCTAGTGTAGGACAGCAACTTTCTCCCATTTTATTTAACACTTTTGTGTATCCATGCATCCAGGACAAGTGGGCCTAATCACTGGCTACCATCTCTGGTTGTAAAAAGACTCAAAAAACCAAAACACCAAATCTCAAAATATATACACATGTACTAAAAAAAAAAAAATATGGAGTGACCAGGATGCATTGTGTTTTGAAACTTTATTGCAGCTGTGACTTGCAGATGGCACAGCAAATGCAATTTCTTTTAAAACATCCAGAAACAGATAGAATGTTATGTAATAAAGCTGTCTAATTATTGGCATTTGTTTCTTAGCCAGATGTTGAGGTAGGGAGGAAATGGACAATGCAGCCCATTGCATCAGGTTGTTGTACAGTTTGTATTTGCCACTGAGGTGGTCACCGTCAGCACACGGTCACTAAATGCAAAAATCTTCCTTCAGTCTGTTTTCAGAGGATGCAAGCCCTCGAGGAATGTGTGATGGTCAGTGTGGAGCATGGAAAGCCATAGCAGAGTTCCTGCATGCTGTCCCTTAGTCCTTAAACCCCTCTCGCTTAGAAGAAATAGTACACCCTTTCCAGGCCCTATTTTACTTCAATCAAAAATTAAATTGAAAGTGAAAAACTGTGAAAATTTAACTGTGTTAACTTTTCTTCTTTTCTTTTGAAGTTTAAGTGTGTTAAATTTTCACCATTATCTTTAGTCAAAATAAAGAAAGTGGCTCAAACCGAGCCCTTGTTCAAACAAGTTTCAGTCCTTGTTATATTTTGCCTGTTGACACGTAACTGGACTAGGACCACATACCTCTGTGAGGAGGTTATCCAGCAGCCATTGTATCAGTGCTACTGTAGGTCATTGCCTCAGTATGCGCCCTTTGAAAAGGCTGCCATAAAGAGGAGCTTTAGCTGAAAACTATTTCCAAATAATTTTCACACGGTAAGGAATTATTCTTCATACATGATGTGATTTCCACGTGCACCTTCCTTCTGCTTTCAAGTTCCCAGGCTGGTTTGTCCCACAGAATCCAATAAAGAAAGTGTAATTTCTCCCTAGGGTCTTTTGTGGTCATGCTTGATATCACTTAACATAATGAGCTTTTTACTCTCACATCATAAAAGGTTTTGTTTGAAATGTCTCTCTTTTTTTTTTTTTTTTTGTACTTCAACAAAAAGTGTTGCTTACATCCCTTCTAAAGAATGCTCTGAGTTATGTGAAATGTGGACATGTTGTCTGGGCCAACCCCTTATCTCTGCCAGATTCAAAAAGTCTGGTTCAGTACAGTGGCTTAGACTGCATGTTTTTATTGTGTTTTGTTTCTTTTAAAAATATGTATGTGTATGTCTTGTTAAAAAACATTGCTGCCCCCGTCTAGGAACAATGCAACACTCACATCATTTCCTGAAAGAATAGAGTTGGAAGGCAATTATCTACTCACCAAACAGGCTAAAACAACAGTTCCTGATATTCTTCTCAAATATTTCAACTTCCCAGGAATCCGGAAAAAATAATTCCATGAGACGGTGTTATGAATGAAGGTATGACATTTCAGTTTCCTTCACTTGGAATCAGACATCCAGAGGTAATAAATTACCATGTGCTTGGCACTGCTGGGATGGGGGTCTGGCTATGGCAAATTGTTTTCCTTCAGAGCAGGAACAATGAAGTGCTTTTACATCCTTCTTTGTCCAGTGACAGGCAAAGGCTTCTTTCTTAATGAGCTTTCATTAGCAATCACATGAATTACACATAGAAGGAACAGGAACCTGATGGCAAAGCACCTTTACCAAATCAAATTTATTTAGAGATAGGAAAGTACAGTAAAGACATTGTTTTCCCATTTTATCTCTGTGAAGTAAAGCCAGTGACATGGTCTCAGAAATGTGCTGTACCAGGAAAATATATGGGAAAAAAATGAGTGGTGACAAAGCATTTTTATTTCTTTCTTATGCATCTCAGTGAGTGTCATTTTTACCAGCATTATCTTGGTCCAGTTTCTGTCACTCAGAAATGACTGCATCTGCTTTCTGTGTTCATTTTATGCCTCTTCTCTTTGTTTTGTTTTATTAATGCTTTTAATAATAATAATTGTGTTTGCAGGTTAATCTTCAGTTTACTCATTAATTTGTGTTTGAGCAGGTCTTAGAGGGGATTGTAATTTGGACTGTATAATAGACATTATATTGGCATATAAAAAAATGAAAAGCTGCTACTGGGAAAAGAGTTGATGCTCTTGATCTTTGAAGAGCTTGCTTTACATGTTTAATAATCAAGCAAATGAAAAATACTTCTAAAAAATTTGTGTTTGGATCCAAAATGAAGAATCTTAGTAAGGCAGTACAGGGAACCTTGGACTATTAAATTTGTGAAGTCATAACAAGGAAACTGCAAGTCAATGCACATCAAAAATTAAGTAGTATTAAACCAGAAGCCCTTAACTGAATTTACTCTCATTCTTGCATCTGGATGGAGTATTAAGAAAATATTCTTAAAAGCGAAAACTATTGATTTCATTTAATTCAGAAGGGAGATATTGCTGATTTAATGAGAATATATAGATAGCATATAACCTTCCTTAGAGGTGTTTTTCTTTTCTTATTTCTTTGAGAGGGCTTGACAGAGCTCTACCAGCTCCAGGGCTGTGTGAGATCACTTGTAGCACAGCAGCAGAGGCTGCAGAGTCTGTCTGGACTCAGCATCTGGAAGCACATTCAGCATTTACAAGGGATCACTTGGCCAGAAAGACCTGGACTCAGCAGAGGGCTTTGCATGTCTCCACATTGTGTTGTGTTTGTGCCAGGGAAAACAGGACAAAATCCTGCTCCTGCTGAAGCCTTTAGTAAAATTCACATTAACATCACTGCAGCTAGAATTTAGCTGGGGGTTTTGTAATCAGGCATGAATTCTTGAGGACAGAAGCAAGTAGTCCCTTTTTCAAATAATGACCCTGAACTCTGGTGGGGAAATCTGATTAATGTAATCACTGTTCTCATGCCACTGAACTTTCATGCCCATGCTATTGAGATCTTTGTCAAATTGAATCTATTGCTGTAGGTTTTCAACTTAGCTATTTATTTCTCTTTTATGAAATAGTGAAAATGTGATCCTGTTCACTGTATCAGATTTAAGTAGCTCATCACAACTCAAAACTAGCTTTTTTCAAGCATTTAAAATTGGAAAGCATCTCATGAGTAATGAGGTCAAAGAACTTTAGCATGTTTCATGGCTCACGACATGTTTTATGAATAGTAGGCTGGCTGTTAGTACCTGTGAAGGGTAGGTAATAAGAATACCTTGTCTTTTACCCAGAATGTCACAGTGGCTTTTACATGAACCAAAAAATAATAGAGGTTAAATTTATTTTATTGTTAAGTAGATCTTTCTTTTCGTACCTGATAGCCCTGGATGCATAAACAGGTACATATGAAGGTGAACTTCTTATTTCCATTTTGCCATCTCTACTCTTGCTCATAGTAGAGAGTGATAAGCAAATAGTTTCCACAATTGTTTTGGTAGAGCCCCACAGGCTCCAGCTCCCGTCCTTTTTCTCATAGTTGTGACTGCCATGGGACTTGATGCTCTGCTTTCCACCAGAGCTGTCCCTTTGGCTTTACTTCAGCCCATTGCTGAGTTGGCAGTGTAATACAAAAGGAGTAAAAGGCAGTAAATTATTTCTGTTCCTGGAACACTGTTAGTGGCCATTAAGCCAGTAACAGATGTTTAACTGAAAGGTCAGATAATTTACAATGTGAAACATTATTTTGGTTGCCACCTTTCACAATTAGAAGTATGTAGTTTACCTACCTAAAACTCAAAGTGTTTGCGGCCCCGTGCAATTAGCTAAAACCTGGGCTGAGAATCAGACCCTCACTCCATTAAGGGATCATAAGGAAGAAAAAGGAGGGGAGAAAAAACAATCCCAGACAGCTGAGTAAAGCAAGCGAAGAATCATCATGTCTTGGTATTCTATAATATCTATACTGATTTTTTGCTAAGCCCTTTGTTCAGAAGAAATTTAGCTGAGCAATAAACAGCTAAAGATTAGATAAGAAGACGCAAGTGTCAGCTTGCTTGGAAGCAAAGTATATTTTAGAATATGTTGTCTGGAAACCTTAGGCAATCTCTTATAGATTTTATTTTTAAAAAAAAACATGGAATTTATTAGAGAGGAGTGGAATTTATTGTCGTTATTTTAATGTCTATAGAAAACAGGATTGCCACCTTTTTTAGTGTGCAAGTAATTGAGTCATGAAGGCTCTAAATTTATTTTCTATAAAATTGAAAGGGAAAGAATAGGTTTCAAATTGTGTTTCTTTCTAACAGGTAACTTTACTGTGCATCCAAGCATAGTAGCAGGGGGAGTTGTAGGGCTTTTTTTGGGTTTTTTTTGTGGGGGGTGGTTCCTGAATATGCTGGTGGAATAGCTGTGTTTTGTGCTAAGTATAATATCTTGCTCCTGGGATCTGTGTAACTTCTGTGTCACTAAGGAAAAGGAGAAAACCCAGACTGTAGAGACAGAAATACTACGTAGATAAGGCATTGGCAGTTATGTTATTTTTATATGTATTTTTACTATTAAATGCTTCAGACAGAGAAGGAATGAAAGCTAATGCATATTCAGAACAAAACCCATTGATTTTGCATATTAAATGGATATTCATTTAATTTTTAGATCGGTGGTTGAACCAGCATTTAAGATAATTATTAAAAAATTAAAATTGACTTTCTGGGGGCTGCTGTGTCGCCAGCTCGTGGCCGGATGCTTGGGCAGACTTTCCCCAATTAGCAGGTTGTGTGCCCGTTCTGCTTGGCCAACTCCACAGTTTATGCATCCTACACGTTACCGCAGTCGAGACTCAAAACAGTAAACACCTCGGAACACCAAAAGTGCCAAAAGCCACCTTATTTTTGTTGTTATTTTCTGTAATTATACCTGGGAGGACTGGAGAGTTTTAGCACATTTCTTCCCTCCCTTTCTTCTTTTTTTTCCTTTTTTATGACTTGGTTTTTTCATCCCATAAACCCTTGGCAATGGGTACAACAGCTGCCTTTGGACTTGCAGGAGATGAGGTCCTTGAGGACGTGCATGTTTCAGCAATGACCAGTCCCTTCTTTGACCATGCCAGGTGTTGTTGGTCTGATCAAGAGAGTGGCCATCGTTTGTACGGTCTCCTTGAGTGGTGTGGGACTCACCTTCAAGGGTTGCGTTCACTCCTGTGATTTCTCTCCCCACCTTTCCATTTTGTACTTGGCTTCCTAGTGAGTAAAGATTAAGCTCTAACTTCTATCTTTTACCCACTTTTTTCCTCAACAAGCCTATATCAGGGATTGAACAGTTCTGGGTTTTTTCCTCTTTTTTTTTCTTTCTTTAACATGAAAAGGTCAGTTTGGTTTACTTTATGGTAGAAAGTATGAGGCTCTACAGCGGAAAAGGAGGATGCAAGTTGTTTTCATAGAGTTTAATTAAGGTTAAGTGGAGTTCCCCCAAAGTTTGTGCTGGTGCTCTCCAATGTTTGATTTGGAGGAAGGCGCAAGCAGTGGGATCGTAAAATCAACACGTGCCCCAAAGAAATTACTCAGTCACATTTAGAAAGGAGGAGAAGGAAATGTGGAAGGACCTAACAAAGATCAGGCAATCTGACATGATGATGAAGCTGCTATTGCAGTGTAATGTGATTTAGAGAACAGTGTTGACTATTTGTATATACTGGATTTTAATCCACTGAAACCAGGTGGGAAAATGACATAGATGTGGCTGTGAAGAACTGAGAGAAAGGATCTTCCCATCTCGCCATATTGGCTGAAAAGCAAAGAGATCTATGGGAAATTAGGTAGTATTAAAAGAATAAAAAACAGTACTAAAAATAAAATAATGTAAAACCTTGGTATATAGTATGCACCTGGACTACTAAATACAGTCTGCTCCACCTCAGAAGGAATATGACTGAGAAGGGAAAAGGACAGCAAAAATCTAATGGAGTTTTGAGAGGTGTGTATGTAGGGAGAAAGTTTTAGAGGCGTGGTGTGGAGTCTGAAGTTTTTAATACAGTAAACAGCACAAAGTAAATCATAGATCTATTCATATTCCTTTATTATCCAAGAGTAGAGAGAAAATGGATTAAATCTATTTGACTGTTACAACTGATTAGAGAAATTGGGTTTTTTATATAACACGCAATTGATTTGTTGTCCACACCATAGGTTGTCATTGACCAACTGCTTACTCGGTGAACTTTCTGGGAAAATTGTCCGCGCTTCATCAAAGGACTCTGCTTAGGAAACTTTCCATTGGCTTTCTTGGCCTAATTTCATTGTGACCTTTCCTAGCTCTTGAACACTATCCTTTGCACTATCCTAAAAACACTTTTTAACACTGATGACAGCATCTCACCCCTCTTCTGTCATAAGGTATGTGTTTTCTATGTATTTTAGTTCTTCAAACAATTTATTTCACAATGTATATTGTGTAACAGTTGCTATCTAACTCTTAGGGAACTCTAGGAATGAATTACCAAAAAATCTCACATTTTACTGGAAGTATGATGTGTTCTTTTTCCTTTAAGTTTCCCACATCCTATTGCACCTCACTGTTTTCCTGGGTAGATGAACATTCATGTGCATTTCACAAAATTCTTGAAGAGGACAATGTACATATCTGGTCATATCTGGTTTATTTCCAGTGTTAAACTTGTCAGTGAATTTTGGGCAGGAAGAATGAGCAGTGCAGTTGGTTGGGAATACCTTGTAGGAGGTGGGGTGACATTGGATCCTGCATGGTTTTGAAAGGTGCCCTGGGGGGAAACTAAATGGCATATTGACTTGGGGGAGAGAGAGGACATGCTTCTGCTAGGAAAATACAAAGGATCCCAATTTTTTCCCCTATAAAGCAAATACATCCATGCCATTAGAATTACTTTCTAAGCTTTCAAACAAATTAACCATGCAAAGGTATTGAAAGGCAAGACGGCTGCAGTCTGTGCCAAACTTGCAATATTTTGTTGCTCTTGCTTATTAAGAGTTTGCTGTAAATAAGCTTTCTCTCTATGTGTCCATATTTGCTTTATGTGGAATTAATAGTCCAGCAGCATGTTTGCCTACAGCTCCTTTTGCTTCCAGCTTTTCTGAAGTGTAAAGTACCTATCTTGCTTTGTTTTTATATCACTGGAATAGTTGTGCCCTTCAGTGGGGGCTGACTGTTGAGGTGTCTGCTGGAGAGCAAGACTGGCTTCTGAAGGTGAGAGAAGGGCATCTGGCTGTGGACATCTTGCAGATGAGGAAACTGTGAGGTTTTCCCAGTGCTGGCACAAGGAAAGTGAGGTTGCTGTCCTTAGGGGTGGCATAAGGAGCATCAAGAAAGCTGAGCCAGGCTTTCCTTTTTACCACTAAAATGGTGTTGCTGGACAAAAACTAAGGCCCTATCCAAAGGAAATTTTTTCTGGTCAACAGTGGGCTATGGAAAAGGAGAAAATCCAAATATCCTCTCCTTGAAAAAAATAAACTAACACAAAGTAAACCCCACCAACCCCATCCACCAAAAAGCTGCAACTCCCTCCATCCTCCAAGTCCCATGTTCCTGAATCTGATCACATACTTCTGCTTCAGCAAAGAAGAGAATTCCATGAGAACTTAACACTTCAGTCCTGAGCTTCCCACAGAGCAGCTGGCTTGGGTTCCTTCACAGAGACAGGGTAAGCAGTAGGTGATGGAAGGTCTTCCAGTTAGCACTGGCATATTCCACAAAGCAGGGAAAGTATAGAAACAGGTATGAATTAATAATTAAAAATAACCCACTTTCACCAGTAACAGCAGAGAAAATACTTTCCATGCTATGTAAGTAATATATCAACATTTCAGCTGATTAAAATTTTATAAACCACTAACTTCCCCATTTTCTGATAGGAAGGCTGGGACCCAAGATAAAGCAGTGTCATGCTGGGGAGGACAAATACCTTAGCATCCAAACTTTCAAAGCATTTATTTTGTTAAGACTGATCCCTGCTTCCTTTGTAACTCTTTGTTTATTAATGAGTTGACTCATCCAAAGTCCAGCAGCTTGTTTCCACACCAGAGAGATGGATTTGCACCTCTGCCAAGTGGAGTCAGAGGCAGAGATAACAGCCAGCAACAACAAAAGTCTTCCCTGGACCCTTTGCCAAGAACAATTGGCAGAAAGGACTCGAGGAGTAACTTATCACCAGCACGGGGAGAGGCTGAAGCTCTGGAAGCAGAGGGGCTGCTGCTTGCCTGCCACAGATAAACAGCAGGCTGCAACTCAGAGCCAACACACGTTGCAGGCTTCACCTGGTGGAGGAGGAGGAGGCAGAGGCACTCAGCAGTTGCTGGAACACTCTGGGAGAGCCAGCCAGTTATTTTAAGTGGTCTACTATTAGTACCAGCCTAAGGCAGCAGGCTTTTTCTCGGGTGCCAAAGCCACACTGACAAAACCCTGAAGATGACTAGGCCCTGAGTTAAGTGCTGTCTACAAATGCACACACACCCTTGAGTTGGTTGAGGTCCTCTCAGGTGAAGTGCTGGGCTTTTCACATGTGAGCAGCAGTCAGGTCCTGTAGTAAGGGTGATGTGAAATGAGCTCACAGCAGTTCACATTTGACATTTCAACCTGTTTCTTTCCAGTGTTATTCTACAAAATAATGATCACCTGTTCATATCAATGTTTCAGTGTTCGAACTGGATGACTCTTTTGCTCAAGGGTAAAATTATAGCAATACCTGAGGCAAATTCTCTTACAAAAACTATATCAAAATTTGAGCTTGTGACTGCACTACAGTTCTCTCTAAGAGGAGATCCCTCTGCTAGCTAGTCAGAGAAACTCAGGCTTCACCAAAATGATAACTCTAAGTTACAGCTTTGCAGCTGATATTTGCATGGCTTTTTGGACAAAAGACCCATCTTACCAAATGGCATGTTGAATGTAACTGGAACATTGATGGAGATAAAAGTTCTGTTACACAAATTTCATCATGATTAATGAAATACTACTCAATATGTTTAATTTAACAAAAGACTATAGAAAATCTGAGGGTTTAGAGTGGGCAGAAGTGGGAAATGGTATGTTGTGGATTGTCCACTGCAGCTGGCCTTCATACTGCTAAACCCATTTCAGATTAAGGGGAAACTGGAGCATGCAATTTTTTCTGATCTCTTATATGTCTTAAGTCAAATTTACTTCTTGATATGACTCAATATCAGAAACTATCTTTCCAATCCTGTTTGGTAGAGATTTTTTTTCCCCTCTTCCCTGTCAATACAGCTAGATTGTATTGAGATCCTTCCACTTTTTTCTGAGGAGCAATTTTTCCACAACTTCATCCAGGTTTCTCATTTGAGCTTTTATTGTACCATGTGTTACTCTTCAGCTTGCAACATGCTCTTTGCAAGGGTCACAGGGATACATGCTTCCCCCCCAAAACTAGTGTTCAATTCCAGCTCCACTTACATGTGTTTGATCATGATCATTCTCACTTCAGATCTCAGATTTGGCTTCCATGAAGTATCATATCTAATTTAGGACTCTAGTTCCTTCAACACGGGACCGAAGAATTACTATCAATTTTTAAACTTTAAATTTCCTAGTATTTTGAATTCTAAGGTTAGGCTTTACTGAACTATTAACATTATTTTTGTTTCACAGCAGAAACAACAGAGGTAAAAAAACAGCATGAAGATGGTTTGCAATGAAATTTTTCATAACCACTAGACCAAGAGATGAGAAAGTTACTGATTTCTGAGGTATGAGGTCAGGATGGCAAAATAATGATTTCCTGTGAATCAACAATATTATTATAAAAATGGAACATCCAAAATGTACTTGTGCTGTAATCTTTGTCCACGAGCCCATCTTAACCTCCAGCCTTCTCACTCCCACTTTACCCCATCACATCTAAAGTCAAACTTTTAGCACCAGAGACCACACCTTTCCCATATCTATTTTTTTAAGAGTTTATCTCATTTTTGCTTGCTCTATAAATAACTAATAACTAGTGTGGTGCCAAGGAAGGAAAGAAAAAACAGGTACATTAGATCACAAGGCAAAATAAGAAATCTACAAACTTAAATATTTTCCTTTCAAAATGCAACCACTCTTGGGAGAAATCAACACAGCCAGTGTTATGAATGAAATCTTCATTGTAGCACCCCTGTTTCTGACTGAGGACACTGCCATGCCATGCAAGGACATTTGAGACACCTAAATGACGAGGCAGACCAGCACTATGGGCTGGTGACTGAGAGCCACCTTGCAAGCCACTGTCAGGCAGTGGCTGCAGAGCCAAGGCCAAAGATGCTCCGTGAGCTGCCAGAACCCCGACGGGGCTCAGCAGGGCTCCCCACCTTGTTGCAGTGGCGCCCTTCCCTTGTGCCAGGTGTTTGGAGCAGGATTGGTGGCCTGGTGGGCTTCGTCAGGTGAAGGTGTGCACAGCTGTGCCAGCACAAGAGAGAAGAGAGTAGGGAGAAGGAGTGGTGGGGCCAGGAGCTGCTTATGTTGTCATGACTTTCTACTTACATTAGCCAGGTGAGCGGGGGCTGAGTATCTCTTTGTTCCCAGCGTTAGCCCAGAGTCAACAGGTCACGACCATGGCTTTAAAAACCCATTGGTATTCATTCCCCTGAAGGTATTGGGGTGTTTACCTTCATGTGTTTCTAAGCAATCAGCCACACAAGCATTAGCAATGCTGCAATCTGTTTGTTATTTGATGTCCTTTTTTTGACCTACTTTTTTTTTAATGATGTGTTATTGATTCCATTTGCCTGTTGTGTTTTCACTGCTCCCTTTTCCTTCCCATCTAATATCTCCTTAAGTTTCCTTTTTGTGGCATCATCTTAACTTTTCTGAAGATTCAGTTCTGCCTTTCATTTGAATTCTAAGGGTTTTCACAAGAGTTTGAGGAAGCTGGAATGCAGTTCTCCATCTTGAATGGATGTTATGTAATTCTATATATTTTTGTAGATTACTTTTCTTATCAGTAGCAAAATATGGATGAGGAGCATGAACTACACTTGATTCCCAAGAGAAATGTAGGAAGAGAGGAAGCTGAACACCTTCTCATGAGATCAGAAGGGATCATTGTGTTGGGACCCTCAGCTTTTTCTTTTAGAGTTTCTTATTCACACACAGCAGTAACATTGGCTCAGAGGACACTAAAGAGGCATCTTGTCCTTCTTCAAGCCCTTTCTTACCACAAGTGTTAACAAAATTAAAGACAGTGCCCAAGATGTTGTAGCTGGTAGCTGCACCAGGTAGTAGCCTTCTATTTGCTGACAGAGTAAAGGACTCTAGAAGTTGGGTAACACCTACAGCTGCCATCTCACATTCTACATGGGCAGACACAGCTGTTTGTGGTTTCCCCCCTCCCTGTAGGGTTATTTTGCTAGCACCTGCCAAATACACCTGGTAGGGGTTTCTGGGTCCGAGGAACAAACAGCACCAAACATGCTCACTGTGCTGGCTGAGAAAGAGCACATGATGTTACTCCAAAATAGCATTTGAAAGTGGCAAAGGCAAATAACCCTTCCACCAGCTACAGGCCAAGGAGAACTATTCTAATTTAGTCTAGATCAATAGGTTTTGCAGAATCTATCCCCCAAAGGATCCAAACAGATCAGAAACCTAGAGATCTAAAAGATTGCTTAACTTTTCAACAGATACTTCTATTCTGAGCTGGACAATTCCTTCCTATTAATAATTAAATACGCTCATGGAAAAGCAATTTTCTTTCTTGATTAAGAGGACAGCAAGGGCTTTCCCAGAGTTTGAGACATGGTGCATGCACAGCACCGGGACAGTCCCCACCAGATGCAAGGTATGTGTGGAGTGACAGCTTGGTTTGGAGGTTTCAGTTCAGAAGGTGATCTCTGGAAGCTGCTGGACATTCTGTCAAAGCCTTTTCAGAATTTTAGTATATTTTATGAACTGATTCCTTTCCCATTTCCCTCTCTATTTCTTTGACAAAGTTAGAAAATGCAATGTCTTAAGGTACCGAGCATGTCAGAGAGGTGGCTTGTAAGAGTGGTTATAAACCTGCAATGTTGCACAATATTGCCACACAAAATTAATAGTTTACACACTAAAACCAGGTCCATTTGTTTCAGTGGGACTTCAGGCATGTCCATATGAGAAATGTGGCATGTAAACCCCCAGGTCCTTCTCTGCAGTGTCTCATTTTCTACACCTGCTGAAGATTTCAGCAGCTGGAGGCAGTGAGGAGCCGCTGAAGATGGGAGTGAGGCAAAGCCCTTGGTGTCGATGCGCCCTCCAACCTTGTGAAAGCTTGGGTATGTAACTCAAATTTATGACTCGGGTTCCAACAAGCAGTAATTGTTGTAACTGTAGTCCAAGAGCAGTAGTTGCTGTGCTAGAGCACCTGAAATGGTGAAGTCTCCTTTCACTGTCAGGTGCTGAGCACACAGAGGCTGGGAGAGGTGACTCACTGCAATAAAGCCGGTGACACATGTTGACTTATTGAGCTCTGTCAAGGAACTGCACTTCCTTCTTCTGCTGCCTGAACTTTATCTGCAAACAGAGGCCCCAAGCCAGGTGTCTCTGTGGCAAGAGACGTTAAGAGTGACAGCAGATATTACAAAGCTTATTTTTTAGCATGATTTCTCATAATCACATTGTAAAATCCATGTTTTCATATTTTGCTACACAGTAGGAATGTCCAAGTAGAGTTGTTTAAGAGGTGTAACCTCACTCTAATTTGAGTGACTGTAAAGAACAGGAAACAAAAAACTTAAAGGAAGAATGAAGCAAAAGTTTACCATATGCTAGAAGTTGTTCCTGCATTTGCTAGCTGGAGTGCTCAATAAAACTTATTTGCTATTTATATCTTTTTTCCAAAGCAATGTGCAAGTATTCGTGAATCAATCCTCACAACACTCTTGTGGATTGAGTATAAATTTCAAAGTATAAGCAAAAGTACAGACTTGTCGCTGTACAGTGGCTCATCAGAAAGGTGTTCAGCTTATTGTGTCTCTCCAGACCTGGTAGCACTGGAGTTCTGGGTTGGATCCTTTGGCTGATGGCCACTGAGGTAGGTTTGCACAGACAGGGCCTGTCTGCCAGGAGTGCTGGAGGCTCGAGCCAGCTGCCTGTCAGTCATATGCTGCCAATAAAAGATCAACTTTAAAAGCAGGATCTGCCATTAAAAAATAACTTCCATGTCCAAACAAGCCTTATGTACACAGCCTTATCTAGAGAACCCTAGATTGCCTCCACTCTGAGATAACAGAGAAAGAAACCTTAGCCAGGACCACATCTCAGTGGATGAAACAAGTGCTCACGTCATAGGTGCTGCCCACTCAAGGAGGATCTGCTCTGTATCAAGCAGGATCCAGAGCCTGTAAACACATGGATGGCTCCTGCATGCCCTGAGGCACAGTCAAAATGCCTTTCTCTTCTCATACTATGGTCAAAATATTTTTTCCAGGCAGCATTCATGCAGATCCATCTCATTCACACATGGAGGAAAAAGGTGGTTTCATGGATTTTTTATGCCCTGTCATCATTTTAAGGTGGTTACTTCAAAGTCTGAGATTCCTTTTTTGCTGGAAGCTTCTTCAGCTTAGGTAGATATTTCCAATCAAAGGAAGTCCATCACATGAATCTCTAAGTAGAAACACTTCTTGGCTCATAAGCCTTAATGGTGAATGTTAACAATTTATTTATGGTTGTTTTCACTGCAGTACGTTGAAGCAGGGGTACTCTGTAGGCAGGACACACAGCCCTGTTCTTTGCTTGAGTTATTTCAGATTTACACTAGAATTCATTTAAACTTATGTAGAATGGATTCATTATATCTGAATGAAGAGTCTAACTGTCAAGTGGACAAGTGTTTCGTGTTAACCCTGGGTTTCCTCTCTCTCCTGGCCCTTTCATTCAAAATATGCTCAGCCCTTGCCTGTTATTGTCCCAGTGTTTGTGGAGCACAGTGCAAAACTGAGCTAGTGATTCAAAGCTGAGTCAATATTCCTGAAGAATTTAATATTCATTGAAGTTAACTTGGTAATTTGAATAAAAATATATATATATATATATGTGTAGGGTGTCTTGCTGGTGTGAGAGTAAAGGTGCTTTCTTTTTTCCAGTGTGAGAAGGACACCTGGTTTGTTGTTGCCTCCTGTGCCCATGCCAGCAGGAATGGCTGTTGAATGCCTACATTGTGCTGTTGACTCAGTGATATGATCTGTTTGCCATCAGGGACTCCACGTAGTGCTTTGTACACATGAAAAGCAAGTAGTCATGGCTTTGTTTCTGCTGTTTGCAGAGGTTGAGAGTTCTTTAGTGTGACAGAAAATCAGACCCTGAGGCAATTGCTAGTTTTGAGTACATTAAATCATTGATCAATGTATAGGATACAAGTTCAGTAAGTGATATGTGAAGATACATTAATTTTTAATGTTTTAAAAACAGAGCAAGGTTCATCCCTCCCCCCTTTTCAAACAGAAAGTTGAGTAGCAGAACAGGTGGGGGAAAAGGCACTTTATTTACCTAGAAGGCTTGTAGAGAATAAAACTTTATAGAGGCTTTTGCTGGTGAACTTCTGTCTTTGTGAGGAGCATTATGACCTGAAACAGAGCATGAGGAACTGGCAGTACTCCCTGGTGAGAGGTTTTCAGTTATGATGGCTTCATAGAAACAGGAATTTTGGTGGGTTTATGCAGGCTGAATGTACCCGGACTACTCTCGGTACCTCCTTGTTTCTGATCAAATGGAATATTTTTCTGCTTGAGATGGAGGGAAAAAAAATATTAAATTGTTCAAATTTGGTAGTAGGATTAGTGGTAGGATGTTCTAAGTCATCAGTAACTTCTGCTGCTCCAGCCTGTTTGCAAGCTACTGCTGTTTTCCTGTAGGATACCACGTTGGAGTCCATGTGCCTCAGTAACAACTTCAGCATTATGTATGAATAACTGATTGTCTTTCCTTCATTTTCAGAGTCTAAGTGGGAAGAGAAAGAATAGTTAACTATGCAATTTCAGAGTAGCTGCCCTTGTGTGGTTGGTTGCATAAGAGTTTCTATAAAATCTAAGTTGTTCAAAATGTATAGAGCTGTAACTGTGTAATTATAATATTTAATTTTTTCTACATGCAGAGCTTTAACTAAGTGTGTTCAAGCTTGCACCAAGGGAAAATATTTATTTAATGTTTTCTAGCAGTAGGCACACATACAGTCTATGTGTCTTGGCAGGATGGCAGTCAAGGAAGGGTTTGCTTTTTATCACATAGACTGAGTCCTCACAGAAAATGCAGCATGTTTAGTTTTGTTAAACTGCTTGAGGTACCTCAGATTTTCATTGAGAACATCAGCACAGAAAATTATTTTCTCCCTTGCTGAATGCCTAAAGCTACAGTCACTGATTTAGTCGTATTTACCCAAAGATTAGGTCAGAAATATAGATACCTAATACTTTTCTAGCAAACCAAATGCACTAGAAACATGATCATGTTTCATGAAATAAGATTAAATTCTGTCTACAAAAAGAGCAATTTTTTCATTAAGAGTAATGATTCCAAATTCTCTGATAGCTAAAGCAGTTTAGAGCAAGTGAAATGGCAGGGACACAGCCAATGTTCCTAAAACAGAAGTCTCTGCTTAGGAACAATTTGGACACACAGGAGAATGACAGAAAAGCTGATGAAACTGCACTGGTCATAAGGCATCAGAAAAAACTTCCAAAGATCCTACCACAGCCCCTCTTCCCATCTTGTAAAGGAGTAGTAGTAAAAAAAATCTCTTGAGGACCGTGCTTAACCTGCATCATGTTTTGATGTCTTTCTCACGAAGCAGGAGTTGAATAGAACCCTCAGGGTGAGCTAGAAAGACTTAATTTGGCTAAATCATTGTCTAGCTAAATTATTTATATCTCATTGCCATTATCTGCCATCCTCTCGTGTTTTCTTTTTCTTCAGAAATACAGTTATACCCATTTCCAAAGAGCTCATGAACATCTCTCTGTGCTCAGGGCAGTGATGGCAGGTTTTTCTGCTACGTTTGGCCTGCTTGATGACTTTGTCTTGTTTGAAGATTTGTCTTGAGTTTTGCGACATTATTGTTTCCCATTTCCTCCCTCTCTGTTTTCCTGTCTTCTTTTTCCATGAGTGCTCTCTCTTTCCTTCTTTGGTTTCTAGGAAAAAGTCCCACCATGTTCTGTCTTTGGCTTGGCCATCTCACTGTGTAGCCAAACACTTCCCAAGCACTTTGTGGAGCTCTTGCCTCCTGAACACCATCCTTTACTCTCTAGATTAGGGCATGATCCCTTATTTTAAAGCACAAGACTTTTTATTTGGCTTTGTTAAAATGTCCAGCTTACCAAGACATTAGCATCCTCTGTATTATGTGCCCCTTTGATGACCTTTGCTTTACCTGCCATGAGTAAATCTATCAGCAAAAAGGTGTAAGTAGTGACAGCCCCTTCTGAGAGCTCCTCCACCTGCAGCCTGGTTGCTCCCTGATAGGTAACATTTTGCAGTGCTGAGTGTGGTGTGTGCTCTGTGGTCCCTGATTCACTCTCCAGGCTCAGGTGGGATCTGCCAGCCAGAGCAGTTTACAGCTGTCTTCATGCTCTTAAGAACAGCCAGCTTTGAAGGGAGTGAAGTGCACATAATGAAGGCATTTCTGTTTACATCCAAATTAGCTAGCTCCCATTTAAAAGGTTGGGTGTTTGTTTTCTTTTTTTAATCTCTGTACATCCTTGTTTGCTTCTCTGAAGCTGTGAAGACTGCATTTGACATCAGCCGTTGTGGAGAAAAGAAGTTCATTAGTGCTCCAAAACTTCCAAATTAGATTATGTGACATACTGCAAGTATAAAACAAACATTAAGTAATGGCAGCCCTGTCAGTTAGAATTACAGTCCTTCCCAGTCCAGTCCTTACAGTTTTGGGTCTTCTTTACTGAAGAGAGGTGGTGTCGCTGTTCAAATGAGAAAAATGAAAGGAAAAAAATTACTCTTATTGGTCCTCTTAATTGCAGCTGGCTTTCAAAGGCTAACATCAGAGTCCAAATTTTCTTTGGGTGGATATTGGAGTATGCTGGTTATGAGCCACCAGAAGAGTGCAGGGCAGATCAGGGAGAACTGCTGATTAAAAAATAATTAAAACCAGTTTTCTTGCTTTACAGCTGGCCAAAAACTATGAGTGAGTAAGTCTGTCTACAGATGTGCTTTCTGGTTTTTTTTTCCTCTAATCTTCACTCACCTTCTCAATAACTCAGGGCATTTTAAAATTCTTCTCATGCCTGCAGCCACCATTTCTTGAGCTTCAGGTTGGTTTTATTTAGGGTATGTGGAGAAATCACAGGGGCTCTGTAATGTGTCAAATATCACAATGGATCAGCATTTGTACTGGCAGATAAAAGCAGCTGCAGGTTACTTAAGAGGGTGTGTGCAGTGTAATGGAAGAGAATTCAACCATGGAAAAAAAATAGCCTCCAGTATTCCGTCATTAAGAGGAATACATTAAAGCAGCTGCAGAATTAATAGCAGGAAATTCCTTCTTTATGATCCATGAAATTTTCAATCTATATTATCCTATTCTTCCTAACAACTTCTAATTGCAAACGTGAATTTCTCCATTTATTAATTTTGTCACATAGTGACTTACAATTGAGAGTAAATTGCCTGAAAACAAAATTCAGTTTCATTTGACTGAACCATAAAAATCAGAGGCCATGGAGTGAGTAGCATTGCCAGCAATTATATATTATTTTCCTGCAGACAATGAAGAGAGCAACCATTGAAACTGGGGTTTGTGGCCACGGTGGTCAGAGTCCCACAGAGACAGTGGCTGGCCAGCACAATGAGAGTATGTTTCCTCCAGAGAGAAGAGCACTCACTTGCCATGAGACTGCTCTTTCCTTGCTGCTGTGCCATTTTCTAGGCTGACAAACTCGTAACATTTTGTGGGTGGCAAAGTGATGTCATTTTACTCAACAGCTTGTAGTAATTTCCACTCCTAACCCTTCATGAGAGGTACAAATTACCAAAGAAAAAGGTCTATAAGCTTACAGATGGCAGTATCGCTTTTCTTTTCCATTGAGATCACAACATCCTTCTTTCTAGCTGAATGACAATTGGGCTGTCACTAAAATTACATAATGCTGTGTCCCCTGAGGGGCTATAGTTTGGAATTCAAAGGACAGCTGTCAAAATACAAGTTGCTCTATTTTGAGCTTTAAAAATCTTTTAGTGGGCTGTACATAAGAGTTTGTCTTTTTGTGTCTGTGCGTGTGTGTGTGAATTAGAGGCAGAGTTAACAACGGAATGTTAATGAAAAAACTACATTTGCATGGTAAGTTAAATGATACACACAAGATATAAATGACACATTAAAATAACTAGTGTTTGCTGTTAATCAGAGGCTTATGCAAATGACAGCACTATAACGACCCAGTGGGTTTTGGTATCCTGTGGTAAAGCTGGCTTTTCCCTTTGCTTTGTATACTATCACATCATACAATATGTAGTAAAATCTGCTCTGATTTTCCAGGTTTTGTCCGGTGTCTTGAAGTCAGCCGTGCTCTAATAGCATTAACTGCTGTACACTGAGTGTCTGCAAATTCCTGTGAACAAGCATCAAATCAAAGTCTCAGTACAGCCTTTGACTGTGACTGGAAGGGGCAACTTGGGTAGTTTTAGAAAATGTCTCCAAAATTTCCCCAAACAAGAAGAGGGGGAAAAAAAGAGGGAAAAAGATTGGAAAAAGAATCTTGGTTTGGGTAAATGTTCTGGTTAAGCTCCAGTGGGGCTTTGCCCCCTAAGCAGCTTCATGCCCACTCTCTCTGAGTGGGATGGGAGAGCAAATCAGAAGGCTCAAGGTGTGAAAACTCACAGGTTGAGATAAAGGCAGTTTAATATGTGAAGCAAAAGATGTGTTCACAAGCATTGCAAAATACGGGATTCATTCACACTTCACAATTGGCAGGAAAATATTCAGCAGTCTCTAAAAGAGTTGGGCTCCATCTTCCGTAAGAGTGATTTAGGAAGACAAATGACATAACTCTGAACTTCCCTTTTTCTCCTTCTTTCTCCCAGCTTTTATTGATGAGTGCAACATCCTGTGGTGGGTCATATCCCTCTGGTCAGTTGACGTCAGCTGATTGAAGCTGTCCACTGTCCTACAGTGAACAGTTCTACATTCCCCTAATCCCCACCTTTGCCTTCTGTGACTCAGACAGTGCGACTGGACCACTTGCAGGTGAGGACCAAGGCAAAAATGTCATCTACTACCTCAGCCTTCTCCATCTTTCTGGTAACCAGGTCTCTTGTTTCCTTATGAAGAAATCCCACATTTTCCCTAGTCTTCCTTTTATCACCAACATACCTATAGAAGCTTTTTTCTTTTTGTTGCCCTTGATGTCCCTAGACAGATTTAATTCTCTCAGGACTTTAGTTTTCCTAATCTGATCCCTGCTTGCTTGGAGAACTCCTCTGTACTCTCAGGCTACCTGTTCCTGTTTCCACCCTTTGTAGGCTTTGTTTTTGTGTTTTAGTTTGCCCAGGAGCTCCTTGCTCATCATGCAGGCCTCCTGGAATTTTTGCCTGACTTCCTCTTTGTTGCAATGCATCACCCCTGAACTTGGAGGAGGGGATCCTTGAATGTTAACCGGCTTTCCTGGGCTCCTTGCAGGGTTTTATCTCATAATATACTACCCAGCAGATCTCTGAAGAGGCCAAAGTCTGCTCCGCTGAAGTCCAGAGTAGTGAGCTTGCTGTACGCCCTCCTTGGTGCTCCCAAGAACTCCACTATTTCATGGTCATTGCAGCCCAGGCAGAGGGAGGTGTGTGTGTGTCAGAGCGCCTATTTCTGGACTCTATCAAACAGGGCAGTCTTTTGCTGTATATTGCTTTATTTGACAGCAAGAAAACTACATTAAAAAAAACCCCGAAACAAACTGAATGCATACATAATATCACCTTTTCAGGTCTGAGTCACTGAGAGGAAGTAGTTGTCTGTGACATGAATAGAGGGGGAAACATCTGCAAAATAGTCAAACTCCCAGATTAGATGTAGTCCCATTTCTGAAATGCATTTAACACTGGGGGTAAGATGACTGAGATGTGCAAGTGTTAGAACACACATTTGCTGCTCAGCTGTGTGGGAATGAATGAGAGGATGAATAATTGTTTTTATTTGCCAGTCTGATTTGTGCAGGAGATTTGTGGGATGGTACTCAGGCATGAATGGGCGCTGTTGGCTTGTTTAGTCTAGCAGAACAAAAGAGAGAAAGGATGTCACTGCTACCTCTAAATACTGTCAGAGGGGAAAAGAGTATTTCATTGAAAAGACAATGATGGCAGATGAATGCCCTGGTATGGATGAGCTATAAGTAAATATAGGCTGACTATGAAAAAGTTCATAATCCTAGGCAAGGAACTAACTTTCGGAGAGGGGTAGGCAAAAAAAACCTCTGACCTTTTGCTTTTTTTAAAGTAGAGCTGAGACAGTTTACAAATAGGATTGTATGATGCTATTATTTGGCATAATGAGGACTAAAATTCATCCACTCGGAGGTCTTTTTCAGTCCTAGGCTCCTTGGTCCTACAAAGCATTTACATCAGACCTATGCATTGCACAGCCTCCCTGAGCACATACTACCCACTGAAGACTTTCTTCGGCCAAGCACATGTGGATAAATAATTTGGTTTTCCTGTTTGACCTCTGTAGGTCAAAGCTTCCACCAGGAATAAGGTGGTGCCTCTTAGCCAGAGGGATCTGGCTGCATGAGAAGTTAAGAGGCAGTGGGCTAGGTTTGAGGTACCAGGATTATTTCTCTGCAAAGATTTTGAGATTGTGCTTCCAGAACTGAGATCAAGAGAACATCGGCAGGACGTTGGGAGATGGCATATGTGCACAGGGGCTGTAGGATTCACTGGGAGTCATAATCAGCAGTGACTGTGACATCCAAGGATGAATCCTCATGTTTATAAACATTGTGAGCTGATTGCTGTGTATTGGCAATTTCCTCTCCATTAGGAGTTTAGTCTAGATCAGTCTTTGCAACCATCAGCTACCATCTGTAGCTTTGTCTTTCCTAATGTTTTTTACCTCCAGATGCATGTCCTCACCCAAAATGAGTTGCTGTGAGCTGCTGACCAGTGATAAGCGATTGCAGCAAGCATAAGTGGTTGATGTTGGTGGCTCTTCGTCCTTGGGTCTATTTACCCTAAGTCTTGCCTTCTCAGCTGTTCCATAACATTTACTCTCAGACAGGCAGAGGGAGCAGGGAGCTGGAGTGAGGTGGTGGACAAAGTAATTGAGTTTTAATCAAAATGCAAATCAGCAAAGAGGAAACACTAACTTACATAAGCACTATTAAACTTATAAGCATTTTATGGAGAGGAAAGAGGTATTGTCAGAGAAAGAATTATTCTTATTATTGGTAGTTCTGACCTAGTATTAGTTCTGGCTAACTTACAAGAGCTTAACTATAATCTGTAACTGTTCCTCTAGGGAATGTTATTTTATATTGTACTCACATTTCTACTGAAAGTGATGTTGTATTGCTGTCCCTTTCTCTGTGATATGTACCTTAGATGGAAGCCTTAATTCCACACATTCATTAAAAGTACTTTAAGATAGCTTTTAATTAGTCCATTTTTAATTAAGGTAAGAGGATCTGTAATTTCAAAGTCTATTTTTAAGTATGGTAAATGTACAGAGAAAAAGCAGATCAAAAATACACTCTTGGGGAAAAGAAACAGCTCTCTTAAAAACAGGAGGTACTTTCTGTGGTTAGACAACTCACCTGGCTGTATCGACCCTTGTATTTTACAAGGTCTGAGAATTAGTCATTCTCGCCCTTTCTGATACTGCCTTTTTGTTTAGGGGGTTTGTTGGCTTTTTTCATATGCTGAAGAGGGAAATAATCTGCACTTGTCTTTTTTTTTTCTTTTTTTATTGCATCAGCTTTTTAGTCAACCACTTAATTTAAACATCAAATAAAGAAACTTTGTTTTAATACTGCTTTGTATTTCATCTTAGTGATTTGAAATTAAATTTTGATTCAGGTGATTAGCTACTTTTCTGAATACTCTAGGTTTGTCCTTTTTTCTAGCTTGGCAATAAGTGTAGTTTGAGTCTTTTGTAGTTGTTTCATGTATACATAATGAGGAATTTTTGAAGACTAATTTTGAGGCAGATAATAGCTTTAGAAAACAATTAAATTTTCCAAAGAAAAGACATCTCAATTTCTATTTTTTGGGGGAGTGGGGAGGGGTTAAGAAGTGATTTTTTGTTGGCTCTAAGGATGGCCTTTGTGGCATAAAAGTGAGCTGAGCAACCAAGAATTGCTCTAAGCGAAAACCACTTTAAGTATGCTCTAAGCAAAAACCAGCCCAGGAAATGAGATGGATGTTACACAAGTACATGGGCAGCACAGCCAGGTCCTTCCTTGTGTTAGTCCTGTGGAAGAGGTGATGTTAGAGTGAAGTGTTCAGTGACGAGATGATGTAGGGAAGGAAGAGTCTGGAGGACAAAATTTGAAGTGAACTCTACCTGTCTGGGCACTTGACTGCAAGCAGCAGCTTGTCAGAGAGCAGAGCAGTGCCACGATGAGCCTGCCTTGCTGGTTTTGAGTCCTGATATTACACCAACACAGGTGCAGGTACAAAGGTCAGATATGTGTCTGTGTGCACATGTGCATGATGAATTACTTAGTTTTTCATAAAAATGTACAAGGTGAGTCCCTGATCATTACCCACTTTGCTATCGCAAGCTCAAGGACTTGAAATTCAAATCTAAACGAAAATAATTAAAATTGAAGCATGTATAGAAATGCTCTGGGACTTCCAACACAAGAAAGTTATGGACCTGTTGGAACAAGCCCACAGCAGGGCCACAAAGATGCTGAGAGGGCTGGAGCAGCTCTCCTATGAAGGCAGACTGAGAGAGTTGGGGTTGTTCAGCCTGGAGAAGAGAAGGCTCTGGAGACACCTTGGAATAGCATTCCAGTACCTAAAGGGGGCCTGCAAGAGAAACTGGAGAGGGACTTTTTACAGGGGCATGGAATGATAAGGGTAAGGGCTTTAAGGTGAAGGAGGGTAGGTTTAGATTAGATTAGGTACTGGGAAGAAATTCTTTACTGTGAGAGTGGAGAGGCCATGGAGCAGGTTGCCCAGAGAAACTGTGGATGCTCCATCCCTGGAAGTGTTCAAGGCCATGTTGGATGGGGCTTTTCTTGTGGGACGTGTCCCTGCCCATGGCCGGGGTTTGGAACTAGATGATCTTTAAGGTCCGTTTGACTCCAAATCATTCTGTGATTCCATGAAATACAACCCCCTTCTCCCGATGTTACATCAGCTTGCAGCTACCTCATACTGATCTCCTTGTTGTACTATTTGCTGCTACCATTATTACTATTTACTGATTATCGTTACTCTGTTGCAGCTCAAAAACCTTCAAGCAGTGCGAGCAACCATTTGTTCCCTTCCGTCAGAAGTAAGGGAACCAAACCAAGGGAACGGAGACCTGTTTACAGCCGGGCATGAAGCTGGGGCTGAGGACCTCGGGAGCCAGACTATCTCCCAGAGGCACAGCACAGTCACTGACCTGGCTGGTACCACCACACCTGCATTCTCATCACTCATTTATGGTACGAAAAGCTTCATTGCGGTATGTGTGCGTGTGTAAATATTATTGTTTGAAATTTTAATAAAAATCCATGGATCAATATAATTAATATACAATATAAAACAGATATTATGTGCTATAGAAATAATATTTTAAGGCCTTTATAAAATTATTTATTTCCAGAAATGAGAATGTGTATAAAAAGATGTAAAATTTGCTACTGTTTTAAATTCTAATATAGATTTATGGATCAATACAATCAAAATATAATATAAAAATAGCTATTATATGGTATTTAAATAATTTTATAAAATTAAGGATTTCAAAAAATTAGCATGTTTGTATATTAAAAAATATAAAATCTGCAATTATTTTAAACTTTAATATGGATGTATAGAGCAATTTAATTACTAAGGAACATAAAAAAAATAGATGTCGCGTGCTATACAAACAACATTTTTACAGGATGGTGTATTTCCAGGCAGGAG